>RJWH01000274.1:0-367767 GCA_004363575.1 Solenodon paradoxus | reverse complement strand
GATTCAGTTCACATCCAGACACCGTTAAATATCTTTCCTCCTTAAAATTAAAAATTGTGGGGAGAAAAATAGAAGCAAAATGAGAACATACATTTTTGTATCACTTGCGATTATACCTCAAGGGACTGAAAAAACAGAAAATAGCTCCCAAAGCACCACTTAATTGTCACACAAAAGGCTATTTTCAGAAAGAAACTGCAATTATATCATATTACTATATGATAAATATGCACCATTTATTCTACCATAAGGATCATTCCAAAAGTGCTTTTCTTTGCCAGAGCCAAGAGATAAATATATCTAATATACAGTTGTTCTTTGAAAAAAGTTTAGCCTTATGAAAGAATAGAATAATGGAAGATACAGGAAAAATATTGACAGAATGTACGTTTTCCTTTGCAGAGACTCTTCTCTTGCTCCATTATCAGAGAAAACACAGCATCACCTTCTTGTTTGGGAAAGGGACATTGGCGTGGCTCTCCTCCTCCTCACCACCCACAGACTGGCCTTTCTTGTAATGACTCTCTTAGAAAATCCTCTTTAATATTCTTTTAAAGTCAAGGAGAAAGCGTGACAGTATCAGTATCACCACTGATGTAGTGAGAGAAGAAAACATTGTTTAAAATTTGAGAAGTCAAATTTTCCTCAATCAGGCTTATATCATCTAATTTATGATAGAAGAATTTGCATTGTCTATATAACCCCTTCTTTTCTATATAATCTATTTTCTGTAATATTCTTTCCAAGCTAAAATTTTTTTAAAGTAAAGGTAGAATCAGGAATGAAGGCAAATAGGAAAATAGGAAGGAAGAAAGAGGGAGAGGAGACCGTCCATTTTTTTTTTTTTTTTTATTTAGTTGTTCATCTTGATTGTTCCCCTCAGCCCTGGAAGCAAACCCAAGCCACTGGATGCATGTGGACTACACAAAACTGGAGGCAATGGACCCAACCACTACTCCACCAGGGTGCACTCCAATTTAAATTTTAAGAGAAATTACCTAATTCATAAATTTCACCAATTGTGAGTAATTTTCATTCTAAATGTGTGATTTCTAAAGCAACAATATTATTAGATCAGCCAAGAAAATGCTATTATTCCTCAAATTTGTAACCGCATTTCCATAATCTTAAAGTATGTTTGCTTTTTCCAAGAGTTAAAAATCATGTCTTCGAGTTAGCTGCACACATTTAAAATTGAAGCATTCTACTAATAACAACTTCAAGATTTGTTTTACAGGGAAAGTCATCTGTGAAATCAGATCAGTCAGTGAAATAGTTCTATGATTTCTAATTGCATGTCTAATAATATTTGCAATAAAAATGGTTGTAGTCTTGGCTTCCTGACATATTTTCTGATTCTACATGTCTCAGGGCCATGTTGAGAGGATGCATATGGGAGCAGTGAAATTTGAATCAAAGTAATTACATGTTAAAGATTTGGGATCTTTATTATAATTACAAAAAGCCAATAATATAGTTTATTCTCCTATTTTGAGTTTTGGATCTGCAATCCTATAGATTGCTGTACTGATTTATTCCACAGATTGCTTTAAAAGGATAGCATCAGTGATACTCATTTACAAATTACTGTGTCTTGTTGTCAGAATCTTCTAAAATATTATTCTCAACATATGTGATTCATGAAGACAGGCAGATGGTAAATTTCCCTTTGGCAAAATACATTAAAACTCTCATTCTGTCGTCCTTTTGCAAGTTCTTACTACAATGAGCTCTTACCGTTAACAAATTGGGTGAGCTAATGCTTTTAGGAGTATGAAAGAGAGAAGATAAATTCTTTTCTCTTGGTAATAGTTCAGTTATGTTCACAGCAGCTATATATCACTAAAATATTAAAGGTCGCCTGAATATCAGCTTATCACAGATGCTGAATTCCTTTGCTCTGTATGGCCACAGTCAAGCATTTAGCTAGCAGGTTTAATCACACCCTTTCTTTTAGGTCACTAACAGCACTCCCAGGAAGGAAGCCACTCTGAGTATCACCATTAGAAATCATTTCACAAACAATAGAACCAAAGAATAAAATAACCTGGGAGTTAAAATCAAATAATGGAAGGTAGGACACTTACATGTGAAAAATTTCAAGAAATAAGCAGTATAAACCTTAACAATCAAAAAATAAAAGCCAGTATGTACTACATTTCCCATTAAAAATGTACTTGGGAATAAATGTGTTCTTGTCACTTTCCTGATTTTGTGTTCGTTATGATATAAAAGATTAACAATGTATGTACAAAAACTCATACAACTCAATAGCAGTAAAACAAATAACTTGATTTTAAAACAAGCAGATGATCTCTGAATAGCTATTTTTTCCAAAGACATACAGATGCCCAACAGGTACCTGAAAAGCTGAGCAATAGCATTCATCATCAGGGAAATGCAGTTTGTAGCCGTACTAAAATATTCTTTCATACCTGTTAGAATGACTATCATCAAAAAGGTAAGAAATAAGTTTTGGAGAGGAGTAAAAAGAACATTGTGCACTATTGGTGGGAATGTAAATTGTTTTTCTAAATTTCCTTTGGTTCAGCCAATATGGAAAACATTATGATGTAAGTTCTCCAAAAAAATTAAAAATAGCATATCATCCAGCAATTCCACTTTTGAGTATTTATCTGAAGAAAATGAAAGCACTGACTCAAAAAGATATATGTACCCCTATGTTCTTTGTTGCATTATTTATAAAAGCCAAGATATGAAAGCATCCAAAGTGTCCACTTATGTATAAATGGCTAAAGAAATTGTTTAATATATATACATATGCACACATACATATACAGATAGATAAATGGAATATTATTCATCCTAAAAAAGAATGAAATCTTACCACCTCTGACAAACATGAATGGAACTTAAAGACATCATACTAAGTGAAATCAGACAGACAGAGAAATACATGATCTCACTTACATGTGGAGTCTTAAAAAAATTCAGGCCTCTAGCTACAGAGACAGATTAGTGGTTGCCAAAAGCAGAAGATGGAAGGGTGGGCAAAATAGGTGAAAGATATCAAAAGATTACAACTTTCATTTATAAAATAAGTCATGGAGATGTAATGTTACAGCATGGTGATTATAGTGGAAACTATTACATATCTAAAAGTTGCTAGGAGAGTAGATCTTCAAAGAGTTCATCACAGGCAAAAATGTTCTGACTATGGCTGGTGATAAATTGTCAACTAGAGTTGTTGTGATTATGTCACAGTATATATAAATATTGAATCATTATGATATACAGATGAAACTGATTTTTATGTCAATTATAGGTCACTATATATCGCAATAAAAAAAATTATCTCCATATGAATTGCTATGGCTCACTCCATCTAGTGGCTAAGAAGCATTTTCTGGTAACTCCCTAGACTTTATTCAAGAATGAAAAAAGTCAGAATAGAAACATCAGTGGCTTTCCAGTAAAAAACAGAAACAAAAAAACATGAACCCCCAACATTCTTTGTTAATATTTTTACTTGGTTCTAGATCAGTTTCCCAAAGCGTTAACAAATGACTGATTTGCCATATTAGATTTGGAGAATCTTTATCACTGTTGGTGAAAAATAGTTCATAAGGATGCTTTATATTCCAGTGACCCCCCCCTTCTGCCCACTCCCTCTGCCCTGTCTCCCTTCTCAGCCCCCTTAGATTCGAGCTACAATAAGAACCTGGGGAATTCCTCTAAATTCTATTATGAATTTTGTACAGAAACAACTACAGTTGTTATGACAATGAAAGCAGTCAGCTGAAACTAAATAATTAATGACAACAAGTAAATCAGCTAAATTGGCTTTCAGAGACTTCAGACCAACTGCTTCCTTTGTATTCTTATCAACCTTCATAGGGTGCAGCCATATGTTCAGGGACAGAACTGGATAAAATCTTTACCAGACAGCAACCTTCAGTCACATACAGGACGTGGAAGCTCCCTCCAGAGAATAAAATCAGAAGGGACTTTGTGGTCTAAGTAAAATGCCGTGAATCAGACAGCATGGTAATTAGAATAAGGTGACCAGGGACCTCGGGGACAGATGTGTTGCCAGATGTGTAACTCAGGCCTCTGTTGGGATATTCCTCCTTGACTCTCATCCTTCATTGTCTTGCTGTCCTCTCTTATTAACATTTTGGGCATTTGAGTTGTCTTTTTTGGTTACTGTTTTTTGGTATACAAAGTGCTCTCCCATGTGCTGTGTTTTCCAAGCCTCAGAAGAATCCTGTGACCTAGGTATCTGTGATCCTCAGGAAGTAAAGCTCAGTCAAGTTTGGCAACTTGTTGGTTTCAAACACTCAGTGTCTGATGAACCAAGGACTTGAACCTAGATTGTTGGATCTGTCTTTTTCTGTCAGCCACATCATGACACCTATTATTTGCCATTGGTGGAGACACAAGTTATTAACTACCATCCTCCACACAAAACCTGCAAAGCATCAAGGAACCATCTGGTCAAATAAAAGGTAGGTAATACTTTATACTATCTTCCTTTAGGAGACTTACTATGCAGTAGCTGATTAAAGGTATTGAGATGTTCTGAAGAAAAGGAACTCTATATTTCACTTTGCTTTTTCTAGCTTGTCCCCTAATTTTTTAACCACAGTATATTTTTTTCCCATTTAATATATGTCAGCATTTTAGAGAGAAATGTTCAATAAAAGACATCTCCGGCAGCAATGTCAGATAAAATTTAGATCTTCTAGTTAAAATGTAAATTTCAAATTTAAAAATTCTGAGTCTAACTACATCCCAAATATTCTATGAGACATATGATGGGACTAAAACATGACACCCCAATTTTTCTCAGAACTGTTCTCCTGTAAATGTCCCACTCTGACATAAAAAACCAAGGACAATAAAGGACAGTCACTGAGGCAAAGGAGAAGCTCCTATTCTTCTAAACCTTGAGCCATGCCCTTAATCAAAGATGCCATCTGCTGCCCCCTGGGTCTCCACCCTTCTCCTAATCCAGAAATGTGTCTTGTCCCTATTCTTTAGCAGAATGTAGAAAGGGTAGTTATTAATCTTTACTTTCAGAGTAAGAGCAGGGATAGTCTTCTTCCTTGCCATGTGAAGACCCCCTCGTGTCTCCCTAAAATCTCCATGTCTCAGTTCAAGGTGGAAGTGTGGGTGTCCCAGCAACCCCAGAATTTACCACCATGTTAATTCTCCATACATATTTTTATTATTAAATCTAGACTTTCCTCTTACTAATCGCAACTAATGTTAATTTGTTCATTTGTCCAGCCCATGAAGAACCTCAGAAAAGTGGGGGAACTTTTCCTTTGATGCCCACACATCTTAAACAGGAAACATCATTGCTTTTTTAATCCGAAATTCAAATGTAATTGTTGTCCTGCATTTTTATTTGCTAAATCTGGCAACCCTAATCTTGGCCTTTACTGGTGAAGAGCCTAAAACAGAACACCCCAAGTGTCTCAGTCTTGGTCTCTAGTGAATACTTCAGTCTGACAAGAGCCAAGGCCAGCGAAGGACAGCCCCAGAGGCAATGGAGAAACTCTGATTCTTCCAAACCCTTCTAAACTCTTCCTTTAATCAAAGAAGCCATGGCCAATTCTTGGACCTCACCCTTCTCCTAATCCAGAGTGGTTTTTTGTCCCTATTCTCTAGAAGAATGTAGAAAGGGGAATTATTTATCTTTACTTTCAAAGTAAAAAAGACTCATTCCTCCTTGCCATGTCATAATCCCCTCCTTTCTCCCCTAAGACCCCAGATCCCTTTTCCATGCCTCAGCTCAGGGTATAAATGTGCGTCTGCTCCATCTCAGAATTTACTGCCATGTAAATTCTCCATATGTATGTTATGAAATTTGGGCTTTTCTCCTACTAATCATGCCTAATATTATTCTGTTCATTTGTCCATCCTGTGAAGAACCTCAGAGAACCAGGGGGGATTTTTCCATTATCCCGCATACTGGTTACTAGCTTTTCTTTTCTGTAGGTACACAATGAATGATGAAATGTAACATGAGAAGTTCTAAAACATTCCTACAATTTAATTTATTCTGTTGTACCATATAATTATTAAAAGAGAAAATATGATGGCTAAAGTTAGCAGTGACGAGGAAAATAAATTGCCATAATTATTCTATTCTAAGTCACCATCGATTCTAAGCTGTACCCCAATTTCTCGAGGTTTTCATGAAAAAAACAAAAATATAAAATAAGATTTATCTACAAAGCTCAAAAAATTAAATATGAGAGGGAACAAGGAATGAAGAATTAATTTATTAAAAAATCTTAAATACACAATAAGGGACTAACAAAATTAACAGAATTTTAATAATTTAATAAGGGATAGATTATACTGAACAACTGCCTTTTCAGGGAGAATTTAGCTGCCTTCAGATGTAAACAGCATCTGATTTTTGAAGACTTTCAAATGGCAAAATGAAAAGTGTGACTTACAATTGAGTAAACACAATAGCTATAAAATCAGAATCATAGAGCAAATTAACATTATACTTTTAAATTTGAAGTTGGGTTTCTAATCTGACTTCTTTTTCTACAAATGTCCTCTGAGAATTGTGAGTCCTCAAGTAGATTCATGGCAGAGTCACAGAGCAAATTCAGGCAATGAAATGGGAAACTGACGGGGCTATTTTATATCCATGGCACCATCTTCAGTATCTCGGGTTATCTTCAGACAGGATGACCATACAGCCTGTTTGAAACAGGACAGGGCCATTTTTTTCCATATTTCCTGGCTGTCCCATTGTTTTAATAGAAATGACAGTTTTGTCCCTTTTTTTTTTTTTTAATTAAACCAGGGCTGTCATTAATGTGGGACAAAAGGGGTAGTTGAGTTGCCCCAGGCCCAGTCTGCTGAAGGGGCAAGAGCTGCTGCCCCGTTTGCCCCATGTTAAAGAGAGCCCCTTGCTGGCGCTGACTGGTGGGTTTGTCCACTAGTGTTGCTCCTGCCCACCCTGTGGGGAAACAGGAACCACAGGGGAAAAGGATTCTCCCCCACACTCTGCATGGGCCTATTCAAAGGGATCAGAACACAACAACATGAAAAGATTTAGGTTAAGTACTATGGGGGTAATTTCTGGCACCATGGAGGTTATCTCTGGCACTGTGGGATTATTGAGCATTTCTGGCACTGGGATAGTTAAAGCGACATATGTTTAGGCAGGACATTTAAAGTGGGACTTACGGGACACCAAATTTGGTTTTCACCTAAGATGCCAAAATTCCTTACACCAGCTCACACATCATTACTATGAGATTCCCCATTGACGTCACATAGTACTTACTTGTTGCTGGACTGACTGCTCTGCTCCGGCTTGGATTGCTCCACCTCCTCCCCTAGTCATTGGTGCATAATCCTGTCCTTTTGTTCTCCTCCCAGTGTCCCATTTTTGTCTCAGGGAGATGTGGTCAGCCTATCTTCACATGAATGACAGCCAGCATCTCAGTCCTGCAGCACTCCCCTCCCAGTTCATCATACAGAAACTGCTTGTCATTGGCTGTTTTCTCCTTAACCCCACAGGTCTAATCACTTTCTAAATCCTCACTAATCCTACCTCCAAAGTAAATTGTATTTCTTCCCCTCAGTATCTATGCTGCCTGTTGGCAGATCTTATTTTTTTATTTTCTGACAGGTCTCCCTGCCACTAATCTCTCCCTTTCATAATTCCTCCGTTATAGCTCTATCAGGGTTGCCTCAAAAAAAATCGCAGTTCAAATGTTTTATTTTCATTCGAAATTTTACAGTGTTTCCCACTGCCTCTATTTATTTGCCAGTGGACCATTGACCAAAGCAAGTCAAGTGGCAAAAGCACAGATTCAAATGTTAAAACATAGGCTCCATCTCTAGTAGAAGTTGTTGCAAAAGCACACAGCCAAGGGCTCTGTTTCTGGAGACACAGACTTGGTGGCCATTTGCCTTATCTACCACTTAACCAGAACATATAAGTGGGACTTTTCTTTCAGCTTTCATACTTTTTTCATAATACTGCACTGCCATTTCAAGATGAAGTACCCCCAAATAAGAATTTGTTCAACTCTTATGCTGCCACAAGAATAAAAGAAGCTGACTTTTGACATAGGCCTCTATTCTTCGTATCTATTTCTTTGGTCTTTGCTACTGCATGGCTTCTATTTTAATTGGCATATATATATTTATCTATATATATTTATATAGATATTTATATATTTTATATATATATATATATATCTGGCTGTTACTTGCATTCTGAAATTGGCCTCTCCCTCAACTACCTGTGACCTTTTCTAAGACCACCTATAGAAATTTTATTTCTATAAAGAGTGGTTTAAAAAAAGAAAGGACCCCAATTAATAAATGTATAAAGAGCATAATTTGTAAAGAAACAGAAGAAGCTTCACCTAGTTAGCAAATCTGTGGGTAATGTTCAGTTTCGCTAGTAATTACAAAATTCAAATTAAATCAGTCAGATACAATTGCCCCTCTACCACCCTGTTTCACTCCCAGTGGTTTGGTTTGTTTCTTGGGGTTTTTAATCAAAAGATCTGGTACTTCAAGTGGAATGTAATTTGGAATATTCATTTTAGAACACTTTTACCTAATTTTAATCAAGAGATTATACTAATTACTATTCTGGCTTTCCTAAAGATAAAATGTCTAAACATGATAAGTGACTGCATATACAAAGATGTTTTTATGCAATTATTTATATTATCATAAAACTGAAAACAACCTAACATTTGGTAATAGTTCACAGGAACATAACTTAAACCATTGAATGCTAACTGAGAATATTATAGACATATAAAGTAAATGAATTGTATAAAAATTTTAAATATGCTTATAAGGCTAAGTAAATAAAATCACTCATAGAACTCTCATATATTCATTCCATATATATATGTACAAAATAAATAAGAAGAACTTATTTAGAATAAATGGAATTTGATAAAATTGTAATTGTCTCCATGCTTTTCATATTTTTCATTACTAGTCATGTATTTCTTCATAAAAATCTAAAATTTTATAGAATTTGATCTGTACAGTGAAATTTTCTATTTATCAGTTCCTTTTTGTTTTTAATAGTAATATATATACTTAATATTATCAAGTTTATAAATTATTAAATGTTGACCATATTCTGTTTTTTCATCTTTGCTTTTCAGATTCAATCAGAAATTAGAAGTCTAGGCAGCTTTAATTTTATAATGAGCTACTAATGCCAGTTATCTAGGATTAGGAGCTTTACACTATTAAGTGGCAAACTGACCTCTCAGCACATACTCTAATTTATGTATAACTTTTCTTATGGACAGTGCTATGAAATGAGATTTGTGACAAACAATATAAATAATGCTATTTAGAAGAGAATGTGGTTTGTGAGAAAAGATTTTTAATCATGTAGAAAATTTTGGAACCTGAAGATTATGTTTGGATGTTTAATTTTTTTCTTTTTTTTTAATTTCTTTACTTCACAATGTTACATTCATTTAATGGTATTAAAATTGCTTCTCAGTCTATGTTTCACACCACACCCACCACCAAAGTTCCAGTATTGTTTTTCTTTTTATGTAAGTACTTCCTTAACTGTTAGAGTTCTAGGGTTTTATATGTGTAGATTTCATTATTCTCTCTCCAATTTATAGTAACTTCTGTTTTTCCAGTCATCATTAACCATCAGTTCCCTAAACTATGCCCTTAATAACCTACTTCAGAGTAAAGTACAAAAATAATATCAAAACCATGCACTTTATTCAGAAAGTGAAACACTGACACTTCACCAAGCTTGATGTTGAGATACATATTAAGCTTATTGCCTTGACAAACTTGATTATATGATTTGCGATCTATTTATCAAGGTAAAAATGAATAACAGATTAGAGCCAGTGGACATGCTGAGAAATGGCAAGTGTAATGAGCTGGGTTCTTAGCTGTAGATAAAATAACCCCTTCCCTTTTAGAGATTGATTGTAGAACATAGGCAGTCTATAAAATCACAGGAGGAGCTCTGGAAGAGACTGGAGAGTCATATTGCAACACTGATACCCAGAATCACATTCCGTAAGAAGGCCCCTCAAGTCTCATCGCGGCTGCTGTACTGGGGAAACTGCTGGACTCCAACTAACAGGCCATCACGTGTACCAACTCAGTATCATGTTGCTTCTGCCACTGTCTGTGCCAGCAAAATGGATGTACTTCCCCACACATTTTGGTTCTGAATCAAAATGAGACCACAAGAATCTAAATCACAAGGCTATGGCACTTTGTATTGCATTTCTTCATAGAAAGACTCATTTAAATTAGGCATAAAAAGCTGAGACATACTTGGTGGTATGAAAGATCATGACTTAATATTTATCTGGGTGCTTTTAAGTCTCCTCTCGCCCCAGAGAGTGAAATAGAGTCCTCTGGGCTCCTCGAATACTCATGAAGACAGATTGCATCTCTACAAATAGTTACTTCTCTGCCTATCATAATAGTACCATTTTTCTTCGCAACCAACTCATTAAGTAAATATCTGTTATTTACTACCATTTCTCTATATTTTTGTAGATGAGATGAATCTTAGTATCTCAGTGGACATACCTCAGGAGCTAATTTGTGTTGGTTTAGTACCTAAGACAGCAGCTTTTGTGCAAATTATCTCATGATCGTTTTCATCATTTTTAATGCATCATTTAAATGCATATTCCAAGACTAGTGTGATGAGTTGTGTTACTCTGCCCCTACCAGGTAACCCAATAAACCTTTGGGGATACATCCATACTTCTTGATAACCTACAGTATAGTACCACTGAGTATCATTTAATCTTAAAAGGAAGAATGACCTCTATAGTCTGGAAAACTTGAGGATGCTAGGTGTTTCTATTTTTCAAATAGTCCAGGAGACATACATTACAGTTATAAAACTATTTATTCATTATTAGCATCTATATAATTAACCTGGCTTTAGATATGTTTTGTGTTACATGCATTGACAGTAATTTCCAAAACTGACATCATTATGTCCAGTGGAATGGGGTATGGAGTTCATTTTTCCAGTATTTTCAAAGGTATTTTGAATAGATGAATTGAAAACAAAATGGTTCTGTACAATACTTTCTTTAACATCTGCAAATTGAAAAACCTAAAGCAATAGCAATGTTGGAATTCTGTGGTTTAAGATGGTTATAGATTGGCATGTTGGGAAATAATACTCAAATAATGCAGAAGAATTTTCCTTATTATAGAGGCATTTAGTCTTGACTGTTATAATCTGCCTTCCTGGTCATTTTATTCAGAGCATTCAGCCATGAATGATACGATCTATCAGTCTATTTAAGGATGTTTTGCTAAGGCTTAGCCAATTTCTATACAAATAGAAAATACAATCTCAAAAAATCGAGAAGTTCCAAAAAGTATAGTATATCTTATGCTCTTGTTATAGTTTAAAAAAAAGTCCAGCACTTAAAAAGGAAAGATATTCCTTATTACGGAAGCCTTTCTTAATATTCTAAAACCTAATGATCTAAAAACTAATTACCTTTAATGAACACAGAGCAGAACATGGCCAGTAGTAAACCTTCCTGATAAACTCCTTTGAAATTATTGCATCAAATTAGACTTTCATATGAGGCCTACAGTGTTAGACTCCAATGTATGTATAAAGGCAGTGTTAATTCTGATATAACTCTAAATAAGTTAGCTTTATTGTAAATATCCTTTTGTGTAATGTCACAATTTTTTTATTTTTCCTTATTTGTTAATTAAAATTAAAATTCTCTGTTTTTCATTCATAGAATGAATTTAGAGCACCCCAGTAGATATATTTTAAAAAATTAACCAATTCACTGGGCTTCCAGTACTAGCGAGGGTAAAAACTACCTAATATTTTAAAAATATTTAAACCAGACTTTAAAAAAACTTAAGACAATGGAAAGCATCCAAAAGCAGATAGAAGTCGGTGGAGACTTTATTTTTGAAATCACAATTAGAAACTGCAATTAGAAAAGATAACAATTTTTAGTTTGTGACTTTCTGGCCAGGAGCACACACCATTCCCCAAAGCCATGATTGTGGGAAACAGGAGCACTGACATACTCATCCCAGATCAAGCTGTCAGAGATCTAAGTTCAGGTCTAGAAAGACAGGTGGAATTTTAAAGGAGAAATCCAAGCAGTAAGAGAACTACAAAAAGGCAAATTCTGGGTGTGGACAGCCCAAATCCCTGACCAATAGCTTAATTACACATCACGTGAGTGTTTTAGATGCCCAGGGGGTGTGGGGAGCAGTGGAGCAAAAGCAAAAACTAGAGACTAGAGAGGAACTGACTCTTGTAAAATAGATCCAACACTGGTCTTGATTTATGAGTTTCTGTGCGTGTTTGTTTGTTTGTGTGTTTTCTTTTCAAGCAAGATCATCCCTCAGGCAGAAGAAAGCTAAAAACTTACAGATTTGAAAGCCTGCCGCTCCTGAATTTGGAGTGGCAGTAGACAGAGCACAAGACCAGGTCGAAATTCCTAGCCTAGAAGCAGGGTGACCACAGTGAGGAGAGCCCATCTCTGCCACATCCTGGGCTGATGACCAGATCACACGGAGACAGGGATCGTCCACAAAGCCAAGTGAAAAAGCAGATGAGGAAAACCAAAAGGACAGAGAAGAAACATTATTTGCTATGTACATTCATGTGTCATTCATAATTTGGTCAATGATGGACTACAGACATTACAGTGATCCCAACAGACTATACTATTTAGCCCAGGTACATGCATACATATAAAGAATTAAAGTGAAATATGTTCAAAGAATTTTTAGAATATACTATCAATGGACAAACAAAATTTCAACAAAAACTGAAATTCTAAAGTTGAAAATTATAACAAATGGAAAAACTCATTACCTATGATCAATTATAGATTCTAAACGGAAGTTTAGAGAAGTCGATTAACAGAAGAATCTATACTTGAACTTAATAGAAATTATCCAATTTGAAAATGAGAGAAAAAAGAGATTGAAGAAAAATGCACAGAACCCTAAGAACCTGTAATTGAAACTCCATAGGGAGAAGAGAGTAAAATATTTGAAGAAATAATGACTGAAAACTTCCCAAATTTAATAGAAAACTAACTTATTGGCCATATTCCACCAAAACATAACAAAGAATCACTTCTAAAGCCAATATAGGCAAACTTCCAAACTCCAAGAATAAAATAAAATCTTGAGAGCAGTCAGAGTCAAACAACCCATTCCATCAAGGAAACAGAGATAGATTAATGGCATCATCTGAAGCAACTGCAGCCAGAGGGCAGGGAAGTGACATAGTCAAAGTAATGAAGGAAAAAACTTCCCACTAAAAATTCTATATCCAGCAAAAATATCTTTCCACAATGAAGATTAAACAGAAACAACAGAAATAAACAGAAACAATTCATTACTAGCAGATCTGCCCTGAAACGTGCTAAAGCAAATTTTCATGCTAAAAGGATATGACACAGAACATGTACAAGGAAGGAAAATCTATATCCAGAGGATTTATTTTAGCAAAGACAAAATACTGCCCCTTTTCAGATGAAAATGGTCAGATGTAATCAATGTGCCACCAGGTAGCTGACTGATCAACCCCAGGAAATGGTCCCTCCTGGGAATTCAGTGTTGGTCTCTGCTGCTGACAGATTGTTGTCAGATTAGCCTTAGTGAGTTTTATCTCAACCAGATCATGCTGAGCCTATAGATTACCTCATCTCATCATCAGGGACACTTTGTTCATGAACCCACTGGACAATGACAGCAGTGAACTGGGAAAGAGACCGACAGTGGCCACAGATTTGTTCATCCTCCCTTACCCACTTGAGTATTAAAATCCTCCTCTAGTGAGATCACCCTTTGGTGAGCAGTCAATGGAACACAAATATCTTCATGTGTTTATTCCTGCAGCGAGGTCTGTTCACAGATATCTCCCCCAAATTTCATAGGCATCAATTTTCTGACTGTGTTCTTCCAGGTCCTTGACCATCCATCCAAATCATGGGCCACTTTCCATGAATCGGTGTACAATCGCATGTCTGGTTATTTCTCTTTCCAAGCAAAGTGAACAACCAGCTGCACTACTTGAAGTTCTGCCCATTGGGAGGATTTCCCCTTACCACTGCTATTCAAGGATGTCCCAGAAAAGGACTCCAGTGCTGCAGCTGTCCACTTTCAGGCAGTGCCAGCATATCATGGGGAGTATCTATAAACCAGGCCTGAGTTTTCACTTACTTTTTCACTGATTTAGGAAACTCTGCATGGGGTCATAGGTGCAAGGTTCCAGGACAGAGAAGGCCATGTAGCAGGAGTGGGGATCATTGGTGTCTTAGTTTATTTATGTATGCAGGAACTACTTGGGCCAAATCACATATATACCAACTCCACTTGATAATGGAGCACTAGCGTATACACCAAGCTTTATATTCTTCTCAGATAACGTGTAGGTCAAAATGGGCAGCTCAGAACACGTGGTGACTTGGTGGCCCGGGATTAAGCATTCTGTCTCTACTAAGGCCCAGTAGCAGTCCAAGAGCTGTATCCCTTAAGGAGAGAAGTTATCTGAGGTCAGAGCTTTAATCCAAAATCCTGTACGAGAGTCTGCCATAATTCATCATAGGACCTTTTTAAAGTCTCCCAAAAGCATTCCTATCTCCACTGACTCTTCAGACATCATTGGACTTGCTCCATCAGAGGGTCCAAGTAGCACCGCAGCTTGCAGTCTTCTGGATCTGTTACAGTCGTGTGTCTGGGCCCCACTCAAACTAGAAGCTTTTCAAGTCACTTAGTGGACCGAAGTAATAAACTTAAATGACAAATATGTTGCCTTAAAAAATCCAAGGAAGCCCACTAAATATTGCTCCTTCTTAGCTGTAGGAGAGGCCAGATGCATCAATTTATTCTTCATCTTAGAAAGACTATCTCAGTGTACCCCATACCATGGTATCTCTACCTTACTGAAATAGAAAGACCCTGAATTTTTGTTGGTTTTATGGAATCTTCTGACATTCAAATGTCTTACCACTAAGTCTAGAGTAGTTGCTACTTTTTGCTCACTAGGTCCAATCAGTGGATCAGTGTCATCAATGTAATGAACCAATGTGATAGCTTATGGAAGCTCAAAGTAAATTAGGACCTCGGGCTGAAGAGTTAATATACCCCTGTGGTAGGACAGTTAATATATATTGCTGGTCTTACCTACTTAAAAGCAAACAACTTTTGGTGGTCTTTAACAAGTAGAAAGGGAAAAACATTTTGCCAGTCAATCACTATATACCGGGTACCATGGGATATGTCAGTTCAAGCAGTAAAAAACCACTTGTGATAAAGAAGCTTAATTAGTTACCAGCTGCTTAAGTTTATGCAATCCACATTCTTCAAGCTCCTTCTGTCTTCTGCACAGGTCCAATAGTTGAATGAGGTGAATGAGGGCATGGTGGGAATCAGTCCTGAATCCTTCACATTCATAATGGTATCAACAAACTGAAATACCTCTAAAGATTTTTTATTGTTTTAGTTTACTATTTTCCTAGTAAAAACTCCCGCTCCACAATTCACAGGATGAATGAAGGGATTCTACTAGTTACTGAATATGTCTATTCCAATTATGCTTTCCAGAACTTGAAAAATGACCACGGGATGCACAGGGACTTATTGGGTCCACTGTGTGATAAACTTAAGCTAAAATGTCATTGGTCACCTGACCTCCATAGGCCCCTTACTCTGACTCATGCACCACAGTGACCTTTTGGGTGTCCTAGAATTATGTCAGTTCAGAATTGTTGTCCAGGAGTTCCCTGAAGGTTGATATTTCCTTTTACCCCATGCACAGTTACCCTAGTAAAAGGCCAGGTTCCTTTGAGGAAGGCTGGGAAAAAGGTTAGAAGGATAAACACTTAGTAGTATACCAAGGTTATTTCTCAAGAGAACCAGACTCTCTTTCTTTCAAGGGGTTCTGTGTCTATGAACTAACTGCCTCAGGTTTGAGACTTGATTGAGGGGTCTTAACTCTTTGAGTTTATAATTCAGATTAAACTTTTGTTCACTTGACCTAGACCTTTTTTGCTTATACAGATCAAGTAAGAATACAATACGTTTCCTCTCTCACTTCTAGGAATATGATACACAACTAGTTGATCCCACAGATCTACTGGAGTCAGATTATTCTGAATGCTTCTTTGAGTCTGCTGTTTATTGCAGTAACCAGGCCCATCTTTGCCTTTGGTGATTGCGTACCTCCACTTGACCCCTGAATTCCAGAATCAAATTATTCCATTGCATGTAAGTTTTCCAATTCACCGACTACAGCTCCCACTGTAAGGTCTGGCCTACAGAGAAAAGCAACCACACAGCATTTCAAGTTGCTGGCATTTCCTTCCCAAATTTCTCTCACTTATGGTGAAAGGTGTGTCTTCTGGGCCCTCCCAGGGTGAGTAAGCAGGTCTTAAATGACAAATGCACTGTAATATTCCAGCCCTCCTATGCTTTTGCATCCTCTACACTAAACCAAGGCAGGTCTGGTATTTCTAAGTTGCTCACAGAAGGCCACCTTTTGATACATGTTTCAGACAACCAACCAACCAGACTGTCAGAATCCATTAAGTTGCAACATTAAATGCAGAATCTCTGCTTGGTGAGCCCATATCAATAACCTCTCTCTCCAGCAGCATTCACACTCTGGGTGCCCCAAACGATATTGTTAAAAAGCACCAGGGTTTACAGGTGTCCCAGGCCACTGAAGGAAGCAGCCTCACAGAGGGGTAGCATAGCAACTAAATGAGGTGTGAGGACCAAATGTCCATCCACAGGGGTCACTGGGAGATATGCTACTCTGTCAATGGAAGGTATTCTCTCTGCTAACCAGTAGCAAGGCCATCAAAGGAGGCTTTCTTAGATCTGTCAGTTGAATGGATCCCAAGGGGGCTGTTTTCACCCCCTTGGCTTCCCGGCACTGACTCCCATTGGGGCCTGCTGGAGTTGGGCTGGACAGTCTCTGGGTGCTGACTCCATTCAGTCCAGGTGATCCTTCAAAAGACTGGTTGCATCCCAAGGTAAACTCACCTTATCACTCTTCTCTCCTCCCCTCTCCTACCGTCTGACAAATTCATGTTGTTTTCATGTAGGAAGAACCAGAAAATATATACTCTACCCGTCATGTAGATTTTTAATCCTTTCATAATTTCACACCTTAACCTTGGATTCTGAGATTTAATAACCAAGGATTTTATTGCTTTTTTCTCTGGTTCCTCTGTGCCAATACATGAAGAAATAGGTACCTCACGTGTAACTCTCAGTGTGGATGATCACGCACAAATACCAGGACAACAGCATCTGTTTATGTACCAAAATAGTATCCTATCAAAATAAGAGAACGATGTCAAGGATAGGTCCCTGGGAAAAAGCAACCTTTAAAGGTTGAGCAGAGGAGTAAAGAATGAAAACAGACACATGAAACACTAGAGAGGTAATATTTTCAGGAACAAGACCAGCAGTTTCCATGCCACTGAGCAATAAATTAAGAAAAGGAAATGAAAATGTCCATTGGCTTTGGTTATCAGGTCTCTAGCAACCCTTGTATTTGGGAAGACAGCTTGGAATGTGGAATTAGAGGGACAAAACTTTCAATCTTGGCTTCACTCTCTATTCAGCACATGTGTGGTCTTGGACAGGTTAACTCAGTCTGTCATCCATCAACTCCTCTTTAAAATGATGGCTAAATGCTTTCTCCAGGGCAGTGCTGGTCTGACGACAACACTGAGAGCAGCAGTAAAGCATCATCTGGAAACCTATTCAAAATGTAAATTCTTTTTTTTTCCCCAATTGTCTCATTTCTTTTTTTTTTTAAGGAAAGCTGCTGGCAGGAATGAAGGTGAGCAGGCAAGCAGGCAGAACAAGGGAGGAGGAAGTAGCTTTTTCATTTATTTTTATTTTGGTTGTACATCTTGGTTGATCCCCAACTCCAAGGCATGACTCCAGGTCACTGGGATGGATGTGGGCTGTACTAGGCCAGAGGTGGCGAACCTAACCAATACTCCACCATGGTGCACCCAAAAGGCAAAAAAATAACAATTTTTAAGGAAGGGTACAGGCAGCAATAAAGGTGAATAGGCAGGCAGACAGAAGAGATAGGAGGAAGAAGTATTTTATTTTTATTTAGTTGTTCTCACTGGTTGTTTCCCCATACGCTCCTAGGACTTGAACCCAGGGATATGTGACTTGGGCTCCTTCAGAGGCAATTGACTTCACCAGGGCGCACCCCAAAAGGCAAATTCTTGAGCCCTGCCTCAAATCTGTGGAATCAGAAACTGAGGGTGAACCTGGCAATCTGGGTTTTACTCACTCTCAGGTGGCTGTGATACACACTAAAGTTTGAGAAACATGACTTTATAGATTGGTACAATGAGGAAAAGAAACAAAAATGTATAGAACCCAGAACAGTACTAACACATGGTCGACTCAAATAGACTTCCCTGTCCATCACCTTTATACCTTAATTTCTATTCTCACTCTGGTCTTCCTCAGCCAACCTGATCATCTTCTGCCTTGTTTCTCAGCAATCTCCCTCCTTTTCTTCTCTGCGCCATCACAAAGAAACACTCCAACATACTTAACTCTCCTAGGCCAATTACTGATAATGTGGTCCACATGGTGATGAAAGAACCAATTAGTCCAAATGCATTTTCCTTTTACTGAACAAAAAGAGCTAACTGGCTATTTAAAGTCACGCAGGAACCTCCACACACAAAGCCCAATTATTTGGCTGAATTTTTCACTTTCCAATTGCTTATGTTGGTGCTGTGTAGACAAAACCTAAACTAATTACTCGGTAGGTTTCTGGCTCCAACGTTATCAACAGAACGTAGAAGTCACATATTTGAAGATGCAGCCAAATGGGGGTCCCTGGGAGGAGGAAATAAGCAATGCCTTTTCCCTAAATTTGGGCTCACATTTATTTCTAGTAAAAGCTCATAATGAAAATTGCTATGTGCACTTGCTGACAAACACATTGAAATGAACAGAGCATCATTACTTGGAACAAAACAGTTTTTGCTCCATAGCTCTTGTTTATATAGCATTTTCATCATTTACTAGAACTCTGTTTTCCTAATCACTAGATTGGGAGAAGTAAATGTGGAGTATCAGGAAGACTAAAAAAGCTTGAAAATAGCCAAGTGCTGTATTTTTATTAATCCCATTGCTTAATTGATAATCAGTGCATTTCCTTTCAGTTTAAAACCAATTATTGTGATTTCGCTGCACAAAAGAAAACTCTCTTTTTAAGCTACTTGAGGTACTAGAAATAACTTTTAAAATGTCACAACTTAAATAGATTTTATTAGACAGATTATGTACAATTAAGCATCAATTCTATTTGGGCAATTGTCAGGGGCTGCAAAGATAATGTCAGGAGAGTTTTATACCGTAGGGAGTAGTTTTCTCCTCATCAATGTCTCGCTGGCTTAAAATGTCTTTAACATTGATAGATTTCTCAATCTTCATCTCACTTCTGTAAGTCTGTTTTCCAGCTCCCCTCAGCAGCTCTCACATCCCTTTCTGATGTCAGCCCCTCCCACCCTGGACAGCCCCACCCCCCTGCTTTTCTTGTGCCATTCCAGGCACCTGGCAAAAGGATGCAAGTAGCCAACAGCCCAGGACTGATTACTGGGCCTCTGCGGCTCTCCGAAGAGAGCTTTCCCGCAATCTGGGTCCATATTTATGAACTGAGGCCTAGGCTCCTGATAAATGTGCTTTTTCCTTTCAATTCCATTGCCATGACTATTGTACATTTAACAAAGGTTTATAGTGGTGTAGACAACAATGAGTAAATCTCCACACAGGCTATAAGTGAGGTGCCCCAAATTCCACCACGCGAAATGTGAGTTTCTTTACTGAGACCGATGACGTTTGAGCCAGCCCTCGCTATAGCCAGGTAGATAGAAGAGTTCAGGAGTTGATTACCAATTATATCTGAAATTTTGCATTATTACAGGACTTTCTTAAATTTTTACATGTATTATCTCACTTATGACTATTGCTCCAATTTGACAGAAGAGAGTATTGTCATTTAAAGAGGTCAGGTACCTGTTCATAGACTCAGATCTCTGTCATTTTCCTCTCTAGCCCAGAGGTAGCTCACTCAAGAGCCCGCATTAAATGGTTTGTAATACACCATTCTCTAACTTCCTGTCAGTCTCACTCTCCTTGAAGGCAGAAACGTTAACAGACTGAAGACAGAAACATTAACAGAGTGAAGACAGGCTCTCCTGATAACACCAGCAAACTTACCAAGACTCTGAACACAGCCAGTCCCTCTTCCCCGCTGTCAAGATCCGCCTTCCTAGCTGACACCACACAGGCACTTCCTGGAATGACCTGTCTCCCTTGCTGAGTGTGGCTTGAGTCACATGGGGTGGTACTGGCACTTAAATCGTGTGACCTTAGTCAAGTAACTTCTCTGACCTCAGCTTCCTCTTAGGCAAAATGAATCTAATTATACTGGTCATGCATTTCTGTCATACAGGTGTCAGAGAATGTCTGTGTAAAGCCCCTGCCCCAACATGGAGGTACTCAATCAATGCTGGTCCCATTCTTGGTTTTGCAAGTGCCTCTGCCGCCTACTCCTTCATGGTTCACTGGGCCTATCCTGCAGCTCTTAATGACTAAATATCAAGCCAATCTCAAACTTTCCCTTGACTGTGTTTATTCTCTGCTACAAGGAAAAAGCATAGCCCAAATTCCAAAAAGTCAAGGCAGCGATTGTTAAGATTATCTTAACAATTGTAAATGTTACTTTACAACCATAGGGTAATATTTTTTAATATTCAATCTGGGGAAGGATGATGGATGGAGAAAAGAGCCAATAGGTTATGAAATACTTTTTAATATCTTTAAATGTCCTAACAGCAAAATCTTCAAGTGTTTAACTAACAGAAAGATCTGTTCCCCTTCCTCACTCCATGCCTCTCTGGTTTCCTTTTTCTGTTATTAGGGTACCTCTGACTAATTGAGACCTCTCAGACTCAAATGGGGTAAGAAGGTTCCAAGATGTCAGGGAATCCCTTTTCCCCGTGGCTGTAAAAGTCTATTTGATCCATCATGGATCAAAAACAAGACTTTCTGTCAAAGAAATGTAGTGCTAGATTTATTTTATGGGCCCTCCTCTAACAGAGATGCTGGCATAGTGATGCAAATGAACAGGTATTTCTTTATAGCTCTGATGTGTCCAGAGAGCCTTCAACTTTGAGAAGGCACTTTTCCAAGCTCAGAGACAAAGAATTGACTGTCTGTGAAGAGTTGGGCTTTGATCATGTGAGGGAGAGACTACTGGATTAGAATAGAAGTCAGGGGACCTGATATCCAATTTCTGCTCACTACCTACCTGTGTTACCCACATCGAAACTCATTTTCCCTACTTGCTTTGTGAGAGATTTGGAACAGAATTTATCTAAGATCCTCTGGGGTCTTCATTGTTTGTAATTCTATGACTTCAGTCCTGCTGAGGGAAAGGGGAAAAGAGGATCTGGAAAGGGGCGAGAAGAGTCCAGAATTGGGGCGAGAAGAGTCCAGATTTAGGGCAATTGATACAAAGTATGTATACTGAGCATCTAGTTACTGGAAAAAGGTAAGGCCTGAGTCCTTAAAGCATGGCAGTTAGGTGTATCACAAAGAGGCTCTGAAATTAGATAAACCGAGGTGTAAATCCTATTGTATCCCAAATTTGCTTTGTGACCTTGAACAAGCCAGTTAGCCTGAGTCTTAGATCTATACTCCATGTAGATGGGATGCTAATGTTTACCGCATTGGACTTTTGTTAAGTACATTAGAAATTCGTGCTTATCAGATGCTCTTCTAGTTAAAAAAATATGACTTTTCTTCACAAGAAGAACAAGACAACTTGAAAAAGCACCAATGGCCAAAACTGGAAGCATTTCAGCAACAAAATAAATAAGGAGTGTGTTGGATCATAACTCACAGAATAAAACAAATATCCATAAGCCCCTGCCAGTACAAATAAATAATTGAATTCATAAATAAAGAAGGGCAGCTATTCTTTACAGAAACATTCCAATCAATAATATGTAATAATTCTTTTCGATAAGATTAGCCAATAGATGCCAAAAATTTTTAGCACAATTGGAGCAAGAGCCTATATGTGGAATCTTAAAACATCTCTCCCAAGATATTTATTAACATAAAGGAAAAAAAGAGTAGCTGTATAATGAAGAAGGTCAGCAGATACCACCTTAACCTAGTAATTAAGGATAACATCACCATAATTAAGATATATTGATATCTCAATGCACTGAGAAGGGAAATCTTCTCTTGCATACTTCCTCAAACTATGTAACCCCAACCTCACCATGATGAAACGTCAGAAAAATCCAAACTGAGGACATTTTGCAAAATCACTCACCAGTGCTATTCAAAAGTGTTGAATCAGCGTGCCCAGAGGAATAGCAGTTTAGTCAATTGGCTTGGACCAGCACAGTCCACATACGTCCCAAGGATCCCGGTTCTTATCCTGGGGCCGGGGCAACAAGCAAGATGAACAACTAAATAAATGAAGTGTTTCTTCCTCCTCTCCCTGCCTGCCTGCCTGCCTGCCTCTGCTCGCCTTCATTCCTGCCTGCACCTTTCCTTAAAAAAAAAAAGAAAAAGAAAGAAAGTGTATGGATCAAGAAAGACCACGAAAACCTGAAGAACAGTCACAGATTAGAGATTAAAAAATTCTCAGGTGGGGTTCTTGATTAGAACTAAGATAGAAATAAGACATTAGATGAAAACGGGGAATCCAAATACAGTCTATAGCTTACTTAATAATATTATACCAATGTCAATTTCTTAGTTTTGATCATTATGCCATGGTTATTTAAGATGTTATAACATTAGAGGAAGCTGGGTATAAGACTTATGGGAAATTTGCACTATTTTTGCAACATGGGAAGCTTAAAATTCTTTCAAAACAAACATTTGAAAAATGAGAAGGCAGTGCATTTTGTCATTACTACTCAGAGTACATGACTGTAACCATTGAGAAACTGGGAATAATTTAGATCTCTTGGATTTAATATTTTTTAATTGAGGCTTATTTTTAAAAAGAGCAGCTAAGAAAATGGTGAGAAAGACTTTGCAGTGTCTTGCCTGGGAAGATTTAACTTGATTTCATCGTTTCTGGCAACAGTCCTGCCCTCTCTCCACTTGGGTGTTTGTATTTGACAACAGTTTGTCACATGGTGCTCGACGGGGCCACAGTTACCGCTCAGAGGTGGAAAAAGAGAGAACTCAAACCCAGTTTCCTTTTCTATTAGATATACTACAATGCTAGTTTTATTTATGTAAAAAGTATTTGATCTTTAGACCTTTACATGATGATAATTTGCATACAGGACTAATATTTATATATTTTATTTGGGGAAAAAAAGCTTAAACAACAAAGACGTATTCAAGAACTGGAGTCAGACCTCAACCTAGAACTCTTCGTTTTGTTTTTAAAATTGTCTTCCAGTACTCCATTCCTGATCAGATGAGCTGCCCTTTAACTGTGCAGGAGGATACAAAGTCAAACCGGACATGCATCTCCAGCTTCACTAAAAACAGTACATATTTCTAGTTTTGAAAATATCCTTTTATAATGTGTAGGACAGTGATTCAACTGTTGTATTCTTAAAAGAAATAACAAAAAAAAAGTTAGCATTTCTTTTCCATCTTCCTCCTCTTTCTGCTCTTCCGCTTGTTGCAGAAGTGTTCAGAGCATAGCACATTAATGTGAAGTAGATTTCTGAGAGACTCTAGATTCAGTTGAATAAAACTGTTTCCTTCCTTCCCCTTCTTCTAGTAAGAGAACCACTCTCATGTGGAGAACAGGAAACCTATCTCCCAGTTCAGAGATGGCAAAGTCACCCAACCTTGACCAGTCAAGGTCATTCCTGGGATTTTTGCTGTATCTTTTCTCAAAAGAATTATAGACTAGAAAGCAGAATGTATTGCAAGAGCACTGGAGGATACCATCTTTTTTACTATGGGAAAGAAATTTCCAGAGAATAAAGTCAACACAGGGAAAGCAGTTTGGGACATGGAGAGAGGAGATTAGAAGCAGTGGAGAGCAGAGAAAGTTAGCGATAGAGAGGAAGAAAGACAGTAGACAGAAGATGAGGTTTCAAGACACAAGAACCCTGGATAGCTGACGCCTGAACTCCTCTGGACTCTAGTTATGTATTCCCCAAAATATTCCTGCTCTTCTTCAGTAGATGAGTTTGTCGTTCTGTCACTTCAAAAATATTTTTATTTGTCAGTTACATATCAATAAAGTTAGGAAGAAATATGATTTGCCATTTTAATAAGGAAATAAAGATGACATTGATTTAAAAATATAGTTTATGAAAATAAGCATTTTAATGAACATGACCACTTTGTGACCAATCAGATAAAGAGAGCTACTAAGCTCTAGAGCAACTTGCCTTGCCTTGACATTTCAATATTCTTTTGACCATATAGTAAACAAGAGAGTGAAATCTGAGCTGGACTGTAATTAGAATCTTTCCATTCAGAGCTTACACTATAGAGAATTCTGAAACAATTAAATGGACTTTGATGTTATTTTATCTTTAGTGTTCCCACATGCAAACAGATTCTCATAGTTTATATGCAAGGGCAATAAAAATCATCAAACAGTTTGTTAATATTTAAAGGATAACGAACTTACATTTTACTCCTAATAATATAGCTGCATTTCAGAAAGGTTAATATCTGTTTTAGCCTAAAGAAATGAATTTCTAATGGTGAAAGTACAAGATCTGAAGTATGTGAGTGGGTCAGATATTTTCTGTCAAGGAAATTATCCTGTTATTTACATAAGGAGCCCTAAAGGTGACATTTTGATATCAGAAGCTTGTGCAGCTTTTGCATTATTCAAAATTCAGATCAATGGCCATGCAGGGATTCAACTCATTCTTTGTTTCATAGAGTTGAACAAGACATATAATTTCACAAAAATAATTTTCAATTATTTCTGTCAAGTTCCTTCAAAATCCAGATACATCAATGTCCCCATTCCCCTTGACTTACTGCCCTCAAGGACTTTTACAAGCAGGCCATTCTTTACTCTCTGGGTACATAAAAGATAAGAAAATGAATATTCAAGGCTTATATTTTAACATTCTCAGTGAAAATAAAATCACATTTATGATTTCTATTCATTGAGGTCACAATGTATGCCAGCATCACACTAAACCAATGGCTGATTTACACAAGTAAATAATCCAAACATCTAGTTATCATTATAAGACGAACCTTGACAAGTCTAAATTTCTGAAATCACTGAAGGATAATGCAACTATTTTTTGGACATAATTCCAGCATGTACTTTTCAGTGAAGACACTCTGTTCTTGTTCTCTCTCTCTCTTTCTCTTTTATTTTACTTGATCCCCCTCCAGTTTCCATTCTTTCTCTTTTTTTCCTGCCTTTACTCTTCTTTCCATTATTCCTTCTTCCCACCTCCTCCTTTAGTTCTTTTATACTGGGAAGCTAATCAGTTCCAGGCACTAGACTAGCCAAGAGGGATTGAATATGAAAAGGCAGAATTCCTGTGATAGTAGTTTTCTATTGCTTAGTAGCATTAGCACAATTAGGTGGCTTAACCCAACACTCGCATCTTAGCTCTTCACTCTGTTTATCAGAAATCCAGTATGGCATGGCAGGGATCGCTGTTTAGGTTCTCATGTGATCAAAATCAGGATACCAACTAGGTTGAAACTCAGTTATAAGTTATGAGAACAAATCCATTTCCAAATCCATATTCATATTGTTGGCAGAATTCAGTTCCTTGCCTTTATACTTCTGAGGACCCCATTTCTCTACATCGGGGTCCCCTCTAACTCTGTAAAATCACATTTATTTTCACATAGCCTCCAGCAACAGTGTGGAATCCACTCTAGTTTTGTATCCCTCTCAGTAATCAGCCAGAGAAAACTCTATGCCTTTAAGTGTTTATATGATTACATTGAGCCTCCCCAGTTGAGGCAGGTTTAATCTCCTTATGTCACAAAACAGAATCTCAGGAGTAATATCTCATCATAGTCACTGATCCCAGGCACTCAAGGAGGATATTTGTGGGGGTTCATTTTAAAAAATTCTGCCTCTGTCTTCAAGGTGCTCACCATCTGGTGGGGACAGACAATTCCATTGCATTAAGGTCACTATACAAAGTATGATATGTAATATATTCAGTCACAAAAAAGATGGAAATTCTGATTCAATACCATGTGGATGAAACTTGAAAACCTGTAGGTGAAATAAGCCAGTCACAAAAGGACAAATATGATATGATTCTACTTTTATGAGGTTCATGGAATAAGCTAACTCATGGGATCAGACAGTAGAATAGAGGTTACCAGGACCCGGGGTAAGAGGGGATGATCATTTAATGGCACAGTTTCTGACTGGGATGATGAAAACATTCTGGAAATGTGTCGTGGTGATGGTTGCACAACATTGTTAATACACTTGATAGCACTGAGTTGTCTGCTTTAGTGGCTTAAATAGTAAATTTAATGTGATGTATATTTTATGACAATGAAAAAAAAATTCAAAAGTTGAAAAACAAATAGGGCATAGGAAAAGAACAGCATAACATTCCTCCTGAAAGATCTAAGTGTTAGATTGGCCAGGAGATAAGGTCAAAGAAGCAAGCTGGGTGAGGAGAAGGGTGTAGCCTCCGCAGTAGGGAGAACTAGTGTTACAATTTCACTTCTCTTTTTGGTCATCTCAGGCCTAATGTAACTTACTCATTTTGTCCACAGGTGGTCTTCCTTTCTTGCGCAGACCACCTGGAAAGCAATTCACATTTAGTAACCATTGATAGTCCCAGGACTTTGAGTGGGTGGGAGAGGTATAAAATAAATAACTGCTGGTTATTAAATGTCACAGTTGGTGACCCAAAGTTCACCTTGCTTCTAGGAACTAAGAGAAAGAAGGAAACAGACTGAAGACTACTCTGCTGGAAAGTGTGCTTCCTCACAGATCATCGATGCCTCACAATAACTCTTGTCACTTGAGTGTATTATCCCTGGTTTTAGTGGTAAAGTAGTTGAGATTTTGAGACGAGTTATGTTCCCTCACATTCGGCTGCTAAGAAGGTGAAGCTTCTTTCCACATCACAGACTTTAATATGCTGTTCCCTCTATTTCAAATATTTTTCTTTTTTTCTCAGCACTATCACCACCCTCACCCCCACACCTCTGCTTAACACTCTATTTAAAATTACTCCCCATTATCATACAAGGCTACCATGTTCAGCGTTATAGATTGTGCTGAATATCACCCACATGTGATATAGATGACAATTAAAAGAAACCCTTGGAATTGTGCAGTGCCCCACCTGCACACACATACATGGTAAACCTCTTGTAAAGTATTGGCTTAGATGTCACTTCCTAGCGGGTTGAGGAGGTTGGAGGGGGTTCGATTTCACTCATATTGCACCTTCAAAGCATCCATTACAAACCTGCTTAGTTGTTTGTATAGTTAGTGTTTTATATCTGATTTCTCTGATAAACCATAAACTCAACAAAGGGAGAAATGACACCCACCTTAAATCTTTTTGAACAAATCATTGAGATAGATCTGGTTTATGTGAGTCCAAAGTCAGGGTCTTTGGGTTGTAAGAATGGTAGCTGTGACTGAAATACACAGGGATGTGGAACCCAAAGAATAACAGACAAGCTCTGTAAACCTTACTTCTTGCATTATTCATTTTTTCTACTGCATGTTACATTAATAACATGTTTTGCAGCTCTACTAAATATGTCAACCATAACATTTAAGAGGCCTATGTTACCTGCCAAAGGCTCTACAGAGTCTCACTTTGTATTGTATTAGTGGTTATACATCAAACAACAGTATGTGGTAGAGCACTGTCCCACATAGTAGTGAAGAAGAGCATTCTCCATGCTTCCTCCATGGAGACAGGTGATAAGAAAAAGATGGACCAAGTGTTGGAGCTGGAGATAGCCACTGATCCAAGAGGACTTTGACAGCTGTGTCACTTTACTCACTATCCTTTAGGGGTAGAGGGAGAACAATGATTACTAGCACTGCTCATCAGGTCTTTAGAGGTTATGGTAAATGTTTGAAAATGACTTGATGTTTAAGTCCTGAGAATGACAGGAGCCAACATACAAAATTAAAAACTAGTAAGATACTCACTTCAAAAAATGTTAAGAATTGTCGATAATCTAAGAAAGAAGAGCATGCAGACATTTAAAAATAAAAGGAAACTTAAGACTCTAAAAATTAAAAATATGAATGATAAATGTGAGTTATTATTTATGAGTAATATATTCAAATTTTACTTTTATTAAAGTAAATAACATTAGATTAAAAAACAAAGACAACAACAGATAATTACCTCAAGGTCTCCTTCAAGTATGCTCATCTCAAAGATGGAGAAAATTCACCCTACTTGCCTTGGCCAAGTTAATCTTTCTTAACACATATCTTTAATCATATCACTTTTCAATTCAGAAGCCTAAGCTGTTTTTCAGTGTCTGAAAAAATAAATGTCTAACAGTTGGAGTCAACCACATTCTGGGACCAAACTAGCTTTCCAGTTTGCAGAAATTTTCTATTTTATGTTCAAACTCTTCTCTGACCCCCAATATGCATGACAGTAGCCCACTTTTGTATGTTTGTTTCTGTTGCTTTCTGCTGTAATCATCTGTGACTCTGAAAATTATACTTAACTTTCCTGGAATATCCTCCCCAGAAGCAACCTCTTCATCTCTGACAACCTCGAAACACTGTAATAGAACTTAACTCATGCTCTCTTATGTTACAGTTTGGGGTATCTATAATTTTTTAGCTCTTGCCTCAACCTCTCCACATGCTCTTAGAGTCAAGGACTGTACCTGATTCATTTTCAACCCCATAAATCTGGTGCCTTGCCCAATTACGTACAGATAGTCAGAATTTAACACATAATAGTTATATGCATTCCATATATATGACTAAATTAAGGAGCACTGAAGGTAATGTAATAGGGTACCTATACTTTGAACATAGGTAATCAAACTAACCATATTCAACTGCAGTTTAAAAAATATTTTCCTTGCTTTCTCCTCTCCCTTTTACTCTTAAAAAATAAATAAGCAATATTTGTAAAGAAATCAGTCACTTGATCCCAATTTTCAGTGTTTTGCTGGGCTCTGCCTTCAACAGTGTGGGAGGAATATATGTTAGGGTAGGTACTGGTTTTCGAGTTCCTTGCAACTTACTCAGAATTTTGCAAAATGGTTTGCCATTTGTCAATGCTAACATGCTTCTCAGCTGAAAAAGCCACATCAGATGAATTATGGTTTCCTTCTCGCTCTCAGAGCCCCACTAACCCATGACCACATCTAGTTAGAGTATAGAGTCGTTAACCACCATTACAGGAGACTCAGCCTTGACATGGAAACAGCTATGAGCTATTTGGCAGAAGGCTGAAATATCTGGGTTACTCAGTGTCAAATCCATTTTGTGCACTTCTCTGGGACTGCTTGAAGCAAAGTGAAGCTGTTGGGGCCTGTGAGACACAGTAAATTGACTCCTAGAAAAACTCCTTCAATGTCAGGGAACTGTGTTTGTGTGCTATGAAATTAAAGATCTATATAGACATATGGTTGTAAATCAAGGTGCATTCAAAGCTAGATTGAAGTCTGCTCTTGGATTTGCTCTTTTTTCCCACAAAAAAGGTTGAGCTTTGTTTGTTTTCTTCCCCTCTGGAGCAGAGCACCTTACGATGCCACATAATTCCAGGAGATATCAGAAAGCAATCTCCTCTGTTCCCTCATAAGTGTCAAAAGCTAATCCCCAGGGGGAAAGGAAGAATTTTGTGATTTATCAGTTGCCTTGTTTAAACACTTCACAAGTGAATTATTGCAATCTGCATGAGGCACTCAAAATAACAACTCTCTGCACACACTAGCCATCATTCAATCACTGAAGAAGAGGACAAGAAAATATGACCAGCATAAAATGGCAGTTCTTGTCTTGAAACCAAGAAAAAAAATACATAAAATCATCAAATTCTGTCACAGTCACTGTATTAAAGGTGAAAAACTTGGTCAAAGAAGGGACACACTAAAATGTCAGCATTTGTCATATATTATTGTGACCAGAAGGACTGGCAAATTTTAATAGACTTAGATGAGATCTCTTAGGTCTCCTTGAACAGGGAAGAGAAAATGTTCAGTTGTCATTCTTAGATACTTGTTGTCACTACTTTATGCTTTAATCTAGATTGAAGGGAAACTAAAGGATAATTTTAAATAGTCCTAGTGAAATATGCTGGTTGTCTATTTTTCCATGCTATATAGGAGGGAAATTTATTCCAAACTGCATTACAGAAATAGTTCCAAAAAAAAAAAAAAATTCAGTTTATTGAGTGCCACTAGAGGAAGCAAACAATAATCACAGTTATGTGTCTGTACATGTGTATATGTGTGTACATGCTATAAATATATTAAAATAAGCTCATAGTAAATCATCTTGGAAATATCTCCTTGTACTCAATGAAGAAAAGAACATGAAACATGACAGAATTTCCTCCCCAATTGATTCCTAGGAGAAAAAATAATGCATTCAAATGAAGAGATAATGAGTTTTGTAGTAATGGAAGTCTTTAGAGAATTCTAAAGACAGCTTTGCCCATTGAGTACTATGTATGTATCAGTCACTACTCTAGACACTTTCTACAAATTAACACTAATGTGCACCACCAACTGATAAGTGTTGCTCAGTGACGATCAGAAAGCTATCCAGATCATCACAGTTAGTAATTTATGTTCTCTTCATCATATTATAGTAACTCCCAGTGCAGGGCATCAGAAAAACAATCTAGGGTTTATCCTAGCTAATACTGCACAGAGATATATGGAATATGAAGGAAATTTCTAGACCTGGGTTCCAGCTTTATATGGAGTTCAGAGTTTAAAGGCCACCTTATTGTGAGCAAAGTGAAAGACCAGATGAGGGTAATTTATAAACAAATTAAATTAATAAATAGTCAAATACCCCCAATCAGAAGATTTCCTATCATTATACTGTGGAAATACAAACTTGCACTCTTCCTCTTATCTGCTGGTGATTCTACTAACCCTGAAACGTGAGTTTTATCTTAGGAATTTATCTTAGGGTCTCTAGAACCATTCTGTCCTCCAAGTTAAAATACTTGGGTTTTTTTAATGACATGTAGAGGCTCTGTATTTGAAGTCTTCCTGAATTAATTATTTTTAAGACCATGTTCTATTCTGTAGCTGATTTGACCTTTGTTGACAGAGGACCACATTTTTTTTTGTACTACATCCTGTCTCCCTGAATCCTCACTCATATCACAATGCTTTCTGGTTCCTTTGTTTTGACTATTTCTTTCCTTTTTAAAATTTGTATTGAAGTTATATGCATCATAATATTACATAGGTTTAACTGTGCATTATTGTCAATCAGCATCTATATTAATTACATTAACTTCACCATTTATAGTCCATTTCTAGCCTTCATCTTCTAATTGACTCATTTTACCTGATTTGTGCTCCCTCCTGACCCCCACCCAACTCCCCCTCCCCTGGCTTTTCTGGTAATCACTATCCTAAAGACTAAAAGTCTAGTTTTGTTTGATTTGTTTGGTTTCTCTCTAAACCACATATGAGTGAGATCACACACTGTTTCTATTTCTCCATCTGGCTCATCTCACTAAGCATAATTCTCCCTAGATCTTTGCATGTTAGAAATGACAGAATTTCATCTTTTTAATAATTTATAATATTAAGTTCTACCAGGTTTTCTAAAGTCGCTTTATGTTTTTCCTCAGTTTCTGTTGGGCATCATTAGGAAAGAATTTGGAAGCTAAAATTATTATTAGGTGCTTGCTATTTATATCCCTTTATTTCTGCAATGATCTGAGGTATTATGTCATCAGTGCGAACTGGCAAACTCGGGTCGCATCTAAAGTATTTTCACTATTCTTACAGCGTGCCTCCCATCATAATTTTCATTCTATTGTATATAGACTATCAGACTATCCCATTATCTGCTTGAAAGTATCATCATAGCTGCATATACTTGGAAGAGAACAATTTTTGTCACCTTAATATTACTATGAAGAAGTTGCCAAACAGCCAAATAAAAAGTCCATGCACTTTTTCTCTTAAGTGGCAGACTTTGGTGTTGCCCTCAACCTTTGCTAAAAGAATCCCTGCTGTTGAATCTGATCACATATCAGGTTTCCATTGACCGCCACTCTGGCTTCTTGGCTGAAGAACATTCTATGAGTGTCAGTTGTGAATCCTTTTCCAAAATCCCCAACCTAGTTGATTGGTTTTATCCTTGGTAAAGATAAAAATCAAAATGGTTTTCCCTCTTTTGTGATTCTTTCTTCCTCCCTCCTTTTCTTAATCAATACACAATTCATAAAATCCACAAAATACAATTGCCGTAGATGAGTCGTCTTATGTTTTATATTCCAAGTAGACTGAAGACCACATTAGAGAAACAACATCATCCTATAGTCCTTATAACCCCCAAAATATTCAGCACAAATAAGCAGTAGATATTCAAAAATGTTCTTTTAATTTGCTCTGCAGGTAGACCTGACTTATTTATAGCATCAGTAGCTACTCCTGACTATTTGAGCATGCGGAGATTGGGTGCATTTCTCAAGCCCTTCTCCATGGAAAGGAATGTCTCTTAAGGACAAGAAAGGCAAAGATACGTGAGAGAAAAATAACATTTAAAGTACTGGCCCTAATATTGGCAGAGTTCATATTAGTTTCTAAAACTCTTAATTTCATTGGACTCCAGTAGCCCTTGGTCTTTGATCAAAAGTGAAAATTATAGGATCATATAGAACAGACACTTAATATTATACACGATGTTCATGACTGGTTTCCCAAGCAATAGTTACCATGCTTGACAATTGTCATTGTTAAGTCTTAGAAAACAAAACCATATCAAACCAAAACAAATGAACACCAAAGAAATAATATAATGCACATTTTGTGTATATGTAATAAATTTAACAAATATTAGGTGCTTTGTTCTGAATGTTTTTGTGTCCTCTGCCTGCCCAAGCTCACATGTTGGAATCCTTATGCCCAATGTGACAGTATTTGGTGGTGGAACCTTTGAGAAGTGATTAAGTCATGAGGATAAAGCCTTCATGAATGGGATTAGTATTCCTATAAATGAGACTCACAGGGCTGCTGATCCCTTTCACCTTGTGGGGAACTAAAAGTCTTTGATCTGCTTTACCATGGTGGCACTCTGCTCTTAAACTTCCAGGCTTGAAGACTGTGAGAAATTCACTTCTGCTATTTATAAATTACCCAGTCTTTTTTATAGCAGCCTAAACAGACTAAAATATTAAGTCACACCTTTGTGGCTCTAGAGCCTGAGATGCTTGTGTGCAGACCACATACATCGCAAGATCCCAGTTTGAGACTTGGAGCCAGGGTGAAAAACCAAAAATGAGAAACTAAATAAAGTCCTTTTTCTTTATTTCTTTCAACCTGTTTCTTTCTCTTCTCCCCTCCTTCCTTCCTGGCTCTAAAAATAAAGTTAAAGATAGTAGTCTTTGTTCTCATTTTAACCTTCAAGGACCAGATTTTAATCTGCTCACCAAAAAATAATTCACCTCAATAACATTTCGATAGCTAAAATCTATTAAGTAGCCAGATTTTGTTTTGTGTATATATATATATATATATATATATATAGTATTTTATTTCTTTACAAATTAATATAAACTCATATGTGTAGGATCCCCTTATGTGCATGGTCCCCATTCATCAAATATATGTCAATACTCCACCCTCCACCAAATTGCAGAGTTCTTTACCATTGTCCACCACTTGTCTACCCTGTCCCCCAATCCCATTCAATATTGGTAACCTCAGTTCTATTGCCAGTGTCCAAGGGTTGGTTTTAATTCATTTGTTCCTTTGCTAACAATGTCTATTCACATTCCACATATGAATGAGTTCAAATGGTATCTGATTTTCTTCTTTTGACTTATTTCACTTAGCATAATCCCCTCTAGATCCATCCATGTTGATTTAGATGACAGATTTCATCTCTTCTAAGGACTGCGTAATATTCCATTGTGTATATATACATCTTCTTTATCCATTCATCTGATGTTGGGCACCTAAGTATTTTCAGGTCTTAGTTATTGTGAGTACTGCTGCAATAAACTTGGAGGGTACATAAAACTCTGCCAATTAGTGTTTTCATACCTTTTGCGTAAATACACAGAAGTGGAATTGTGGGATCATATGCCATTTCAATATTCGACTACTTGAGAAATCTCCTTGCTGTTTTCCATAGGGAATGCAATAATTTGCACTCCCTCTGAAAATGTAAAAGTGTTCTCTTTTCTCCATATCCTAACCAGCATTTGTTGTTTTCAAACTTTTGAGTAATAGGCAATCTCTCAGGTGTAAGGTGAGATTTTATTGTTGTTTTGATTTACATTTCCCTAAGAACAAGTAAGGAGTAACATCTTTTCATGTGTCTGTTGGCCATCTTATGTCTTCTTTGGAAAAATGTCTCTCCAATATTTCTGCCCAATTTTTGATTGGATTGCTGGTTTTTCTGTTATTGAGTTTGAGTTCTTTGTATATTTTGGATATTAAACCTTTGTCAGAAATATGTAATACAAATAGCTTCTCCCAGCTATAGGTTGTCTTTTTGTTTTGGTGATGTTTTCTTACATTGTGAAGAAGTTTCTTTAAGTTTGATGTAGTCCTACCTGTTTATTTTTGTTTTTGTTTTCCTTCCCTTGATGCTGGAGTTGAGTCCCTAAAGACTTCTCTAAGGCTGATGTCATGGAATGTCTTTCCTATGCTGTCTTCCAAGAATTTTCAGTTTACAATCTTATATCCAACCCTCCAGTTCATTTTGAGTTAATTTTTTGTGAATGGTGTTAACAAGTGGTCTAGTTTCTATCTTTTTCATGTGGCTGTCCAGTATTCCCAACACTGTTTATTGAAGACGCTTTCCTTCTCCATCATAGGATTTTTCTCCTTTGTCATAAATTAACTGTATCTGAGCAAGTGAGTTTCTGGTGATTCAGCTCTATTCCACTGATCTGTGCCTCTGTTATTATTCCAGTACCATAGTGATTTGATCACTATCACTTTGTAGAATGACTCAGTGTCCAAGAATGTTATACCTCCAAGTTTGTTCTTTTGTTCTCATAATTGTTTTGGCTATTCAGTATCTTTGTTGTTTCATACAAATTTTGAAACTTTTTTCTATTTTCTTGAAAGATATCTGTGGGATTTTGACGGGGATTGCATTAAATCTGTTTATTGTGTTAGATAAGATGACCATTTTAACAATGTTGATTCGTCCTGGCCATGAGTGGGGATATCTTTCCAGCTCTTTGGATCTTCCTCTGTTTATTTTAAGACGGAATGTGGTTTTCATTGTACAGGTCTTTCACCTCATTTGTTAGTGTATTAGAAGGTACCTTTCTGTTTCTATTATAAATGGAGTAGTTTCATTGATTTTATTTTCTTTTTTGGATGTAAAAATGCAACAAATTTTGTGCATTTGCCTTACTGTATTTGTTGACTATTTCTAGTAGTTTTTTTTTTACAGTTTTAGAGTTTTCAAGATATATAATCATGTTACCTACAAATAGTGATAGTTTTATTTCCTCCCTTCTGATCCGGATTCCTTTTATTTTTTTTCTTGCCTAATTGCTCTCATTAAGAACTCCATTATGATGTTAAATAGCAATAATGAAAGTGCACAGTTTTGCCTTGTTCCTGACCTTAGAGGAAACACTTTCAGTTTTTCACTGTTGAATATAATGTTGGCTGTATGTTTTTCATATATACCCTTTATTATGTTGAGGTATAAGAAACTGAGATTCCTGAATGCAGCAGAAGATTGGGTTATGATTTTAATCCAATCATTTACTCTTTCATCTTATTGGTGAGTTCAGTTCACTGACATTTAGGGCGATTATTGATAAATAACTGATTTTCCCATTTTGTTCATTGTTTTCTGGATGTTATTATAAACAGTGCCTTTTTTCTTCTCTTTTTTTTAGGTAGATTAAGGGCAGTTATCTTTTGATTGGTTTCTCATTTTGTTTGCTTCCTTGCTTTTTCCCTGGAGATGTGTTTTGAGGTTACCCAGTGGTTTGCATTAGGAATTCAATGTTTATTTCCTGTTTCCATTTGAAAGCAAATTAGTCTTGAACTCAGTATAATCATCCACATTTTTGTACTCCTCTATGCCTCCCCAATTTTTATGTTTTGCTGTTTTGCAGTCTTTAAGAGAGATTTCTTTACTCTTTAAATAGCTTCCTTCATAATTTTTTTGTAAAGTTAGTTTTCTGGTGATGGATTTCTTTCACTTTTGCTTATTAGAAAAGCTTTTAAACAGTCCCTCAATTTTAAATGATAATCTCTCAGAGTAGAATATCATAGGCTGGAGATTCCTTTCTTTCACTGTTTTAAATATATCATGCCATTCCCTCCTGGTCTGTAGAGTTTCAGCTGAGAAATCAGCTGGCAGTTTTATGGGGCTTCCTCTGTATGTGACTCATTTTTCTGTGGCTGCTTTTAAAGTTCTCTCTTTATCTTATATTTTTGACATTTCAATGACAAATTTTCATGGTGTACATCTGTTTGGGTTTCCTTTGTTTGGAACTCTTTCATCTTCCTAGATCTTGAGAACTATTTCATTCCTCAAGTTAGAGAAATTCTTAGCTATTATTTCTTCCAGTATAGTTTCTGTTCCCCTTTCTTGCTCTTCTTCTACTGGGACCCCTATGATGCGAATGTTGTCCTTTTTCATCTTATTCCATAGGTCCCATATGCTATCTTTGTTTCTTTTCAGTCTTTTACTTTTTTGCTGGTTTGCTTGAGTGTATTTCTGTACTTATCTTCTAGTTCACCAATTCTATTGGAGGCTTCATCCATCCTAGTCTTGAATCCCTCTCTTGAGGTCTTTAGTTAAATTGTTGTGTTCTTTATTCTTTGACAGCTGTCTTAAAACTGCTTCATAGCTTCTCTCTTTGTTGTGGTCTCTTTTCCCTCTATCGTTTTCTTGGTTTCATAAGCATGTTTATCACTGTTGTCCTAACTCATGCTTAGGTAGTTTGCATAGGTCTGTTACATTCAGATTTTCCCCTGGGGTTTTAATTAGATTCATCATTTCAGGTAGATTTCTCTTTGTCTTTGCTCTGTTTTTCATTGTTTTTATTTCTGTGTGTCAGGTTTCCCTGAAGTGATGGCATTGTGTTGGGGTGTTGACTTGCACCAAATAGGCCTGTATCTTTGTTTGAACCCTGGGAATTGTTTAGTTATATGACCTTACCACTGGTCACATTGGTTGAAGATCTGAATTGGACCCAATGTTGAGATCTGAAAAACTCAGCCTATGGGATTGGAGTTTGCATGGGGGATACAGAGCCTTTCCCCAGCATCACAGGTCTGAACAGTAAAGTCCACCTGTGAATTGTTGGTGGCCCACAATCAGCAAGCAGTCCACAGTTCTGCTTCATCCATAGAGTGACACTAGCTGGTAGCTGTTGAAGGTTTCACCATTTTGGGACACTTTCTTCCTCAGAGACACTATTTGCAATGCTATTAGTTCTGGAGGTGGGATTTCCAGTGGGCAGCTCCTGCAGTTCTGGCACAGCAATGGCAGGGGGCAGCTACCTTCCAGTGATGGTGGTAACCTGTACAAATTCCGCTCGGGAGCGCTAACTCAGCTTACTGAGGTGCTGATCCTCCTTCTGCCCTGTGCCAAGACCTCCCCGTCCGCTGGCTCATTGATCATGATCCTGCCGGTGTGCTCAATGATGCCAGACTGAATCTTAACTCCTGGGAGGTCCATTGTTTCCTGAGGCTCCACTCTCTCTGCCTTGGCTTTTCTCCCCAGGGCTTAGAATCCTGAAACCACAATGTGGAGCTGAAACCAGATATTTTTGCCAGCACTTTGTAGTGGTAAATGATGCTGCCATCTCTGTAGTTGCTGGTCCTGCTTTTCCTCAGTGTTTGCGTCTGTAGAATAGGAGCCTCCTAGTTTTTCTGTGGGGAGGAGGGGAATCTGGAGTCCTAATAGATGCCCATCTTGGACCAGAAGTCTTACATTTACTTTTTTAAATATTTAAATGTACTCACTTTAATAACCTATTTTTAATAGCTATCCCACTCTCAATTAAAGAGTCAATATTCTTGTAAAACGTCCATACTGTTATGCAACATGTGCCCCTACTCACGCAATTGACCCAAAGCTACATTGAAAATAATTGCTTCAATAACAGAAATTTCTCTCCACCCTTTTTCATGCTTTGTCTCTTAACTCAACTGAGTGCAATGATTATGACATGAGAAATATCTCTGCAGTTTTCCTATTCTCAGAGGTTTTATAAATTGAATCACCTTGAAGATAACTTGCAGGTTTATTTTATGAATGTACATAATCTGTGTCAACTTTTTGATGTGTTAGCAGTGTTTTCACACAAATTGACCTTGCCATCTTTATTTGAAGCACTTTATATCTAATCACTCAATGTATTAATTTCATATGTATAATTTCATTTTTTAATTCTAGTGATGCTTCATTTAAAATTATTTTAAAACTTTACAATGTTGAGAAAATTCTTCCACATGTTTAATCCCAACATTATACCCTGAGAATATTTACTTTCTTCTGAATGAATGAACTTACCACAAATGAACTTACCATACTGCACCATCATATTGATTAACATTCCATTTATTTATTCAACTAATAATAATTGAACACGTACTATAGACCGCATATTGTATTAGTTATGAGCACACTAGTGTGCCAAAAAACAACAGATGGGCAGCGAATGGGTAAGCATCATAAAAGCGATAAACTCAGGAAGTTAAAGGAAGGACATCTCACACTCTGTGTGTGTGTGTTGCTGAGGAATGAGGGGGGAGAAGGGCATTGGTTAAAGGAATATTTTTAGAGGAAGAAGATCGAAGCTGAAATCTGGAGATTGAGCAGGAATTATACTGAGAAGTGGAGGGAGGAGGCAATTACAATCCCTCCTCTGGTACAGGTACTATTCCCTATATAAAAAGGATTTAATCTTCAAAACATTTGGACCATGAAGGTAATATTAGAACAAATTATACACAAGGAAACTGTAGCAAACCATGGTTAAATAACTTTCTTGAGGTCACGCAGCTGTTAAATGTGCCTTAGATTTCAAGTCCAAGCATCTAAACACTTCATCCCGTCTTTTCTGACAGAGCACAATATGGAGTGGTGGTGGCAGGTGCCTCAGGAAGAACAGACCTTATATTTTCTGAGCACTTTCTTAAGTCCTCATTTGCATGACTTCATTTATCCCCCCTACCCCCATACAGGTATATGTATTAAGTGCCGTTATCTGCCTCATCATTACAGATGTAGATTCAGGGGCACTTAACATTGAGTAACTACTAGGAGATATCACTTCGTGACCACAAAGGTGGCTATAACTTTTTTAAAGAAAATTACAAGTATTGATGAATATATAGATAAATTAGAACACTTCTGTATTGCTAACAGGATTTTAAAATGCTATAGCCACAGTGGAAAACAGTTTGGTTGTTCCTCAATAAGTTAAATAGAGTCACCATATGACCTAGCACTTCCACTCTTGGGTATGTACCCAGTAGAATTGAAAGTGGATGTGCAAATAAAAACTTGCACACAAATATTAATAGTAGCACTATTTTCAGTAGTTAAAAGGAGGAAACAATCCAAATGTCTGTCAACCGAAGAATGAATAAACAAAATGTGGTATTATCCATATAATCAAATATTATTCAGCCATAAAAGGCATGAATTACTAATACATGCTGCAACCTAGATGAACCTTGAAAAACATTATGCCAAGTGAAAGAAGTTAATCACAAAAGACCATATTCTGCGTGATTCCATTTATATGAAATATCCAGGCTTGGCAAATCCGTAGAGACAGAAAGATTGGTGGTTGCCTGAGGCTACAGGGAGGAGGAATGAGAAATTATTGCTTAATGGTTAACTTGCTCAAGGCTATTACAACACATCAAGGAAAAGGTGGAGTTGAAATCATACAGGAAAGATGTATTTCAGGGACTCCAAGTTGTTTGCTGTGACTTCAGTCAAGAGTCTTGGGCTAGGGATGAAGAGGTTGGGAAGGGGACTACAGCAGCAGAGAATGGCAAAAATTGGAGCAGAAGGAGGTATCCATTATGGAGACACTTTGTAAGGGAGATGAAGATCACCCTAGATGTGCAGTCACAGGAATGTGGGCATTGACAAAGAGAGGGAAGAACCACCAATTTGTCTCCTTTAGTAGGCTCTTCTCCTAATTATAAGCTTCCCCTCTGTGAATTGTGTCCTCCTGACTCTCTGGATAGAGAAAGTGACCACTCAAACAGAATTAATATAGCAGTTGGTCAATATCCATTCTCTACCTCCAACCAGACAATGAAAATAGAAATATTAATTTCCATACCTCAAATATCTCATCTGTAAAATGGATGTAATAATAATAATCATTCCTATTTCATAGGTTTGCCTATGGAGCAAATGCAAAATCTTAGGAATAGTGCTTGGCACAATAGCAATGTCATATAAATGTTTGCTTATTGTTTTATTACCTTGATGACTTCCATAAAATTACCCTCAGATCTTTTCATTTTTGTCATATGATTAAAATGGGTGCTATCTTATCTGGAATGTTTCCCCAAGCATACTTCATTTTATTAACCTGGGACTACCCACTGAAATATGACCTCTTGGGAAACAGCATTATCTGCTGTTTCATCTGTATTACAGCTACAATACACATTTCCTTCTTGGTTTCTGTGATAACAGAGGAAAAATGTTCTCAGGTTAGTCGCTATTTGTCAGCATATCATGTAATAGCACTAATTAGTAGAGTCCTAAAAATGTTTAATGCAATAAAATAATGAGTTGCACCAAGTAGTTCAGGTAAAAGATACTTTTTTATACTTTCAAGCAAAATTATGTGCTTTTTATCATTATATGTTGCCTACGAATTCATAATTAAGGGCAAGGAAACATTAAACATGAGTTCTGCAAGCGTTCATCATGCTTTCGAACTCTCTATACCAAGATTCACAATTAGCTCTCTCTCACACATCCTCATTATGTAAAATGTGGATCAGTAAAATGTGAAAATGAGCCCTCTTCAGTGTAACCAGGCCTGCGGAAAGGAGAATTTTAAATCTTGACATTTGGGACTGTTTATTAATTGACAATGTGATAAACAATTTATTAATCCTATTATCAGCCTGAAATAAGCCAAAATTGCCACAGGCAGGTAACAATATAGAGCTTTTAAGAAACACAAGGAGGTGGTTATGGTTCTTTAATCTAAACCAGGAGTTGAGACTTTTTCCATAAAAGGTGATGGTAAGTATCTTAGGCCTTGCAGTCCATAAGTTCTCTGTCACAACTACTCAACTCTGCTGTTGTGAAATTAGCCTTAGATAATATGTGATTAAGGGGTCCGGCTAGGTTCCAGTAAAACTTTATTTATTCATGCCACAACTGGATGAACTTGGAAAACATTATGATAAGTAAGTCACCTAGAAGAGATATCTAGAATAAGCAAATTCATAGACATAGAGTAATGGCTGTCAGTGGGAGGAATGGGGAGTTAGTGTTTAATGGGTACAGGGTTTCTGTTTGGGATGATAAAAAAAGTTCTGGAAATGAATTGTGGCAATGGTTGTACAACACTGTGAATCTATTTAGTGCCCATGAATTATGCACTTGAAAATTCTAAAGTGGTTAATTTTACGTATACTTTACCACAATTTTTTAAAACTTTATTTTACAAAAGCAGGCATTTTGCCCTCAACTACCCTTTACTGACTATGCTCCTTTTTCTGCATCATACATCTTTGTTATTGCTGCTGCTGCTGCTTTGCTTCATTCCTTGATTAAGCTATGCAACCAAAACATTGCCTGTGTGCAAGGAAAAGAAAACTGTTTGCATTCATTGGAGCTGAAGCTCTAAGTAGAGACAGCATCCATCCTGAAGCACACAGCTGTAGCGGATGCAGATCTAGAACTATAAATAAGAGCATACAGTTCTGTACATACTAAAATGATCAAAAACATCTACAGATAGGCCAGCTTCCACTTTTTCTGGTGGGATCTACAAAGGTTTTCCTCTTGTTTCCCGAGTTTCTCCATGGCCATAGCACAGACTAAGCGGAGGCTGTCTGTAGAGCATCCTCTCTGAGGACATCGACTCTTGCACAGGTTGAACCTTGAGCCTTGATTCATCACTCTAACCAATTAGGTTACATTGACCTTGAGTTAATCATCTTCGAAAGATAATGATGAGTGCTTGAACTCTCAGGACAAAACTAGTTCCTTAAAATAGAAATTAGGCAAGCAGAAGTATTCAGATTTTTAAAAGGAACCCATATGAAAATATTTATATTATCATTGGAAAACACCTTTATGTGGACAGTTTCAATCTACTGATACCTCTTAAAAGTTAGAAACCCTAATGAACTCCAGAGTGTATGTCACCAAAACTGATGACCAGAATGTTGACTAAGGTGAGTTACAATAACAAAAATAACAAATTCTCTACCTTTAACGAACGAGGTGAAATCCATTTTCTTAATTTTGAAAGGATTCATATCTAAGGAGAAAAACATCTATTACTGTGTTATGTTACTAATTGTGAAACATTTTAAATGACCTCATTACCTGCTTAAAAGACTCTAAAATCGTATGACTTGCATATTTCAATCATTTTTAGTATTTTCCATTTCTTTCTGGTTTCTATAATGAATTTTTGCATGTCAATGTAGAAAAGACTGAATTTAGATGTTTCAAAAGTGCAGACATCAAATAACCTCAACAATGTTATTTGATACCAAAATAGAGTGTTTTAAATTTTTAATGCCGTTCCCACTTTTTTTTTTTTTCTTTCAACACTTGGTCTTACCACCAGTGAAGCCCTAATTGATTGAAAACAACTTTTTGGACTTTGTGAAGATAAATACTATTTTCAAATCACTGAGAGGACTCTATTTGTATATAAAACTCTATTTTCTGTAAATACTTTTAATCTGTACATATTAAATTTGTGTTAAAATATTTAGTAAGATTAAAAATGCAGAAGCATCACTTTGATGATCTACTTTAGATATAAACCTATTGTTTAGAAGTCGTGCAGATTTTCAGATACAAAAAGGAAGACAGAAAGCAATAATGCCTGAAAATTTATAGTCACCAAAATGATTAGGTTACAGCATTCATTTCTAAGCACATGAAGTATTTACAGATCCCTTGAAAAATCACTCCCGTTTCTGGAATGTTACCTGTTGACCTCTGAAATGGGAAGCAAGTGAATTTTGCCATCAGTATCCTTCTTTCATTCTGAAGTTTAATATAGTGTCATTGGTTCTTCAATATCCACAGTGCCAATTTCCCACTGATGTCTTATATCTTGGGTTTCTTTCCCCCTGTTTAGAGAAGTGTAGTGATGAAATAGGTGAGGTAACTTTGAACTCATGTAATTACATAGTGTTTCTAGGACAATCCACAATGTTCTGACACTGGATATCAGTACAACCATAAGTAAAAGCAAAAGGCTTGTCAGAGGATTTGCCAATGAGTGCAGCCTCAGGCAAAGAGCAAGAGTTTCCGTGCAAAGGTGGTGGTTGTGAATACTTGGAAATCGGAATGTGTACTTGGAGAATGAGTTAACTTCTCCTGATTATTTCTTGGATGTCTTTTTGTGAGGCTCATTTTCTTTTAAAAAGACAGAATGTCCTGTACATAAAGTGAAATGCTTCTCTTCTAAGAAATAACATTCATGGGAAGAACTGTTTGCAACCACAACGGGACATGGTCAATTATTAAGATTACACAAATAATTACTTTTTAAGAACTCATTTATAATTCTGCAATTTGACAAAATTCGAGTAGCTGCATTAATTGTACCCACACAAATACAGCCTCAAATTTTCCCATTGAAAACTGAGAGCCACCCTGTTAGTATTTTCCTTTTGTAACTATTACTCTGCAGGTGACTGAATGCTTGCTGAGCTTTCCAAAGTAACCGGTTTTTGTCCTTTTAAATTATTTGTCCCTGGATATGCACAAAAGCAATAGAACAAATACTTTTATATGCATCTAGGTGTTATTACTCTGCATTTCACCCTGTATTTTTTCTTTATTTTTTTCTTCTTCTTTCATTTTATTTTTTTCTTCCTTCTTTTTTAAAACTCAAACCAACACCAAACAAAACCAAGAATGAAAGGGAAAAATAATAAAAATAATAAATAAAAATTTTTACCACTTGACTCCGCCCCTACTCTCCTTCCCTCTGAAAACCTTACTTTGGCTGTCAAAATCCAAAGGTTTATTCTAATTTTATTCTATAAATTTTGTGTCCTTTTTTTTCTGTTTTTCAGAGGTAGGTGAAATCGTCCAAGATTTGCCTTTCTCCTTCTGACTTATTTCACTCAGCAAAATACCCTGAAGTTCTTACCAGGTTGTCACGATTGCCAAGATTTCACCTATTTATGGCTGTGTAGTATCTGAGCAGTTTTTCTTCAGCTTATTCCTAATTTCGCATTCCTTATCATGAGTTAGTCTGCCTCTATCCTCCTGGTCTGGCTCTCGCAGCTCACTCACCTTGACCAGGAGACACACGGGACAAGCTCTGAGTAAATTGCATATGGAATTAAAAGGAGAACAAAGAATCCTTCCAGCCTCTGACATTCCTTAACCTCAGAGGCACGTCAGATCACAGATTTAACCAAAAATCACGACCGAAACCAATCTCTAGGATTTTGAGCATAAAAATAACCCATTGCTATGAGCTTTAGATGCTGCTTTATATAGTTCAAATGTAGATAACTCAAGTCCCTAACTGAAAAATAAGGTATTTATCATCATCTCCACTTCACAAACTGAAGCAAGAGGATTTTAAAATCTTAGTCCAAGGGCCTTGCTAGTAAACGTTGAAATCAGAATTTAACCTTTCTGACACCAAATCCCTTGCTCTCTCCATTACAAAGCAGCCCTGTCACCAGGTCTTCTGACTTTCTCCTTTTGTTATGCAAAATCCACAAACATGGATCATAGTGGAAAGTTAAAAATTGTAAAGCAAAATACAAAAATCTGCATGTACTATACATGCAGTAGGTCACAGTAATTACATGCAATTAATGCTTCATATATATAAAAAGACTAAGATCTAATCCACCAAAATCTTAGCGATGGTTTTCTTCTGGCAATTACTGGTAATGTTTACTTGTTTCTTATACTTTTCTTTATCTTATACATTTTCTGTATTACACTTTGAATTTAATAGTTATTTATTTGCAATGCAAAAATTATAAATATAAATGCATGACTTAAATGCAAATGATATAATGGAATGGATTTTCTACACTGACATAAATTTGTCATGTTGTCAGTGAATATTTTAATGTCCAAGAGAGGGCTTTTATATGCAGAATGAACCATTTAGAGCTGTCTATATATGTAATTTGTAACTGTAGTCAGTTAAAAGACTGAATTTTTCTTGAATTTATAGATTAAACTTATAAGTCTTGCTAATTGTTTTCTGAATTAAATGGTTTTTATCAAAAAGCAAACACACTTTTACTTATTAATTAATTTTAATAAGTTTAATATAGTAGATGATTTTGTATCATTATTAAAACCTTTTTACTAAATTCCCTTAAACATTTTTATTTACATATACAAATTTAATATTTTTTATTTTCTCAAATATATCACATTCTTAAGATGTTTACCCGTTAAGGCAATCTTCGTAAGTTCTTAAGCAGCTTTTAAAAATATGGCAAATTTACAACTTTAGTAAGCATTCAAACACTGTTTATAAGCTTAATTAGTTACACTCTTTAATGCATGTCAAATTTAAGTCATGAGTACCAATCAAGCATTTCTAATTAAAGCTAAAAGGCAAAGAATTAGATTCTTGAACATGTCGGACATTCTCCAAGATTCCTAACATGCCATCTCTCGGACATTTCATAACGGCATATGAGAAGCGTAAGTTATCATTGCGACAAAATATATGCCAAATAGATTGATCACTAGGCTATCTATAGATTTATTTAATTATCTCTATATTCATTTCTGTAACTTTCTGAGTTTGCATTTATCCAACTAAAGAATGAAAGTTACTATTTCCAGGAGTGTCCATTGAGTAAAAACTCAAAACTAAGATATAACTACCATCGGTGTGATTGTTCTGAATTTGAGGACTAGACTATGAAATCAAATCTGTACTTCTTTTTCAAATCCAGTGCTATTTACACATCAAAAGGGGAACCCAAAAGCATACTTTTTAGCTACTGTGTAGTTTTATACCTCCTAAAACATTTGCCCTGGATATATTTCAAATTTCACTTTATGCAATTTTGTTTCAACTTTTTATTCACTGATTCAGGTGCTTGGCAGGCTGTACCACCCACTTGGAATCCAGCTAATTGCCTTCAGTTAGCATTAATTAAGTTTAGTACTCTTTTGATGGTTTTGATGGTTATAGTACCTTTGTGTGTGTTACTCATTATCTGTCTCCTTGACTACTATTTGACAGACATTCCATTAACAGTGTACTGGGTTACCTACAGATTATGCAGATGTATTCAAAATGCTCATAAATCACCTTAGATCTGTACTCCAGTATAAGAAAGCATTGCTTCTGTGTCAATTTATCAAAATTATTTAGGTTATTACATTATATTTAGGGGTACCTGGTTCATCTGGTCACCAACCCTGAAGTTCAACCATAGCCCACCCAAATTAATCATGCAGTAACTATCTTCTCCACAGAAGCATAAAGTATTGCTCTTAATAAATGTAGGAATTTGTAAACCCTCTCTGTACCACACCCAATTAACCTCATTTTTATCATTGTCTTCAGAAAGACTAAGCTATTTAGGTTAGATGCATCATAGAAATCTGATTATATGCCTCCAAATTAGCATAAAAATATTTAATTTACTCTTTCCTATTATAATTGAGGTTGGTTCAAATTTTAATGTTATAAATAAAATCACAGTGAATATGTGTTGGATCATAAACATAATTTTATTGTTTTGTTACATTATTTTTTTAGAAAAAATTATCAGTAGTCATGTTATTTAGTGAGCAGATGAACTTACTTTTAGTTATTGATAGGTATTGCCTTTATGCCTCCTAAGTGCTTGTTTAATTACAACTGTCAACACTGTACTTGTTTGCATTTTTTTTAATATGAACGAATTCATAGATGTAAAGTAGTAGTAAAATGTTGCTTTGATTACTAGAAATAATACGTTTGTCAATATTTGTTTGCTATTAGCATGGATCATTTCTTCAAAGCTTTTGGTCATTTATTACTAAGATTTGATATTTGTCTTATAAATTCAAATTAATTCTTCATATATTTAATATTAATCATTTTTACTCACTTTACAATTTTAATTTTATTTTATGCATATATTGAAATGATTTGTTTTCTTTTTTTGGCAAAGAATCTAACAATCTTTTACATAATGACTCTCTAAAGTTCTTTTAAGAAATAGAATCTGTTTTAAAATATGTTTGTTCCATGACAGCAAGGACCATGCCTATTTTATTCACAAAAATCCCTAGGATCTAACTCACAACCTGGCACAAAGTGAATACTTATCAATTTTTTTTCTATTAAAAATATACAGCTTGTTACAAAGTGGCAATTAATACATTTTGAAAACACTGAAAATTATAATTTGCTCTATGAGATTTATAATGCATATTAGAACATTAAATGCTCTTAGTGTTATCATTATTTTTATTATTATTAAACAAGCAAAAAAGAAGAAAGAAAGGGAAAAAATAACAAATGTCTCTGCTACATGATCCCAGCCTTCAAGCCTTTCCCCCAGTAACCTCAGTTCTGCTCTCAAAGTCTAAAGTTTATTCTAATTTTATGCTGTCAGTTAATTTGCATTTTTCTCTGTAGTCCAGATATAGGCAAAGTTATCCAGTATTTTGCTTTCTCCTTCTGACTTATTTCACTAAGCAAAATACCCTCAAGTTCCCTCCAAGTTCTCTCAAATGGCAAAATTTCACCTTTTTATCTCTAAGTAGTATTCCATTGTGTATCTATACCAGAATGGTATCTATACCATTCATCTATCAATGGGCACTTAAGTTGATTCCATATTCTGGCTATTGTAAATAGGGTTTCAATAAACATAGGGGTGAATACATCTTTTCAATATAATATTTTCATAGTCTTTGGGTAGATACTGACGGTGAGATGGATCATATGGAAATTTAATTTTTAATTTTTATTTATTTTTAAATAATTTTATTTTGTCTTTTGTTTGCATTACTATATGCATTTGAGGATATTGAAATCATACCTCATTCTATGTGTATTTCATACCACACCCACCACCAGAGTTTTAGTGCCGTTTAACACTACCTTATTCCCTCTTTCCTCCCTCCTACCTCCAATCCCCTGGTAGCCACTCTTTTGTGTCCTGTGAATTTTGTTGGAGTTTGTCATTTATTTGTTTTTGTTTTGTTTCACTATATTCCACATGTGAATGAAACCTTGGGTTTATGCTCCAGCTGCTTTACATGCTTGTTAGGCTTAACATGGCCTACGCTCCAGTTGTTGGCTTAGCATCTATGTCACCAGGGCATACCATCTTTTATTTCTTCTTGTAATTTTCATTGTATTGGTCTTTCATCTCCTTTGTCCAGTTTACTTCTAAATATTTGGTTATTTTTTATGTGGCTATAAATGGGATTGTTCTCTTGGTAATTCTTTTTCTGATTCATTTCTACATAAAGTGTAACAGAGTTTTGTAAATTAATTTTGTAGTCAACAATGTTACTATATTCATTTATAGTTTATAATTTCTAAATTTTTTTTAGTGGAGCCTTTAGGTTTTCTGTGTATTTTATGATTATATCATCTGCAAATAGTGATAGTTGTGATACTTTCACTTATTTTTTTCCAATTTGGATTCCTTTTCTTTTTCCTGTCTAATTGTTCTAAGAGCTCAAACACTAAATTAAATAATAATGGTGAGAGTGTGTAAACTCGTCTAATTGCTGATATTAAAGGAAAAACTTTTCATTTTTTACCATTGAATATAATGTTGGCCATGGGTTTGTCAAACATGCCCTTTATTATGTTGAGTAATTTCCTTCTACACCCATTTTGTTAATACACTTTTAAATCACAAATGATTGTTGGATCTTGTCAAATGCTTTCTCTACTGAAATGTTCTGTTGTAAATTCAAATATTTATAAAACAAGACCCCACAAAAGATAGTGCATTAGTCATTTATTAAGTTTCTGTAGGTTTCTTCCAATATCTCAAAGTAGAACATTTATATTTGATATGATTCAGTAGATCATTTTTTGGGTCTAGGCATGCTCAGAAATTCTTCCTTACAAATTTGCAGTAATAATTCCCAGGCACCAAAAATAATATGCCAAATCATATCAGATAGAAACATTCTTTTCTTTTATTTTTTTAAGGAAAGGTACAGGCAGGAATAAAGGCAAGTAGACATGCAGGAAGAAAGAGAGAGGAGCAAGAAGCATTTTATTTTATTTAGTTGTTCACAATTGTTGTTCTCCTCCCAACCTGAACCAGGGACTCAAACTTAGGGCTGTGTCCTGCACTTCTTTGGAGGTGACTGACCTAACCACTACTCTAGCAGGGTGCACCAATAGAAACATTTCCTGAAAACTAGGTACTGTACCAAAGGCCGGATGTGGATCATGAAAAGCTCAAGGACCTGACATCATCACCCTGGTCTCAAGAACAATAAAAATAAAGTGTTTCTTTTTCCTCCCTCCCTCCCATCCTTCCTTCCTTCCTTCTCTTTCTTTCCTTCCTTCCTTCCAATGCCTCTTTCTCCTCTCCTTTCCTTCCTTTCTTAAAAAAATTAAAATGGATAGGAGAGAAAACCTTTATATATTCTTCCTATAGAGTTTTATTTCCAGACTGCTTTGGTATATATTCTTAAACTCTTTCTACTTCTTATTCTTTCTTGAGAGATAGAAACTCCATAAGTTTTCTTCTCTTTTTGTAATAGTTTATGTTACAGTGTATATCATCTATACAGTGATCAATAGCATTTTTTTAAGGTAAGGTACAGGTAGGACGGGAGTGGAGGAAGATGTACTTTATTTTTATTTAGTTGTTCATCTTGCTCATTTCCCTGACCCTAGGTCTTGAACCAGGAACCTTGGAATGTATGTGGACTGAGCTGTGGTGGACTAAACCACTGGGTGTGACATAATTATTTTTTTATTAAAGACACTTTGATTCTGGAATATCAAGGTGTTGCCTATAAAATAGATTCATCTTATGATCCTTTCTAATATGCAAAAAACAAGCTATCTTTTTGGAAAATCTCGAGTAACAAGAAACAGTAATTTATTTTTATTTTTTTCTGCCCTAATAATTATATTTAAATGTCTAAAATCTAGATTTGAAAGCTGATAACATTTCAAGATAAGTAATTTATTACAAAAAAAAGAATTTGGCATTCCTAATCTCTGTTACTAAGCTACATTATCAAAAATAGGAATCGTTAAATATCTTTATAAAGTCCTTGACAATAGGACCCTAGGTTTAGGGAAAATATTACAACTCTAGTTAGTCCCATTACTAAATTTATTTTTCTTAAAAATGGTTAAATACTGAAATATAAATTTTTTAATCAATGTATAAGTCAACTGATTTTTGTCTCTTTTCATCGTCTCAGAACGTAACTGAAATAACAAAATCAGGAAGTGAAAGAAGATGGAATAAGACCACTTATATAATGTAGAGAATCATTGAGTAGAAAGGACATCTACCTCAAATGGGTGGGAGTAAGAATGCCTCAGGGAAGGTTATTAAGATGCAGTGTCAGTTTTTCACTTGTAGACTTGGGAGAAAGGCTGGAAGGTGCTAGAGGGAATTATATGTAGAAAAGCAATTAGATATTGGGATGTGAAAAATGTCAGGTGAACCCTGGTGGAGTAGTGGTTAGGTCAATCACCTCCGAAGTAGTTCAGGTCACACACCCCTGAGTTCAAGTCCCAGGTCCAGGTGTAAACAGCCATGTGAATAACTAAGTGAAAAAAATAAAATAAAACGTTTCTTCCTCCTTTCTCTTCCTGCTTGCTTGCCTACTACTGCCTTCATTGCTGCCTGCACCTTTCCTTAAAAAAAAAAAAAAAATCACCCTGGAATCAAAATGGAGCATAGACTGGAGAAGAACAAAAGATCTAGATCAATATGGAGGGAACTGAAGTAGTCAGGAAATGACACAATCTGAGGAAAAGCATTATCAGTAGGATAGAGAAGAGGTCTGGTTCAATATAGAGGACAGAATGGGCACAGTTTGGTAGCTAGCTGTAAGTGAAGCACAAATGAAAGGGAAGTATTTTTAAAGCAAGGTTCAATTTCCTGAATAGAACATGTTTAAGGCATGCTGAAATTTTGGATGAATTGAGGATATTGTACAATCAAAAGGAGTTCTCCAGAAAAATGCAATGTCTTAATCAAGGGTCTCAAGATTGAAATAGATGTTTGGGAATTAATGTCTGTGGGTGGAATTGAAAAGCATGAACCAGATTTTTATCTAGAATAATCCTTTTTAAAACGTAGTCCTGAGACCTCTGATCGGTTCATAATCATTTGCAGTCTGTCCATATATGTGAAAAAATAGACTAAAACTGTTCACATGTATCTTACAAAATTAAAGTGTAAGGTTACTCATTATTTAAAATATTTATTAAAGATTAAACATTATTCTTATAGAAATTCCATTATATGTTTAATAATTGTTGCTTTGCATATTCTATAAAAACTGCATTTGTAAGTTTATCTTGGAAAATATTTTCGTGGATTTTTTTACATTATTTTGCATTTTATGCCTTATCTCCAAGTCACAAAAATGACCTATTAGTGACTCATGAAGACATCAAAGTAAGCTGGCAACAGCAACAAACCCTTTAACACAGAAAATTTAATAAAGAAAGACAAATAACACTGGAGGGCTACTCCAGTGACATCTTAATGTGTTGCTTCTGAGCGGGAAAAAAATATAGAGTGGAGTGGTTTTACACAAAGAACTGAAAAAGGAAAATACAGAAGAGAAATGCCATTATGAATATCTGAATCTTGCATTTCATCGTGCCAGTAGTTCATGTACACAACCCATTTAATAAAGATTTGTCTAATAATATGATTAAATCTTATACACTTTTGCTCCATTTTCCCAAAAAATATCAAGTAAACTAATTTAGTTTTTTACAAAACAAGTAAAAGATGTTTCTAATAGAAAACTGATAAATTACGTCACTTAAACCCAAACTATCAACCCAAAGTATCTTCAATACTGCACACTTTACAGCAAAAACAGGCACATCATACCTTTGCTAACAAGCTGGTAAAACTAGGCACAGAAATTAATAATACACATTTTGCTCAGGAACAAAACAACTAGCTTTGGATGTTGCCCAAAATAACTAGCATAAAAATGTAAAGAACACTATTATTTGGTGAAGTGGCCAGGTACAATATTCAACATATTTAACTGATAAGTCAGAGATACCAACCAATCAGAATAGAAGACTACCGTAAACAAATGGTATAGAACAGCTGATATGTTTGCTTCTATACTATCAGATAAGTTTGCTTTACATCTATGTAGACTATGACTCAGTTCTTGGCAATTGTCTAATATATTTATAAAGATATATGTTTGACCACTTTTTTCCTATCATTAATGATCTTTAGAGAATGCTTGGCCCTAGATTAGTCAGGACACTTTCTTTGACAAGTCCAATTAGTCAATAGCTAGATGAAAGTTGCTGAACATCAATAGATAGATTTTGTCAGAGAGGTTGTTCAAAGTATCCTTTGTTTTCTACTCAAAATAATTCAGTTATTAATCATGTTTTACCCTCTCTGACTCCTCAACTATCTGCTGTAGAGCTAGTTTATTTAAATTGCTTTTGTTCTTAGCATGAGTTGCCCTTTCTTAGGAGGAGATGACATTAAGAAGTTTGTATTAAGCCTCATACACTTAAATTGGATCTTCTTCCTCCAACTGTAATGACTGGCCTTCCTCTTTAATATCTGAGGTGATTGGCAGAGATGACAACCAATCACTTTTCTGTCTCATTGTAGGCACTGACAGGTTCTTTAATACGCATTTTCTTTAATAGAACTATCACACAGCAGTTAGTTTACAAATTTCTCTTGACATAAAGGTATAAAGCCTGAAGAATACTTTCTATATTTGTTCTATCTTCTTGTTATAATATATATAAATTATCTTTTAGTATGGAAATAACCCAAGCCTTATGGTTCTACCTTTTCCTGGTGTGATTTTTAACAATTTATCTTCTTCCAGAGGAAGGAAGGGTGGTTCAATGGCAAATGGTCATTGCAAGGCAGATTAATCCAAAGATCCCCTGACTTCCCATGTTTGGTTCTGTTTTGTTAATGATTTGATGTGTACTGAAAGTGTTGGAGGTGGGGGAGCTGTACTGACAGAGAACCTGTGTCATGTTCATCAAGAAAGGACATTAGCACATGAATAAATGGGATTTTTACCTGAGTCAACCCCCAAGATGCTCTCTCAATAAAGAATAAAACGAAAGTAAAAACATACCTTCAGATCTTAATTCAGAGTTAAGGCAAATAGTGAAAATTGTTAATGAGATCAAAGTTTATCCTCTGATCAATGTGCTAAATGAAGAATAGGGTATTAAGTCAAGATTCTGTTTGTCCCATAGTACTATGACTTTTGAGAGAAAATAAAAGATGTTTTCCTTATAAGTTGACAAAGCCAGTCAAGACCATTTCTGTTTTTGAGCTTGTTTAGGGCAAGGAAGCAGACAGGAATGAAGGCAAGTAGGTAGGGTGGTATGAAAAGAAAGGAGGAAGAAGCATCTATTTATTTATTTATTTGTTCATTTTGGCTGTTCCCTCGACCCAGGTCATGAAACTATTCCTTGGACTTTATGCATACTATTCCACAGCTACAGACTTAAGGTCATGAAACTATTCCTTGGACTTTATGCATACTATTCCACAGCTACATACTTAATGTCTGTGCTATGAGGGTGCGCCCATTTCTGTTCTTACTGACCTTGTTCAAGTGGTTTATCAGAAATGTATCCAATATTTTGTCTTTTGTTATGAATTATCTTAATTGTAATGTTAAAGATAATATTTCACACTTTTGTAGGAAGACCAAACTGTGGTTTATGGCTTCAGTAATAGTTTGACTCCTTTTTAGGTGGACCCTGCATCGGGGTCAATAGTTCAGCCTTGAGTTGGAATTTGTGTGGAGGATGCAGAGCCTTACCCCTGTATCCCAGCTCTGAATTACAACAACCACTCTGTTGCTCTCCTACGATCAGTAATTGGGCTGCAGTTCCTCCTCCACCCACAGAGTGGTGCTGTGGGTAGCTGTTGAAACTTCTTCCCTTCCGAGACACGATCTTCTTCCTTTAAGCCTGGGGGCAGGACTTCTGGTGAGCGGTCCTGAGGCTCCAGAGTACTGTGATAGGAGGTAGGTGGCGTGAGGAATTCCCCTAGCTGCCTTCTGATTATGGTTTTCCTCATTTAAATTCCCTCCAGGGAATAACCACTGGGTTACTGATCCTCCTTCGACCCTATGCCAAGACCATCTTCCCCAATTCTGTGTCCAGGTTCCATTGGGCGGGTTCTCAGTTGCTTTTGGAGTTACTCCTAGGAGCCCCAGTTCTTCCCAAGGTTCCACGCCCTCCACCGCTTTTTTTCCCCAAGGCTGGGAATCCAAAACCTGCAGTTCATCCCTGAACCCTGACACTTTTGACTACCCTCGTGTTGGTTATTGTTGCCGCTGTCTCTGCTGCCTCCAGGCCTGCAGTGTGTGTCTGAAAAATAGGTGATTTCTATTAGTTCTGCTGGGAGGAGACCCAAAATACTCCTCCCAGGTTGCCTTCTTGATTCCTATCTCCTCATTCTTTTTTAACATTTGGGAGGTTTCCCCCATGCGGTGGTGGTAGGACGAAGGGATTACAAATAATAATAATTAGAGGCATAATTTAAAATAATGCTTAAATCCTATAATTAATATATGTTTCAGAGCCAAAAGCTTTCTGAAAAGCTAGATTAGGAACACTTTTGCTATTATCGCTCGAAATGTAATATTCAATCATTCAGCACCTGGGAAAAAACATAATTGCCATATGAAAGCTGCATAATTTCTGGATCGGTGTTTGATTCAAATATCCAGAACTATCTGAGAGAGCCAACAATACTTAATGCCATTCTCAACAACCCAAATTATGTTAGCTTTTTATAACATGATAAGAATAAAGAGTGAGGAATGAAACTGCGTGGCTATGGTGTCTGACTTATAACCCCACAAAAAATACCTTGATGGAAGAATGAATCTGAGTGTGAGTACAGTAGGTCTCAAGTTGCTTTCCTGCTGTACTCTTGAAAGTTAGCAGAAAAAAATTGCTAATGCAGAAGGTTAGTCCTTACCACTTGTTTCTAACCAGTGGTCCTTAGACTGACTTTAGATAATTGTATCAGAATTGTCTTGGGAAATTCTGTTTTGGTGGAGGGTGGAGGGTTGCATTGAGGCCTGAGCATTTGCATTAGAAAATAAATTAGTAATCCCCAGGTGATTCAGAAGAAAGTTAATAAAAAAAAAACCTATTTGCTGGAAGATACTCTTTGGGTTTTTAAGGCTCTGAACTCACAGTCTGCATGTATGGGAAGAGCAGAATTAGAAGCAAGGTTGCCAACAGGAGAATTGATTAAAATTCAATTTAAGGCATGGCAGCACCAGCTGCCACTTGTGTTCTTCAACACAGATGCCAGGAAACCAGTATTCACTGTTAGGCAAGAAAAGCAAGGCACGCTTTCCTAAGAATTCAGTGAGCAATTAGGAAAGCAAAACCTTGTAGTTCGGTTCCCTCAAAGTAGACTTCCTCTCTGGAACTCCAGATGCCCACATTTTGACATTTGTTTCTTGTCCCCATTACCAGAGGCAGAGTCACCTCAAGAACCCCTCCTGGTCTATATCCAATCATGGCTCACAGATAAATTCCACTCAGGAGAGAGATCCAGGCCAAAATTGGCCCTACTTATATGAAGGAAGAGAAATCCAAATCTTTTCATCTTTCTTCTGCTCTTAAATATGAATGGAGAGCCTAGAATTGCCAGGCGTATTAGAATGAGCAGCATAAAAGGCAGACTGAGAGAAACAAACAAAACAAACAAGCCAGGTAATTCAGGGGAAAGAGTAAAACTTGGGGAGAAGGTAGAGTCTAAATAAGCTATTCCCTAACTTTACTGAGTATTGTAATTAACTGGGGATTTTTTTCAAAGTCTTTATGCCCAGATTATACTTGAGATCAATTAAATCAGAATACTTGAGGGAGGACACTATGAATTAGTACTTTTTAAAAACTCTGCCGATGGTGCACCGTGGTGGAGCAGCAGTTGAGTCAGTCACCTCCAAAGAAGCCCAAACCGCATACCCCTGGGTACAAGTCCTGGCTCTGAGGGAAAGCAACCAGTGTGAACAACTAAATAAAAACAAAGTAAAATGTTTCTTCTCCTATCTCAAAGATCAATAAGTAAATACAGCTTTACAGATAATTGCAATGTTAAGCCAAGTTTAAGGATAAATACTCTAATTAATAGAGTCTCAAAAGCGTTTCATGGAATAAGAAATATGTGTAAAAAATAAAAATAATCAAAGAACATGTATTCTTAGAGATTAAAAATTACTTCTAATATGAAAAAATAATGAGTATGCATATATACTCCAAGGATATAATAGATGAGAGAGCGAAAAAGAGAAAAAGGAAGAGATAATCTAAACCAGCCTAGGAGTACTGCTATTCAACTTGTAGCGTTCTCAAAAAAGGAGACCAAAGGACATCTTTTAGAGGAAATTATTAAAGCAATAATGGAGGATAAGAAGATGATAGAGCTGTGTACTCTGGTGATCTGGAGGATAAATCCACCCCAACACAGTCCACAGACATCTCAAGGACCCAGGTTTGCTACCCAGGCTGGGGAGAAACAACCAAGATGAACTACTAAATAAAATTAAGTGCTTTTCCCTCTCTCTTCCTGCCTGCCTGCCTAGTCACCTTCATTCCTGCCTGCATCTTTCCTTTAAAAAAAAAACAAAAAAAGAAGAAAATAGAAGAACTAAGAAGGACACAGGATTCTCAGATTAAAGGAGTCCAAGTGCCAACTGCAGGAAGGAAAAATGACACATGCCTAAATACATGATCATGATGTTTCAGACTCAGAAGAATGATCAGAAGATTGAAGCAAGATTATGAAGGATTCTGAGGGAAATATCCAGGAAAAGAAAAGACTAAATGGAATGGATAGTGTAATGAGGAAGGAAGGTAAGAAGGAAAGAAAAATTTCATCAATTAGTTGATTACTATAATAGCAAATGAAGCAGGGGGAAAAAAAGTAATTGTAAAATCCAAGGCAAAATTTTTTTCTTTTGAGAAATCAAGTTGATGGAGTATAATAATGAAGAGTCTATTTGATCTTGATAATATTTATGCTAAAATTATTCTTAGGCGACTTATTGACAAAGAAAGAAATAGAATACTGGCATATAGTTCAGCCCCGTATTAAACATAGTTGTCACTTAGTCATAATCAAATTATTTCAGCTTTTAGAGTCAATGTAAGGATAAAGCACAGAAGATAATTTTGTGACTGCAGGAAAAATGTAAATATTACAAATAAGTTATTACAGCAACCAGAAATGAAAAACTGAAGATGTTATGAATTAAATAAGATGAACATTTATTTCTCTCTCATCTAGTGGTATACAGGTGGGTGGTCTTGTCTATCAGAGTTGCTCTGCTCCACAAAATCTTTCAGGGAATCAGGTATGTTCCAATTTGCTGCACTGGCATTTGCTAAGAGGTCCAGAATGGCATGGTTGAAGCTAATCTACTACCAGGCTGTTTTTTTGTGTGTGTGACTTTTGTACATTTTACAGTATTAAAAGCTGTCTCCTGCAGGCAAGTGCATGTCTTGGTCAAATGAAAAGATAACCTTGCATGAAAAAAAGGGATGCCCTCTAATAGAAAAAGATACTCTTGTGGGGGAGGCAGCTCCATGAGAGTGAGGGTACAGGAACATGTATTTTATGTCAAGAGAAAGGCGTCCTTTTCGCTGGGTGGACAGAACACATGGATTAGTAGGTGGAGCAAGGAATTCATCACAAAGTCCCGATTGGACTCCAGCCTTAGGAAGGGGAGAAGAAACATCTAGGACATCTTTAGTAAAATGGCCCAGTGGTACATTTCACTACAGCCCATACACTCCATTAGCTGAGATTTAGTTACAGGGCCATGTTTGTGAAAAGAGGCTGTGAAATATAGTGTTGAGCTAGGTACTCATGCCCAGTTTATTTCCATCATAGTAAGGAAATAGGGGAAATGGATACTGAGGCAATATGGGCATTTTCTACCACACTCACCAACCTGGAAAAATAGAAATGAGAAAAGGTAGACAGAATGTGGATTGTAGAAAGGGAGGGAAAAGGCAAGAAAAGGTAAGAGACATCAATATTCTCATCTTTCAAATTGGCAAGTCGAGATAGCATCATGCATTTATAAAACAAGAAATTACGTTTTAATGACGATTTCAAATTATATGGGTTGCAAATAAGAAACTAAAATAACAATGTGAATACTAAACATTTATTAGAGGGATAAGGATGTCAATGAGAGGGAGTCAAATATATAAACTACCCAATGATCCTTTTATATTTTATAAAAGAAAGACAACACTTCCCATTCACACTGAATTTTTTTAAAGGAAAGGTGTAGGCAGGAATGAAGGCTAGTAAGCAAGCTAGGCAGAAAAAAAGAGGAAAAAGAAGCATTTTATTTTATTTTTTTTGATTGTTGATATTTGCATAGAAAATTCTAACTAAGCTCTTGTCAATACAGAATTATAGATTTTTTTGCCCTTGACAAAATTTCAAGTATAATGTATATAATCATACCAAACATGAGCAAATCCAAAGTAAATATTCAGAACTTTTTTATTATATATATTTTAGAAATCTACCAAATATGCATTTAAACAAACACACCTGTAAATAAATACCTTGGAAAAACAAAGGAATCTGATAACGGTGTTGCCTCTAGAGAAGAAAATTGGATAGAAAGGTACTATTGTTGGCTTGAGACCTTTGGTATTTTTGTCTTTTGTGAATTTTAGATTAAAAAAAATTTAAAACATTAAAATAATGAAGAGTGGATCACCACTGGGACTGAGGTCTACCAAATCAAAGCAAAACAGGTGTAGGCAGCTTTTGTGGAAGCTTGTATAATATGGGAGAAGAGAAAGATTCTTTAAGAAAAGAGAGTGAAAATTGATGTATGATGTGAATAACTATAAGACATTACAAATGTTATGATGCTAAGAGAGAACACACATTTCAAAATCTAGAATTTTGAAAAATATAAATATAAGTAAAATACATAAAAATATAATTATATTATTATAAATTAAGAAATAATATATACTTTATTTAAGTACTATATTAGTCCAGTCAGGCTGCTATAACAAATACCACAGACTGGGGAGTTTTATAAACAATAAAAATTGTTGTTTCACAATTCTAGATACTGGGACTCATAAGACCAAGGTGCCAGTGTGCTCTGGTGAGAACTCTATTCCTGATTGTAGCTGGCACCTTCTGGCTCTTTCCTCACATGGTAGAAGGGACTAGAAAAATCTGATAACACTGATTCCACTCATGAGGGCTCCATTTTCATGACATAAGCACTCCTAAAGACATATATCCCCATCCTAATACCATCACAAGATTTCAATATACGAATTTGCACGGACACAAACATTGAAGCTATTGCAATGCCTGACACATCTGTAATATTTTTTTAAAAAAATTTGGGGGATGGGGGTGCTGCATACTCTTTCATAGCTTAATGCTATAAATTTGTGTTTTTTAACTCCAAGTTTCTTCATCCATCCTTCTAGTAACCACAATCTTGTGTTCAGAGTTCTCAGTGTTTCTTTAGTTTGTTGGTTTTGATTCTTTATATTCTACATATGAGTGACTCCATCTGATATTTTTCTTTTTCTTTCTGGCTTATTTCATTTCACATAATCACCTCAAGTTTCACTCAAGTTGTTGCAAAATGTACGATTTCATTTTTTGAAACAGCTTGAGTAGAATTCCATTGAGTATGAATATCACGGTTTCCAGTCATCTGGAAATTTTATTTATAAATCACATTTATCCAGTCATCTGCTAACAGAGATTTAGATTGATTTCATGTCTGTCTTGGTCTTTGTGAATTGCTATGAATATAGGGATACCAGTGTCTTCTGGTTAGTATTAAATTATCTTTTAGAGATACATCCTGGTGGAGTGGAGGTTGGGCACAGTCCATGTACATCCAAGGTCCAGGCTTCGCATTCTGTGGTCAACTGGAACAACAACCAAGATGAACAACTAAATAAAATAAAATAAAGTGCTTCTTCCTGCCTGCCTGCCTCTGCTAATCTTCTTTCCTGCCTATATTTTTCCTTTAAAAATTTATCTTTCATAGTTTTAAATTTACTGTAAAAATTATGACTTTAAAATGCCATAAAGTATGCTAAAAATCATGTCCTTTTAACTTTTTAATTTCTTGTGGAAATTTGTAGATATTAATTGTAAAATGTTCAAGGGGGCATATGGTTTTTCAAAAATATTTAGGAGATATATGGACAAAAAGTGTGAAGATCAATGCAGCAGATTCTCTAAGCTTTTCATCTGTACAAGGTAATTTATCAATAACTAGCCAGCCTGCATGGCACTGTAGTGCCCACAGAAATTGCAGACTCATGAATTAACATTTTATGCTCTCCATTGGTGGGATTAAAATTTTACTGAAATAAAATTAACCTCCCCTAAAAAAACTTTTGAATAATTTTTATTAGGCTAATCAAGATTCCTGTAGATTTATACCTCCCAAAGTATAAGGTAGGAAAAGTTTGCTTGCCTTGATATACAGGTATGGTCTGTAATACATCCCAATTCTATTTTCCATTGGATTTACCCAAAATACAAAGTCAAGTTTAGCACTGAACTTAAAAGTTTTTATTAGACTAGGTTTCCGACCACCTAATTATTTCTTGACCACCTTAGTTGGTACTTGTACTAGAACTACTTATCTTAATGATTTTATGTTTTTATTGTATCATTGAATGAGTGGATTTCTTTCCTTCTTTGACCTTTAATTCACCCAGTTGTTAAATTAGCTCAGATAAATTCAATTGAATTTAAGCACATTACCAAATTGAAACAGATATCACTGATCACAAATTCAGGTTAGATGATGATGATTGACAACTAAATGCAATCATAGGAGTACCATATAAGCAGTGTACTAAATACTCTGAAACTTAAATGACCACGCTTGTTACTTAAATGACCACACTTGTTACGTTTTCCTCTTTTGACTGATAATCCTACTAATTATTCCTGGCTTTTTATTGTTTGTTTTTCCATAGTCTTGAGACTTCAAGTTTGTTTGGTTGTTTGGTTTCTTTTTTTTTTTAAATTGTTTTAATTGAGGAAACATTGATTTATAATAAGCTAATTACAACAAGTTTTTAAAGCTCAGGTTCACTCTTCATCAGATATATAACAGATTACGCCCCCCACCCCAAATTTCTAATAATCCTCCACCACTGTCCATTGAAATTCTATTACCCTTTGCTGCTACTCCCCACCCCATTCCTCTCTGATAACCTCAGTTTTGTTGTTAAAACATTAGTTCTTGTTTTGTTTTCCCTGCTTTGTTTTTTCATATTCCATATATGAATGAAAATATCCAGTATTTGTCTTTCTCCTTCTGACTTATTTCTCTTATCACGCCCCCCCTCTAATTTTGTCTATGTTGTCACAAATGGCAAAATTACATTTTTACAGCTCAGTAGCATGTCATTGTGTATTTGAATATAGTATTCCGTGTGTATACAATATTTTCTTTATCCAGTCATCTGTGGATATGCACTTAGGTTGTTTCCATTTCTTAGCTATTATAAATAGTGCTTCAGTGAACATAGGGGTGCATATATCCTTTTGAATTAGTATTTTTGTATTCTAGGGGTAGATAAGTAAAATTGGAATGGCTGGATCAAATGATATTTCTATTTTTCACTTTTGAGGAACCTCAATAATAATTTCCAGAGTAGCTGTACCAATGTACATTCCCACCAACAATATACAAGAGTTCCCTGTTCTCCACACTCTCACCAAAACTTGTTGCTTCAAGTCTTTTTGATAGGAGCCATTCTGACAGGTATAATAATTCATTATGGGTTTGATTTACATTTTCCTAATAATAAACGATGATGAGCATTTTTTCATGTGCCAGTTGGCCATCTGTCTGTCTTCGTTGGAGAAGTGTCTTTTCAGATCGTCTGCCCATTTTTTGATTGGGTTGTTTTTGTTGTTGTTGAGTTATGTGAGTTGTTTTTATCTTCCTTTGATGAATGTATGATGTGCAAATATCTTCCATTCAGTTCACTGTCTATTCATTCTAATGACAGTTTCTTTTGCTGGGTTTTTTTGTTTAATGTAGTCACATTTGTTTAGTTTTGCTTTTGTTTCCAAAGAGAACGTTAGGCTAATGTCATGGGATGTATTGCCTATAATTATTTCTATGTATTTTATGGTTTCCTATCTTATCTCCAAGTGTCTAATCCACTTTAATAGATTTTTGTGTTTGGTATTAGAGAGTAATCTAGTTTCATTATTTTGTATATAGCTGTCCAGTTTTCCCAACGTGATTTGTTGAAAGGTTATTTGTATCTCTGATCAAAAATTCAGGGATTATAACTAAGGCACATGAGAAAATTGCAGATGTTATCAGAGAACACAATAGCCCACTTAAACTCATATTTTTAATTCAAAATTTTAACAAAAACAGGAGGTTAAACTTACAGTTAGCCATTCAGGGTTAGTAAATACAAGAAAGAAATCACCCAGAAAGTGTTTATATCATGAAACAGCAGGGGGTATTGGTTCTAAAATATTTTTGTGATCTACTTAAAATACTTCAATACAATCAGTGTTATATTTATAAAACACTGCAGAGACTCTATTTAGGAAATGAATGAATTTTTGATAAGCCCTCAGTAAGTTATTATTTCATTTAATGAATTAATTCCCTTTATCCTGTGGCATATCAGTAAAGATGAAATTGTATTTTCCATCTTTCATTTACTTGAGAACTTCAATACGTCTTACTGATTCTTTAAAACCACCACAGTGTGACACAGTGGATAAGGGTGCAGCCCAAGGAACGGGATTGGAGACTCAGGGCTGGTCCGCAAGGGCAAACAAAAACAAAAATAACATATAAAACCACAAAAATGACAATAACAGCAAACACCACTTTAACTACTCTTGTATACCATCATTATGGCAAAAATAGGTCAAAATCTTAAGATGTCATTTAAAAATTCAATTTTATCTATATCTTAGGTAATTCTCCATCCAGATAAGCTATTTTAACCATGTCAAGGTATTTCCTATTGTTTAGAAGTGTTGTCACTGGATCTGACTTTGGGGAGGTCTTAATGACTCTCAGGTTGCCAAATAGTACATGTCCCTGGAAGCCATCTCCCAGTAGGCTGACCATAGGTACTGTTTTAAACAGGACAGTACTACTTCTTTCATATTTTCCCACTGTCCCGTCATTTTTAATATAAATATCCTTTTTTTCCTGTTTTTAATAAACCAGTGTCATCAATGCTGCATAAAAGGGACAATTGAGTTGCCTTGAGCCAGGTCTGCTGAGGAACCCAAAAGCAACTTCCCTCGTTGCCCTGAGTTAAAGACACCCTTGCCAACAGCAAGGTTAGGGCCATTGCTATTTTTCCCTACCCTCGCCTGCCCCACCCCGCCACCCCACAGTGAGGAACCAGGGTTCCCTCCCATCTGGCATGCACCTGTTTTTCAAAAGTAGCAGAACACTGCCGAGTGATTGAGCTGAAGGTAAGTGCTATGGGGGTTATTTCTGGCACTGTGGGAGCTTTCTCTGGTACTGTTTGGGTTATCTCTATGACACTATGGGGGCTATCTCTGGCACAGTGGGATTATTGGGCATTTCTGGCACTGGGATGGTTAAAACAGCATGTGTTTTAGGCTGGACATTTAGAGTGGGGCTTGTAGGGCCTCCAAATTTGGTTTTGGCCTAAGGTGCCAAAATTCCTTGCACCCGCCCTGGCCGATTGTGTGAAGTTCCTCCAGACCACACATCAATACTATTTGATCACCAGTGAGCATTGAATAGTACTTGCTTGTCGTTGACCTGGTTGCTGTGCTCCTGCTTGGATTGCTCTACCTCCTCCCCTCCCCACAGTCACCAGCACATAACTATGTCCTGGTTTTGCCCTGTTTTTGTCTCAAGGAAATATGGTCAGTCTGTCTCCCAGGTGAGCCCCTTTGGCCACCTCAGGAAAAATGGTGGCAGAGTAGAGGGTGAACCTCCACCCAGGAACCAGGTTCTTGACTCTTCTGAGAAAGATTCAAGGAGTCAGAAGAAAGTTAAAAGAGTATAAGAAAAGACGTTGGGTAAGGAAAGAAAAGCACACATGTCGAAGTGTATGTGGGTATACTCCAAGACAGAGAAGTCCACAGGCGTCTTCAGACTAGTGTTTGATGGGGCCGATGTGGGGCGGGGTGGGTGGCATGGATAACAGGGCACCCTGATAAGATGCAGGGTCCATCCAGAAAGAATTCATGGAGTGAGCTGTACGGCCAGGATCTCATGGCTAGTTTATTTGAATTAGTAGCAGCAAGGTTAAGCTCCCTGTGGGCCGGGCAAGTAGCATTAAGCAAGGAGTACACATATGTGTGTGCCAGCCATCTACATCACTCCACATGTACATAGGCAATATGGTGTCCTGTGTATACCTGGGGACTGGAACTCTTCCCCTCCTGGGTGTAACCAGAGGGTGGAGCTCTTGTGAGAGCTGTAGGAACTGCTAAATTTGACTGGAGTTCTCACAAGAGCTGGCACGGTTGCCTGGATTAAAATGGTGAGAATAACTTGAGGATGTGTCTTCAGACCCAGGTTGCTAAGGAAGGGTTTTTGTAAATCTATCTTCATCTTGCATACCTGCTTTACAAATTTTAAATTATACTGTTTCCGCATCAGTATTTTCATGGAATTGCTGGTGCGTGATTGTGTCAGACTGATTAATATTAAAAAGACTCCTTTGAAAGAGGTGGGGTTCTCAGTGAAGGGGAGGTCTTTCCTTCTAATAGGAGACCTGCATTTAAATCCTTACATGGTTTTCCCCAGAAGCGTCATGGCCCCCAAAGGAGCAGTGTTTCTAGAATACTAATTTATGAACAAGATGGAAATGGACTTCTAATGAGGTTTGAGGTCACTCTAGGACAGCTCGCAGGGCGCTTCAGATGCCATGTTGGTTCTATTGGGTGTAGACCAGTTGTCAGCAGAGTTGCTTTTCACATATTTTCAGTGGAACTTTCTCTGTGGTTAATGCTCCTATAGCTGCTAACCTCCCTCATTTCCTCTCTTTACAAATCATACAGTGCTTATGAAGAGGTTCCTCTTCAGAAATATAACATTCCATCTGCTCTTTTGCCCTTGACAAGAAATCCACTATAAAATTATCCAAGTCATCCCTATTTCCTTTCAAAAATGATTTAAATATAAACCAAGAGTTCCCATAGCTTATTTTTGAACCCAACTCCTTTAAGTATTTCTCCTATAATTTAAACAACATGTAGACGACGTTTCTAACACAGCAATAATATGTATTCATCGTCAAAATTTTGCACTCCAAGATCCTTCGTCTCTGGTAGTTCTGTGGAATTGTATTTAAAATTATTCTACCACCCTCAATTAACTGAAACCAAAATGTAATTATAAATATTAGAGCCAAAGCATGAACAAAATGTGTTAGCTGTTTTGTTGTTTTGATCTCTCTAATATGAATTTTTAATGTTTGAGAAGTTTAATGAAATCTTTGAGATTTTCTGCCCTGTCTAGAAGAGTAAAAGGAAAGACCTCCTCCACAATAGTTGACCCAGAGATCTTCACTCACAACCACACAGACAGAACAACATTTTTGCAAGTGAAACACTTTAGTTGGAGGTAGGGAGAAGGGAGAAATTCTTAATATTCCAAGCTCTAAGCACTATTGTGTATAAATTTCCTTTCTTGGGGTCTCCAAAGTACAATTCTTAAAAGCACAAATTCTCTAGAAGGAAACTAGAATTCCGTTGGTGAAACATACAGTATATATAGAGATGTTGATTTAAAAGGCTTTTATTGGATACAATGGTTGTGTTCCCTTGGTGAGTTGCCAAAAGACACAAACCAAAGTTCCTTTAAACAAGGAAAGGTTTATGACTTGTAATGAATAAAGAGATAGCAAGATAACCCTGAAAACACTGCTTCTCTCAGTTCTTGGTTCTGAAAAGCTTTATTGGGACTCAAATGAGGAAGTAAGTGGTGATTGGTCAGCTGGTCACTGGAGAAGCTTCCAGGACAGCACAGGTGTCAGCTTTCCTCATGCCTGGTCATGCTTTCTCGTGCATCACATGTTCAAAAATGGCAGGGAAACTTTGAAACTCCTCCCCTAGGCTATGATTTTAGTATTAAAAGGAAGCAAAGTCACTTTTAGGTCAGTCATAGCCATTCTGCAACAGCCTAAATTGTAGGGTAGATCAGAACCATTTAGTCTAGTCAAAGATTTTCTTTATCTACTTCCCCAAGGCGTTCGTCTGTTGTATTGTCTAGAACTACTTTAGTCAAGGAATCAAGTAAGACTAGGTTTTGAATAGCTATTTTGAGGATGGCCTCAAGAGTGTTTTCCATTATATGATCAAGCACTTCTGTTGTTGCCCTACTAGCAGTTATACTACATGTACATAATTTAAACTTTTCAATGAAATTTTGTCTTTGACTAATAATTGTAATGTGGTTTACAGTAAGAATTATGTATTTTGTCCCTGTCCTTCACTCCCAGCATGAAATGCCTAAAATCCCTGGAATTTCATGAGTGATTAGAAGGAGTGTCATTTATTGAAATATTTGGCTTTTTGTCCTTAAATAGCTCCAGTTCCTGAAATAGCTTCAGAATGATAATGGCCAAAGTGTCTTTTGTCATTTATAACAAGAGGCTTTCAACCATACTAGAGTTTATGTTAATGAAGTGGCTTTTGGAAATTCCCTTAGGCTCTAGTTGCTTACCAGGGCAATCGATCACCCTCAGGGAGTTGGAGGTTTCAGCCTCTAGGGAGAGAGGAGAGACTAGAGGTTGAATTAATCATTAGTGGTCAAGATTTATTCAACAATGCCTTTATAATGAAGCCTCCTCAAAAAAGTAAAATGATGGAGTTCAGCTAGCTTTCTGGGTTGTTGAACACATGCAAGTGCTAGGAGGGGACACACCTGAAGAGGTAATGGGACCTGTGTGTCTTATTAAAGAAAACCAGAACTGGGCAGATGTTAAAGTGATAGACATTTTATTCAGTAAAACATGGCAGTAAGGTATGAGAGACTGCAGCAAAGCACTGGTTCAATTCCAAATATAACCAGAACAAGTAGAACTTTATAGCCAAGGAACATGTATTGGTGAATGGGTAATTACTGAAAGAAACATCAAGTCTAGAAGATTCAAACGACCTAAGAGGATTCTTGCTGAGGGAAGATAAGATTGATCAGATGTCACATGGTGAGATGATGGAGGAGAAGAATTTGACTAGATATGAAGGGTGGGAAGTTGTTTATAACCTGAATTCTTGCTAAAGATGGATTCTGCAAGGAAATACTCTCTTGTTTGAGAGGGCTCTGGGTAGCTTGACTAAAGTTTTGTCAATCAAAGTAAGTTTGTCAACACTTCCCCTGCCTCACCCCCACTGGGTCCTATATTTTCCATTGCTATGTTTAGTTGCATCCCTTAAAACAATCTTTGTATAAATAGGCACTACTAAGTTATTTGTTTCCCTGAGTTTTGTGAGCTATTCTAAGAAATAATTGAACCTAAGGAAGGAGTCATGGGAACCTTCAATTTATAGTCAATTGAAAGGTCAGAAAGCAGTTGATAGCTTGGATGTGCATTTGGCATCTGAAGTGAGGGTAAGGTGAAGTCATGTGGGACTGAACCCTTAAGCAGTGGGATCTAATGCTAATACTAGGTTAGAATTGAGTTAAGAATTTTAGAGTGAAAATTTAGTTAAATTATAGAATACTCAGTTGGTGTCAAAACAGTCTAAGAATTACTTGCTCTGAGCTAAAATCATGGTATGTTTGGTGAACAGAAGTATCAGAAGTGAACTATTTTGTGAGCATGTGTAATATTGAGAGTAAAGGAGAAACACATGAGTGATTTTTCCTTCTATAGTGGTCAATTTCAGAAATATATAATAAGAAATTTTTAGTACAATGACAGAAACCCAACTTAAACTAGCCTACTTAAAATGTAAATGTTTTTGCTCAAAAAATTCAGAATGATGAGTATTTCTGTTATCAGGCATGACTTAATCCAATTCAAACAATATCATCAATATCTCTTCTCTCAGCTCTATTTTTCTTTTTATACTGGTATCATCTTCTCCATGTTACAGAGTTAATGGTTAATAATGGCTTCAGCATTATACTTTTCTACATTGTGAGTTCCTATTAAAAAGGAACTTTTCACTCTAATTTTGGCTTGGGCTGGATTTTACTCCAGCTCTAAAACATGACGAAGAAAATAGTCCAAGTCTTAGTCACAAACCTTCCCTTGTTGTTAAGAAAAGCAAAACCAAGTACTGAAGAAAGAGAGAGGGAGAAAATCTGGCTAGGTGGTCAGATATGTTAGTATGAGAGGGGCCAGAAAGCAAATTATAATCATCGTGAGACTCACTGAAATGGTTGTAAATTTAGGAATGTGTATAATAGACCTGTAATACCATAATGAAATACTTGGGCAGAGGTGGAATTCTAAAAGTTGGTTATAGGGTCGTTGTGCTTGGGAGAATATTCAAAGTGAAGTCAACTACTCCGAGCATGTGATCAGTTAGGCTGCAGGATAACTATATGGTTTGGATTCAAAGGGCCTCCAAACACCTGAAGCTTTCTAAGAAATTTAAGAAGTACTGTTGTCCAAATGTTTCAAATGTTCCCATCTTTATCTAGGAATTAAAAGGATTTGTGAGATGACTGTGGTTTCATGAATGCTCTAGGGAGCCCCAGTAGATTTGATAGTGTATAGAAGAAACATGAAATATCCTAAATTCTGGCCAAATTAAATATATAGATGAAATATTCCCAATAATTGTAAACTGTGTACTACTAGAGCAGTGGTTCTCAAAGTATGGATGCCAAACAGTAATATCAACAAGACCTAGTCAATTGGTAGAAATGTATATTTTTAGGGCCTCTCTCTCGGATTACTAAAACAGAAACTCTAGGGAAAGAGCCCAGCTTCTGTGTTTTAACAAACCCTCCATGTGATTCTGATGTGACTGAAGTTTGAGGAGCACTGATCCAGAGCAGATTGGAAATGAAGTCCACTGGACAGATTCTTGAAACATCTTTCTGGTGAGTCACATTATTGATCTGACAAAAGAAAATGGAATAGTTGTACAGAATAACTCCCAAAGAATCTTTGGGTAACTCCCAACCAAGATCATGACGAATTATCATGACTTAAGTGTAGATTATACAGTTAACTGGTCATTTATTCCATAAATAAATGGACTGTATAATTATATGAAAGCAAAATGTTTTGGTAGTGTTTTTCTTTGTCATTTAGTCTATATAAATAGGCTATTGTTATTATCCAAATTAATAGTTGTAATACATTCTGATTTATATAATGCAATGTAAAATTGCCATAATTACATTTCATGAAAAACACAGCTTGTATGGTAATGTTCAAATGATCAATATGTGACATCTTACATAACACAAATAGAAGAATGCACCCAAAAGTTAAATCTTAGAAAGTTTTAATCATAGTTTTAGATAATAGAAAGTACATTAAACAATGCAATGTGATTATATATTATTAGTAATAAATAACTTTATAGTCAATTATACCCTTGTTCTGATACAGAAGTGAAGAAAAAACCACAGAGATATTTAAAATGCAGGTGAGGAACTATCAAGAATTATACTTGGTGGTCTCTAGCAGCTAACATTTTAAGAGTACTTACATGTGCCAGACATTGTGTCAAGAGCTTTAAAAAAACCTCTAACTTACTGGAGGCTTAACACATTTCATTGTATTAGGTTGCTTTTATTAACTCACTCCACTTGAGAGAAGAAGAAACAAGCCTTAGAAAACTTAAGCATCCAATTTGTCTAAGGTTAGACATCTGGCAAAGAGTCACCATTCAAACTCAGCGTTTCATTTTTTTGAAGTAGCTGTACCGAAGTACCCAAACATGAGAGTAGAACACCACCACTTACAAGGAAATATACGAGGACTCTTCATGATCTTAGATTAGGTAATGATTTCTTAAATATGACACTGTGGGGGGTCAAGGGAACAGTTCCTCTGTTTCTCGGAGATTCTTCACAGGCTGGATGAATTAACAAATTAACATGAGGCACAGTTAGTGAGAGAAAAGCCCTGATTTAACATAACATACATCTGGAGAATATACGTGGCGGTAAATTCTGAGGTAACGGGCAGATCGATAACTTATATCCCCCATGAAAGAGGATTTGGGGTCTCAGGGGAGTGAGGTGGGCTGTGGGGGTGGTCTTCACGTGGCAAGGAGGAAAACTCATCCCTACTCTTACTCTGAAAGTATAACTGCCCTTTCTGCATTCTCCTGGAGAATAGGAACAAGAGACCATTTCTGGATGAGAAGGGTGGAGACCCAGGGGGCACCAGATGGCATCTTTGATGAAGGGAAGGGCTTCAGGGTTAGAAGAACAGGAGCTTCTTTGCCTGTGGGGCTGTCCGCCGCTGTCCTTGGTTCTTTATGTCACAAGTGGGGCACATACAGGAGAACAATTCTGAGAAACTTGGGGTGTTTTGTTTTAGTTCCATCAACACCAAAAGCATAAGCAACAGCAACAAAAACTAGTTAAACTGGATTTTATGATAATTAAAAACTGTTGTATTTCAAAGAACATCATAAGAAAGTGGAAAACACCACTGAATAGGAGAACATAATTTTAAATCATACATCTGATAAGGACTTGTATTTATAACATAAAAAGAACTATGCAACTTGTTATGAACTAAGTGTCCTCCCCAAATTCCTATGTTGAAGCTCTAATCCCCAGTGCGGCTGTATTGGAGATGGGGCATGTAAGGAAGTAATTCTAATCAAATTGAGCAATAGGATGGAGCCATGAACCAATAGATTAGTGTTGCTATAAGATAACTTTCTCTCTGTCTCTCTCCCTCTCCTTCCAACTCAGAGGAAAGGCCCTGTGAAGACAAAGTAGTCACCTACAAAGCAGGACTAGAACTTTCACCAAAAACAAAACCCTGCTGGATTGATTGCACTTCTGAAGGAATCCGCATGAGAAACAATGGCGGTCACTGTCGCGTGTGTGGGAGGAGGAAGACAGGATCTGTGGGAGGGAGCTGCCCACCCTGTGGCTATGTTACCAAGGGTTCCCTGGCAGGCAGGGCACAAGTGGACCATGAGAGACTGGTTAGTACTACGGTGCCTTAGTAAGAGTTCTTCACAACAGCAGTCCTGCGGGGGTGGAGGGATGGCTGAAATAATGTCAGATCCTGTCAGGTTTTGTGTGTACTGTCCCTACTTCAACTGTGCACTTCCAGCATTTTCTTTCCTCCATAACTATGTTCACACTACTCCCTCTGTCTGAAACTCTACCACTTCCCTAGAGCGATTCATAATGTTTGCCTCCTTTAAGATCCAATACCAATTCTATCTCCCCAACAATGTTTTCCTGTATAATCCCCTGCTTCTTTCTTTGAAAAACTCTAGCAGCTATTGATTGTAGAATTCATTGAGTGATTAATCACCTTCTGCCCTGTGACATCTCTTCAATGACCACACTAAACTTGTATTTTATAACTTCTGGGTTGCACAATGTTTTTGTGTGATGGTACCTTGCTGTTACTCTTGCTTCCCAATGGGCTTTGTGAAGAAGGCGGGGCAGGTTTTGTTCATGTTTGGAGCTACCACATCACCTGACGTAGACCTTTACACAGATAAACTAAGACCGTTTATTTATTAATCACTGATATTCCGTGCTGACATCCAGCTGATAGCCCGTTTACTTTCAAATGATTCTGTAACTTAATGAGAAGACTGTACATATTTTCTTCCCATAAACATGTTGTGTATCCTCCCTTTTCCATTCACAGATACTTCTGAGGACTGATGCTATTGGGTTCTCTGTCGAATCAATCAATATTTTCAGCAGAAGCAGGAGAGCTTACTGGAGAAGAGAACAGCTTCTGGAATCAAATGTTCTGGTTTGAAGCCAAACTTGGCCATTTGGTAAAAGGGTGAATCTGAGCAAGTTATTTAACTTCTCCATGCCTCCTTGTCTTCATCTGCAAATGGGGACTAGAATGACATGCTTGTCATGGATCTAGTATGGGGATAAAAAAGAATTATACCAGATGATGATCTTAGACCAGTACTGGTGCATGATAAAGTCTTTAAAACTTGCTAGGTTTTATTTCTGGGTGATTGGAAATTTCTAAGACTTCAGGTAGGTTGTTATACTTCTTTCCACTCTACTGTGACACTAAAGAATGTAAGCACGTTGTGAAACTAGAATGCTCTTGTCTTAGCTGCTGGAACTAGTCTGCAATCTCAACTCTGTCACTTAGTTTGCATTGTTATTTTAGGTCACACACTCAACCTCTTTGGGGTGCTGTAAAGATCAGAGAGCAAACATCTGTAAAAGTACTTCGCAAGCAGCATGCTTGCTTCACCCAAAGCAAGGAACTGTGATTAAGAACAAGAAACCGATTCAATTTCTTCTATTTTGAGAATCTTACCCTAAGAAAATTCACAATAGGAAAAGAATAACTCTTTGTCTCACTTTAATTGGGTTATCCTGATTCTCTCATGTGGCCTTTATTTACTTTTTTAAAAACTGTAAGTGCTGTGGGAAGTCTTAATATGCTGCCTTTTCTCACTTATAAATCAGCTGGTCTACTCAACAAATAACCACATTCACCAGAGTCATACCCATCTCTGTGGTTTAAAATCCGTTGCTGTGTTTTGACAAAGGAGTTCTGTAGAGAAAGGAAATGCGATTAAAATCATAACTGGCTGGCGGAATAAGAACACCCAAATCAAAACCCCTCCCTACAGGGTTCCTGATAAAACTGTGTCCAATGCAGGTTAAAGACAAGGTCTCTGGTATGACTTATCTGGGTTTGAATTTGAGCTCTACTACTTATTTGCAGGATGATGTTGCAAATTATTTTCTGAGCATCACCTGATACCACATCCATAAAATGGGAACAACTGTAGTATTTAGCTTATAAGGTGAGTGGGGAATTAAATGAGTAGATATGTAAAGTGCTTACATGCAGTATAGTGAGTACTAGATATGCATAGATATGCATTTCCTATTACTATGTGTACAGAATCAATCCTGTGAAAGGTATGTCCTCTGACACTAGGTGAGTCTACCTAGAGATGCCCCTGGGGCGCTACTCTGAGACTGATGGAGGAATCATTTTGTCTAGGGTAGGGGTTTAGATGTAATACAGTCCTAATAGTTTTCTCTTTCCCCTTTTTGTCTTTTTAAAGTAGTTTTATTATTTCTTTTGTAGACGTTGCTGTCTGCATTCGAGGATACTGAGATGTCACATCACCCACCCACCAGCAGTTCTAGCAGTCTTTACCACCACCTTGTTGCCGCCTTCCCTCCCTCTTTCTCCCTTTTCACTAAGGCCACAATTGAGGTTAGGAATGTGGGATCCAGGACATCCCATTAGGTAGAAAGATCTGAGAGCGTAAACTCAGTGTTGGCTTGCCTGCCACATAGGCCTTTCTAGTGCTAGAGGAGTGCTCAAATTTATTCCCACATTCCAAAAGAATTTGCCTTCTAGCTTATTTTGTCCAGCTCATAGTGGAGGGAGGAGGGGAATAAAGATGGCAGGAGAGAAGGAAGGGGGTGAGGAAAAGAATGGAGAAAAGAATGGGGAGGAAGGGAAGTGTTTAAGAGAAATTGGGCCTCCCCTCTATAGTGGGAACCAAACTCTGGTCCCATCTTTTCTCTTCCACTGCTTAGGAAAAAATGTGGAAGCCATAGAGAGGTGACTGTGCCTTCTGCCAAGTATAATTTGCCATCTTAAGTTTGAACTGACCTCTCATGAGTTGCATGAAAGGAAGAACATTCTAAGAATGAAAGGTTAGTGAAAACCAGGTTGCCTGGGCCTTCTCCCAAGGAACAGCAGGCAGCTACCTTGATACTTTCTACTTCTCACCTCTCCCACCTCACAAAAGAAAAATGCATTTCCAGAGCCCAAAGGAGGAGGGAAACCTATGAACAGTTACTTTGTAGTCTAGGTCAGCACTTCTCAAAAATTGCTGGGCATCAAATGATCTGAAGATCTCATTAGAGTGCAGTAGTAGCCCTGTTACACTACAATTCTAACAAGCTCCCAGGGGAAGCCATGGCTGCTGGCTGGGGACCTCACCTGGAGTAACAAGAGTTTTCTGTATCAGCTAGAGTTGTGTGATACACAAGAGCTCCTACTAAGTAATGTGACCCTGCTGTGTGTACACTTGAACTTGGTCAACCTGACAAGAAATTTCCCAGTCCCTGATTCTGACCCCAGATTTTGAAAGACTGAAAAGGGTACAAGGAGGACAAAGATGTTGATCCTGGCCAATTAGTTCTATTGATACCATATGGCAGGTTCTTATGTTCTTGATGAAACTTACCCCAAGACACTCACAGTGTGTCACAGTTTCACCAGGACTCAGGAAAAGTAAAGCAACTGCAACTTTTACTGACAAAGTAGCAGAGTGAAAATAAGGGTGGAAGTTGGGATGAGTGAAAATAAGGGTGGAAGTTGGGATGAGTTCACTCTGTAGCATAATCTTAATTAGCAAAGCACACCCCAGAGTAACTCTGTAGAAAAGTGTTCCATAATTTGACAGTGGAGACCTTCGAAAGGCAGTGGGGGTTTTTCTCACTCCACCTGTCCCTGGAAGACAGACAGCTTTCCAGTCACCACTTGACAGACTTCCCAATAAAAGGAGGGCAAACAGGATCAGACTCACTAAAATATGTGGGTTGCTAGAAAGAAGAGAGGAAAATAAAGAAGCTCTTGCTAACTCCCAACGCAGAAGTGGGACAACAGTAATAAACTAGAAGCATGAGATGTACTGCTTTCTTCCTGTCTGATCTAAGGAAATCCCATTAAGGCTGAGACACTGGAGAGCTTCTCTACAATAGCTTTGTTTTTCACCTAACTCCACATCCCCTTGTTAGCTGACTCACAGTATGGAGGCAACATTTTATTGGCAAAGTAGCAAACTGAATATAAGGGTGGAAGGTGAGCAAGGTGAGATGATGGCAAAGTGATAGTGGTAAAGTGAGTGAACCCCCAAGGGTGCACGGCACCATGTTCCCAGAGGAGCTGACTCCAAGTTCTAGATGTTCAAGCCTTTATGAGGCTCTAAGTTTCATGCCCTTGGCTCCTCTTAGGGGCATTTTGAGGAGGGTTTCTCCCTGACTGGCCACAAAGGGGTCAAAACTGCAAATGTTTTATATAATGAACATACAATGAGCCAGGTTTAGATAAGGTGAACCTTGCTCTGATTGGTAGGTTCCTTGACCTTTAAGATGATTAAGATTTGCTAATTAAGGCCCACTTCTGTGTCACTTGGGTTTTTTGTTTGTTTTGTTTTTTCTGTTTTCCTGTTTTTTACCCTTCCCCCATTCCCTACTCATGGCTAACTGCTACTTAACCACCCACTATAAGTGATTTTTCAGTCTGTTCATAAGCTTGAGTTGACTGAAGTGAGCCTAATGTGAATATTGAAACTTGGTAACATTTCATGAACTCTTGCTTATGCCTTTCAATTGGGGGATATGTGACAATGTCAAATATTGTCATCAAGGTGACAGATGATAACTCCAAATGACACTTTTGTTTCTAACCCCCAGTCCTGAGTCTAGAACCCTATCCCTTAGGCTTTACAAGATCTGCCTCAACTGCCTGAGCCATAAGGGAGTGCCCCCAAATGACACTTTGATACATCTTTTCCTTATGACTACCCAAATCTTATTAGTCCTCCTAGTTAGCTGTCATTGATGACATAATTTCTATATATCAGTACTTTACACTCATAAATTTATTTATTTTTTCAATATTTCAAAATAGAGAGTATTACCTTAATTTTATAGATACAGGACGTGAGACTCAGACAGGTTAAGTAATTTACCCAAGGTTAACTAGCTATGGAAACCCGGAGGTTGGCTAGGAACCCAGAGGAGACTAATTTACTTCTATTACCTCCACACTGTCACATATAAAACAGATGATTAAGAATTATAAATTATTTTTAAAAAGGACACTGGAACTCTGGTGGTGGGTGTGTTGTGAAATATAGACTGAGATGCAATTTAAATATCCTAAATGGAATTTAGCATTGTGAACTAACAAAATAAATATTAATTAAAAATTCAAATCTCACATTTGTTTGATATCAACTGGCTCCCTTGATGTGAAGTTACCATAAAGCTAACAAAACCTAAGTTTCAAAGATTTCTCACTTATGAAAGTGCCTCTTAAGGTTCTCTTTTATTCATAGCGGTGTATCATTTAATTTTCAATAGTGCTCCCGAAATCTAAAAACTCTGGAGTCCATCAAATCTGAATCCTGCTTCTGTGGCTATCAGACTTATAAATCCTCTTTTATGACATTCTTAGTAAGTAGTAATTCAGTCTCTGCTTGGCTATCTCCTATTGAGGGGAACTTATCATACCACAGGGATTTTGTCATTTCACATAGTTCTAATTTTTTAGAAGCCCTCTGTAGACCATGCCAAAATCTACCTACTGAGAGCATTCATTTATTGATTCATGTTCAGCTCTCTGAAATTACATAAAGATTGCATCTTTTCTCAAATTGTCCTCAAAACTTATAGCCATTCCTCAACTTTTGCCATCCTGGCCCACCTTCTCTTTCAGATGTTGATGTCCTTCTTTAAAAGTATTCTGTGGGTGGCTTGACTGACAGAGAACAAAGCAACACTGTTGCTATGCTTGTTTGCTGAAGACTGCATTTATGATTAGGGAAATTTATCATTGCTATTATATGTGACTCAACATTGCAGTTTGCCTTATTGTGTTTTATCCTAATTTTGTTTCCAAATCTAGCCTGCAGAGTCCTGAGAGATGCTTCCCAGTTTCTAGGTTTCAGCCTTGCTACTATCTCTCCTGCATCCTTGCGCTTCCTCTTACCCCACTTTCTTTACACATTACCTTTACCTGCAATAGAGTCCCTGGTATCTCGCGTACATTTTACTATTTGTTGTACAAACTCCTCCATCTTTTAGGTAGAAGTTAGTTGTCATAGTTAAATAGTTAAATGTCATAGTTAAATGTCAGTTGGTCATAGTTGATACTTTAAGTTCCTTTCTGTAAGCTTTATAACAAATTTCTTTGAAAAATTAAATACAGATAGATGCTAAGAACCAAAATCCATTTGTGGATAACCCCATAAACTATTGGAAAGCACTCATGGAAATCTTTCCATGGAAAAGCACTTGCAACTCACTTAGAATTTCTGTTTTAGAATATGAAAATAGCAAAATTAAGACTCAATGTTCATGAAAGATAATAAAAAACACTGTAAACCAGAGAAAAGAAACAGATTCATTATTACATGACTGACATGGAGATTTTATGTAATCTTCCTAATAACCTCTATGGTAGGAATTATTGTGAAAATTTTACATATGATGAGGAAATTCAGAGTAGGTAAGTAAGCTGCCTGGAAGCGAAGGAGGTTGACAGCAGAGGGTGAAGGGTAGGGAGATAATAATTTGCTCTTATTCTAGTGGAGAAAACAATTCTACATAAATAACGCAAGGGATGCCTTATCCCTATATATAAACATAGTTTAATAAACTATGAAAAGTGTTCTTTTGATATTATCCTTTCTGAAAGAGGGTACAAATATATTATACCAAGTATATGACAAAAGACAAAAGACTTGGGGAAAATATATTCATGATACCAGTGACAAGCAAAGATTTAATGTTATCGTATATATTCATCTCCTAGAATTGCTATGAAAAAGATAAATAATACTATAGGAAATTAAAAAGGCAAGAATATGAGCAGGCAGATTGCCTCAGTGAGAAATAAATGCACTTGGCTACTAGGCACATGCAAAGATGTTCAATCTCTCTAGCAGTCAGGTAAATACACTCTTCACCCATTAGCTCTGTAATAATTTACAAAGCCAGGAATAATCAGTGTTGAAGTTATGGGGGAAAAAAAAGCACTCTCATATTTCAACAATATGAAATAAAGTAACTTTTTGTACAGTAATCTTATGTATATTTAAATTTTTTAAATATGCATATACTTTCTGACAGCAGCCCCACTGCTGGAAAGCTTTCTACTAAGTAAAAATGCCAACATAAAAGAATATCTTTGCGAATATCAGTACGAGTAAGTTTACTGCAAATTATTTATGGTTGGGTGAAAACAGTCACACTGAATGGCTATTAATATTGGTATTTTTATTGAATAAAATATATTAACATCATGAAGTAGTAAATTAATTAAAACAGTGATTTTGATGCATATTTTAGACTTATTATATACTAAGATAAAAGCAAGTTGCATAGATCTATATCTATCTATCTGTATATATCTCCCAATGCACAGCACACGCTATGCTTGAATTAAAAAAATCATCCCCACACATTTTGTGTAAACCAAGTAAAAGTGAGCAAGGATTTACTAGTCACTTGGCATTGATAAATTTAGTGTTTGAAATAGAGATGGATGGAGACAGTCTTTCTACTTACATACTTCTGTGCTGAACTTGTTGCAATTAACACATATGAGTAATTATATTAGTAATAACGATAGGTAATGTTTAAAACAGTTTATCAAGCCAGAGACTATTCTAAGAATTTCCAATCTTGGCATGGCCTGGTAGTTCAGGTGATAAAGCCCATGCCTGGGGAATAGTCCACGTACCGTCCAAGGACCCAGGTCCAAGGCCCAGGACCACGGAAAACAATTAAAACGAACAACTAAATAAATAAAATGTTTTTCTTCCACCTCTCTTCCTTCCTGCCCCTTTTTTCTTAGAAGAAAAAAAAAGAATTCTAATCTCATTTGAAACAACCCTATGAAATAGTAATATTAGAATCTTGACGATTTATAGATGGAGGAATGAGACTCAGAAGGATTCAAGTTACTTGCCCAAGGCTACACATTTAGTAACAGGAAGACCAGAATTTAAATCCAAGTAGATTGATTCCATTGTATATATTCTTTAAACGAAATTCCAAGGACAGATTCCTTTATTGATAACAAATATAATACATTGGGCATATGGAATTTGAATTATTTGTAAAGTTACAATTGCAAAACAATGGGCATTTGTTTTCTGTATTTCACTAATTTTATATATAATCTCAAGGAAATTAATTTATCTATAACTCCACTTCCACACTGACCAAGTATCTTTTGTTTTGTGGCAACGATAAGCTTCATTATACTCCTTTACACATAGGAATTGTTATAAAATATTGAATGAGTATTTATACTATGTCCCATTAACTGTCAATAGTAATTAATCAGGAGAGGAAAATAAATGTATACACCACACACAGACAATTTTGTCAAACTATTACACCTTCCATCTATGTCAGCGAGCCTCTTTCCTAAAACCATTTACTCTTCCCTAAAAGGTCTACATCTTCTCTCTCCTTTACCTATTAAGATGATATTTGAGTCTGAATTCTAAGTCATCTCCAGAAGTTACTAATTTTTCCTTGGGTATTTTCATATATACATAAGGTATGCATGTCAATAAAATTCTATTTTTCTCTTGGTACTGTCTTATTTCAGGGTCACAACTAAGAATTTAGACGGTTATAGGAAAAATATTTTTTCCTCCCCTTCTTCACTGTGTTTCATGAAAAAAAATTTAACCACTAAACTTAAGTATGACCACATACCTATCGAACTCAGAATATTTAGGACACTTTGTAGGTCCACATTGAGTAGCTAAGCTTTCTTTTTGTAATCCATGGTGCAGAGGCAATGATATAGCCCCTCTGAAGTAGGTTTTGTAAGGCAGGAAAACTACAAGAACTGTTCGAATTCACTAAGACTGCAATATGTCTTCATCACAGCGAACTGGGGTTGTGGGGTAGACCCAAGAATTGACAATACATTTGTAAATGCAAGAAGCAGTTTGGAGCTTTCTATATTATACATGCTGGTGGGGGGGGGGTTGGGGGGTTGGAAAACGGGTTATTTAAGGATCTGAGACTCATTCTTAAAGGGGTAGACAATACTATGTAATTCTTTATTTGAATTGCTTTGTCTAGCTGCCCGCCTGGCTTTGTCATTAGCTGATGTTGCAATTACTTTAACAAGCAAAGGAAATGCCAGTGAAGTGCAGCACCTGGGACCTCCTCGCCCATGCAACATGTCAGGCCTCAGGCAAAAGGTAAGGCTCTGGGCTGTGTGTGGAGCACAAGTAAAAAGGGAGTGGGAGACTGTAAGCCTAGGTGTGTAAGGGTGCCTTGTCCCTGAGGCCAATATTTACATTTCTGATTCACTTTAATCTTTGGTACAATTACTCAGGTGCTTATTATATTCCATGGCATCATGCTGACTTCAGAACTCTGGAAGAAAAGCTGGGGTCAGAAGGTTGCCTAAATGCATTTGACAATAACATGCTTTGTACAGCCAAATGTGAATTCTATCTGCCCAGAAGCTTATGCTGAACCATTACTGGAGCTGACCCAAATGGAGTTGGGCTTTTCTCTGTCTAGAGTATCTTGTGAGACAGATAATAGTAAGAAGTCCGCCAACTATGCAGGTCATTCGGCCAAACAGAACGCAACCTAGAAGGGCGGATTACTGCTGTCTTCCTGCAGCTAGCCAGAGACTACACAAATAAAATGGAAGATCCTTCTCTGTGGGAAATCAGGCCTTGGATTTGAAGCGGGTGGGGGGTGGCGTCTGAGGGAGGGAGATGAGCAAAGAAAGGAAAGGCAAAAGCGCAGCTCCTAGAAGCCGGGTTCATTCAAACCCTGAGGACAGCAAACCCCGCCTTCCCACGCCGCGGTCCGTTCAATCGCCAAGCGCTCCGGGTGTGAGCTCGCCCCGCGGGGAGCGGCTTGGAGCCGAGGAGGCGGTGGCAGAGGTTGTTTGGGCAGCCCCGAGCGGCGGATAGGCCCAGGCAAACAACACCCATTCTCCCTCCCCTTTGCTCAGTTCAACTCCCACTCGGCCCCGGCCACGCCCTGCCGCCACCGCCCCCTCGGGCTGCTTTCCGCTCCGCAGCTTGGCCTCGGTCGGGGGCGGGAGGGAAGGCGGTTCCTTGGAGGGGGCCGCTGCGGCCGCCGCAAACTACAAAGGCCGACACCCTTTGCGGCAATACTCCGCCCCTATTCTCCCACCACTCAGAGCGCGTCACCAAAGACTCAGCCAATGGGGATCGAGCCAGGGAAAAAGGGCGCCCGGGTCCGGATGCGCCTCAGGAAAACCATGCTCGCTGCGCAGGGGCAGCGGGCAATTCACCTGGCTCACCGAGTCGGCCGTGGTCCGCGGGCCCTCTCATTCGCTTCTCTCGCTTCCCTTGAGTGATCGCCCTACTTTTTTCTTTAGTGGCAATTCCAAGGGATGCTGGAGCGGGTTTTTGAGGGGAGGGCGCTGGGATATGAGTAGGGGGCGGGATATCCTGAGACAACAAGTTTGGCTGTATGGAGGGCCTACCGGCAGCGCGCCTGAGCTAGAACAGAGAGAGAAAGAGAGCCAAAGAAGCCGAAGGAAGAAAAGAAAAGCTGCTGAACGAAAAACCTCGAGAAAGGGGGTGGAGAGGAGGCGGCCCCAGCGCCCCGGCCCCCGGCAGGTCGGCGGCCAATCCGCTGGGGGAAGGGGTGGAGAGTTGGCGGCTCCAGCGGAGTGAGGCCGAGGGGGGTGGGGAGTCGGCCAGGCTCGCACCGCCCTGGCCCCGCCTCCGGCCGCGCCGCCACCCGCGCCGCGCGCCGCCGCTGTCAATCAAGGGCGAGTCACCCGGGCTCGGGCGGAGAGACGAGCTGCTACGCCACAGCCCAGCGGCGGCCATTCGCGGAAAAAGAGGCAGAGCCTGTGCCAGCTACAGCCTCTTCCGAGCCACCGCGGGCGGGCGGGACCGGCCTCTCCTCCCGCCTCGCCCCCACCCCCACCCACCTCTATCCCAGTGTCTCCGTCTGAGGGTTTGTCCTGTTAATGCGGGATGAGCGGTACGTATTCTCCACCCCCCTCGGTCTCCTTCGCCACCTCCCTCCCTCCCTCCCCAGACCCTGCTCGGTTCTTCCTCCTCCCCCGGGGCCGCTGAGATGCTTTAAGGGGAGGAGGAGGAGGAGGGAGGGAACCAGGGGGGAGGGAAGGAGGGTTGTGTTTTGTCTTAATGTCTGAGAGAGAACAACCTCCTTCTGGGTGTTGCTCTGGAGCCGATGGGTCGGGTTTCAAACCACGTTTTGTGATATCCCCCTCCTCCCTTCCCTCCTTCTCCCCCAGCCCCTGCCGGTGTGAGTGGATCGCGGGTTTATGGAGATGAATGTTCGGGGGGAGGGGGGAAGTGGAGAGAGGGAAGACGAATAATAATCTTAATAACCTGTTGTGTGTGTGTGTGTGTGTGTGTGTGTGTGTGTGTGTGTGTGTTTGTGGGGTGGGGGTTGTTGCAGATCAGAAGAAGGAGGAGGAGGAGGAGGCGGCGGCCGCGGCGATGGCTACAGAAGGAGGGAAAACCTCTGAGCCAGAGAATAACAATAAAAAACCCAAAACCTCAGGCTCCCAGGTAAAAGCAGATATAAAAAAAATCACGCAACACAAGGGGAGAGAGGGAGTTATGCCCTTTAAATGCCCAAAAGTGAAGAGCAGAATAAAAGTGTTTATCCACTCAAAAGCATCTTTCTGGGAGTGAGGAACTTAAATTGTAATTTCATAAAGATTCCACATGTTTGAGGGAAAACATTGTTTAAATTACATCAGGAACTCAGACTATAAGAAACAGTGTGTATTTTCCCAAGAGTATTTTTGAGTTTAGAAAAATAACACTTTAAAAAAGTTTGTTAGAAATTTCATTTTAATTAAACTTTGTATTACAGGATCAGTGTCCTTATTCCTATGTCCTTATTATTGCTTATGTTCATATTTATTTTTGATTTCTGCCACTTCCTGAGTAAGTTCTCATATATAAAGCTGACAAAATAAATAACCCCCTCCCAACTACTGGAATCCACTAAATCTGCCCACTTTTTTTTTTTCCTTCCCTCTCCTTTACCATCCAATTTTGGGTAGGACTCTCAGCCCTCTCCTTTGGCTTTACTGGCAGCTACTTGCAGCAAAATAGGGACTCCTGGTGAAAATCAAGCAACTGGACAACAACAAATTATTATAGATCCAAGCCAAGGATTGGTACAACTTCAGAATCAACCACAACAGCTAGAATTGGTAACGACACAACTTGCTGGAAATGCTTGGCAACTTGTTGCCTCTGCTCCTCCTGCTTCAAAAGAAAATAACATTTCTCAGCCAGCTTCTAGTTCATCTAGTTCTTCCAGCAGTAATAACGGGAGTACATCCCCTACAAAAACAAAATCAGGTAATTCTTCTACCCCTGGTCAATTTCAAGTCATACAAGTACAAAATCCAAGTGGTAGTGTGCAGTACCAAGTGATTCCACAACTTCAGACGGTGGAAGGTCAGCAAATTCAAATCAACCCAACCAGTAGTTCATCTCTACAGGATTTGCAGGGTCAAATTCAGCTTATTTCTGCAGGTAATAATCAAGCTATACTCACAGCTGCTAACAGGACAGCTTCTGGGAATATTCTTGCTCAAAACCTGGCAAATCAGACAGTTCCAGTCCAAATTAGACCTGGTGTTTCAATACCACTGCAGTTACAGACCCTTCCTGGTACCCAAGCTCAAGTTGTAACAACCCTACCAATTAACATTGGAGGAGTGACTTTAGCTTTGCCAGTGATAAACAACGTGACTGCTGGAGGAGGGGCTGGACAGGTTAGCCAGCCTGCTCCTACTGCTGATAGTGGGACTTCCAATGGGAGTCAGCTAGTTTCCACACCCACCACCACCACCGCTTCTGCCAGTACCATGCCGGAATCTCCCTCCTCCTCCACTACCTGCACAACCACTGCTTCAACATCTCTGACGAGCAGTGACACATTAGTGAGCTCAGCAGATACGGGCCAGTATGCAAGCACATCAGCCAGTAGTTCTGAACGTACTATTGAAGAATCTCAGACACCTGCTGCTACTGAGTCCGAAGCCCAGAGCTCTAGTCAGCTTCAGCCCAATGGAATACAGAATTCACAGGATCAATCAAATTCTCTTCAGCAGGTGCAAATTGTAGGCCAGCCTATCTTGCAACAGATCCAGATCCAACAGCCTCAGCAGCAGATCATTCAGGCCATTCCACCACAGTCATTTCAACTCCAGTCAGGGCAGACAATTCAGACCATCCAGCAACAACCTTTGCAGAATGTTCAACTTCAAGCAGTAAATCCGACTCAGGTGCTTATCAGGGCTCCAACTTTAACACCTTCAGGGCAAATCAGTTGGCAGACTGTACAAGTTCAGAATATTCAGAGTCTTTCAAATTTGCAAGTTCAGAATGCTGGGTTATCCCAACAATTAACCATCACCCCAGTGTCTTCAAGTGGTGGCACAACTCTTGCTCAGATTGCTCCTGTGGCTGTTGCTGGTGCTCCAATAACTTTGAATACTGCCCAGCTCGCATCAGTGCCTAACCTTCAGACAGTGAGTGTTGCCAACCTGGGTGCTGCAGGCGTGCAAGTGCAAGGAGTTCCAGTTACAATCACTAGTGTTGCAGGTAAGTATTACAGTCTTGTCGCTAAGGTCCTTTTTTTTTATACAGTTTATAGTAGTGATCGATTATTGCTTTTCTGTGCAATTTCTTAGATTTGATCTGAATTGAACTTAAATCATAAGGAATCTAAAATACCTGGCAGTGTTATACTGATAGCCGTAACTGTAATGATTACTGTAACCAGTTTGCATTTATCCATTTTTAGTATGAGATTAGATTTTGTGTTAAAGTTTTTAGACAGTTTTATAAAATTGCTCTTTCATGGAGCAAAAACTTCCTGATTAGAATCATAATTGTCTTGTCTAATTTAGAAATCTTGTTTGAGTACACTTGAACTCTTCAGAAGGAGCCCTTGTTAATGATGTTTATACTTTAAGGGAAAGTACACTTAAAGCTGACTTAGCATAGAATTGCAAGTCTGTTGAAGTTCTGGGTAATATGACCAACTTTTTATTAAATTTCGTGCTTCAGCATCTTGTTGCTCATGCTTTTGTGTTTCATTGCTCTGGGTAGTTTCACACTAGATGGTGATGTAGTTGAGAGATAATATTTTAAGTTGCAAATTGTGATTAACTTTTACGTCTATTTGTCTACTTTAAATCAGGATTTGTTCAGGATTTTGAGTTAATTGTCCTTTATTTATAAGATTATATTTAAGTAAATCTTATGGTTGTGTTATTAATAGGTGCTTGAGTTTGAAGCTGGTGGAAAGCAATTACAAGTAAGATTACTAAAATGTCACTAATTGGACTCAATTGTGGAAAGGTCATTTTAAAACTAGTTTTGAAGCAGTTGTCATTTGTTATGCATATAAATAGAGGCTTGTAAAGTATCTGTGATACTAGTTCTGTTAATTATGTTAATCTTTCTGGACCAGTCTTATTTACTGAATACCTTTTGTGTTCTAATAATTAAAAAACACTTGTCATTGATTTCTGGCTTGAGGAGAACCTAGTTGTGGTCTTAGTGCTTCTGATATTTTCATACCCCTTTAGTTAAATATTTCTATTTTGACAGTCAAATGAATGAGTACATCATTTTGAATGACCTTTTCTTAGAACAACTTTCAGAAAAATTACGCTAGGGTTCTTGTTTTATAGTTAGAATACTGAAAGTAGATGTATATATTTAAAATTGGAAATTGTCAGACAGAGCCCTCTGATTCTGGAGAACAAAGATTACGTCTTTTTATTTAGCTACACATTACTCTAAACCCAGTGCCATCCCAATTTTCTTGATGAACGAAATGTTCTATATGCCCTGAGTCCAACATGTTAGCCACTAGCCACGTGTGTTATTGAACATTTAAAATAAGGCTCTAGTGCAGCTGGGGAGCTAAATTTTTATTTGATTTGATTTCAATTTAATTTCAGAAGCCACATGTGACTTTTGGCTCCTGTATTGACAACACAATCGTAATCTAGTTAGTGAGTATTTTTGTGGTACTTTTTCCCCCAAAACAATTATTTGAGTGTTTGTTCGGATTGAAGTCCTTATCTTACTTTGTTCCTAAACATTGACAGCAGTGTGACTATTTCAGAACTATGTCTGTTTTTGATGGATTGAATAACTATTGACATTATCAAAGTAAAAGTTTTTCATTCGTAAAAATTTTCTTGCCTATTAAGTATTAGTTACTGAACTTTGATTAGTTAAGAGACTTGAGTAACTCATAATTTAGGTTAGAAATAATCCTGTTTGCTAATTGATATTCTTTACAACCCAGGATTTTCTATGTCCTCTCTTAGGGTAAGCCAGTGATCTTCTGATTGTCTAAATGAAATTCACTGTTAAATGCAGGATCCAGCTTCTGATACTATAATTTTTTTGAGGGGAGGTGTGGTCAAGGAATTTGCCTTTCAAACAAACTTTCCAGGTGATTCTAAATTTCACTGAAATTCGAGAACCAAGGGTCTAGTCATAAGCAGTGAACCAGAACACAAAATATAAAAGCAGATGGATGTTGAACTGCCTCAGAGAATGGATTTTTGATGGAAAGTACAGCTTACAGTATTTATCCCATAAGAATATTGACTGGTTATGTAATGAACACTCCTATAAGTTTGTTTAGTTTGTTTTCAGGGATAATTAATTATTATTTTTTTTTTTTTAAGGAAAGGTGCAGGCAAGAATGAAGGCGAGTAGGCAGGCAGGAAGATAGAGGAAGAGAGGCACTTTATTTTATTTTTATTTAGTTGTTCACACTGGTTCTCTTCCTCCACTGCTTGTGGACTCTGGGTATATGGCTTGCACTCCTTTGAAGACAATTAACCTAACCGCTACTCCACTAGGACATGGCAGGGATAATTTTTTTAACTTAAAGTAGAACTTGGGGACACTAAGTGTTATGAGGAAATTTGAAATTTAAATACTTGAATTAGTTTCCCCCCTGAAACCAAAGATTGGAAATTTTGCTGATATTGAAGAGTTTGTGTTAGAATAGATATGCTCAGTAATTTTAAGAAGATAGCCATGTTGCAAAAGCCAGAAAATGTACCTTGATTTACACAAGTCAGTTCTATTAATCTAGGTTTACTTATAGATTTTACTCTGTTGGCTAATACAGTAGGTGCTCAACAAAAGTTTTTAAAATTAAGATACAGAAGATGATGGCGAAGACAACTATTTGGAATTGGGAGCAATGGCTTTAATAAAGCTAATGAAATAGTTCTATTTTTATTAATTCTTTTTGGCTTTGAGTTTTTTAAGACATTAAGTGTTAGGACATCAGGTACTTTTACTGTTTCTGGAAGGAGAAGAATGAGTAGCCAGTGTCTATATCCCTTTTATAAATTAGCTCTGGCAGTTAATATCTTTTACTTTGGGTCCTCTTTCCTTCATGGTGTATTTAGTATGAAGTTTCTGTACTCTGGTCTCAGCTCAGAATCCTTAACTCTAGGCTAAGTACCTAGCATTTAATTAAAATTATGGTAGTAGCTAAATACTGGTACCCCCTACATATTTCTTTGTTTCCCTGTTGAGATTCTGAGTTTGACTTTGAAAGAAAAGAATAAATCCTGTTTTAAGAGCAAAGGTAACAACTAATTGTACTGCTGATTTAAAAACACACATTAACTAAATAAGGAAAGTGAAAGATGTTTTGCTCAAAAAAAATCTTTTTTCATATTGTATTCTAGTCTCCAAAGAGCTCTAGAGAAAGTGAATTTCAGGAATTATGTCTCCTTAAAGAATTTAGAACATGTAGAGATAAATCTATAATTAACTGACAGTAGCCAGGAATTTGATTTATTTTTGGCTGTAATCATTACATATGATAACAGATTATGCTTTTGCCTGGTAAATGGGTATCCCTTTGCCAATTTTAGTAGAAATAAACATTTTAATGCTAATTACCACACAAAGAAATGCAGACTTGAGGCTAGGGTATTGCTGGCCCTTTAACAACTTGACTCTTCAACCTTCCTTATTTCTTTGGAGATTCAGAGTATTAAACCTGAGGATGTAGTGGGATCAGGAATGGGAGGGCCAGTTCCTAATTATTGATGAAAATGGGAACCAAAGAAACTAAGTGCCATTTATATTTAATTTCAAAGCCTAACTTAATCTAGTGGAATTTGCCTATTTCACCAGACTTTTTCAGAGCTACTAAAAGTAGAAAACTAACTTGAAGTTTAATATAAATGTGTATTTCCTTACCATGTATGTTCTGTTAACTTGGATTTCCCTAGTAGGCATCTTAAAATAATGTGTCTGTATTTATACATAAATGTAGTCTCTTGTGTTTGGTGGTGGTGGTTTCTTTTTTCAGAGAAGTCATGTTTATTCCTGTAATTTCTCTAAAATCTTCTAATACTTTTCATTGTAGATTGGAATTCATTCAGCAGAAATTATGTCTTGTAACCTGTACAAGTGACTTAGATTGTGAACCTGAGAAGTTGGTTTTACCCATTAGATGATACATAGCATGAACTCTAAGGTTTGTTGATGAAATAATATTGTTGCCTATTAAGTTTTTCATAGAAGATGAAAAAGTATTCAGTGTAAAGCCACATTAATTTTTAAAAAGGGCATCTTTTCAGAGGAATTTTAGGAGGGAGAGAACAATAAGAGAAAATAGAATTTTAATCATTTGCCTTTCAAATCTAAATCAGGGAACATGTAACAAGTAACACTTAAGGAATATTGGAGTGACCACAAAAGCAAGTTGAAGAGAAAAAGAAAGGGAAACTTGATCAGGAAGGATAGGGAACAGGTGCTGTCCATAGATCTTGTAGAACAAATGTGATTCACAAAATGATAGAATTTAGGTTGAGAAGATCTTCCAGACTATTGCTCACAATTTGTAGCCTTTTGGTACTAATGCTAACTTCTATAATAAAGGAATTTTTTTTTTTTTAACTAATTAAGTGAAAGAAGTGTATGGTTCAGAGTTTCTGCAGTGCTACATTAAGTGCTTGGAGATGGCACACTAAGGATTAGTATAAAGGGGGACTCTGGTCTGGTACCTGAACATACCTGTATGTATGCGCTTCTCATCAAGGTAAGATAAGGTTGGATGTGCATAATGTTAGTCATTTTTGCTGCCTAGTAAATGAGCGAAGTGTAGCAAAGAAAACCTGTTGAACCACAAATTTCCTATAAGTATGTGGTGAGATAAAGACTTAATGACATTGTCATTAACGAAAGCAACTTAAAGAGAACTGAGCATCTTCTACCTCATTCTTTACTCGTATTTTAGAAAAGAAGAAACTGAAGTACAGAAGGGTTAACTGACTTTCTTGTATTTTGTGACAAAGTGAGGACTAGAATCTGGACTTCTACTCTTGTTGTCTTTCTACTATATTTCTCACTTAGTTATCCTTTGCTAATAAATGAATAAATGTATCTGTGGTTAAGGAACCAGAGTATCCAGCTTGAGTTTGTTTTCTCTGGGATATACTGTGCCTATTTGTACTGGATGTTCACTCTCAATACCTTGAAACTGATGAAAAGGTGAAAAGGTCTTCTTGTTATTGAATTTTATGGTGGAATCTAAGCCGTACTATTTTGTCCTTTATTGCAAGAACTAAAGGGATTAGTAAATGCTATATGTAGGTAAGCAAATTCCCAGGCTGTTGAAATATTGTATCTTTTCCCCAAACTGTAGTTAGAAATGGATTTTTAAAAATGATACTCCTGGAGGAAGAAAATACCATTTACTTAGTGTATTAGATATTGGGCTAGTAATTTACATTTGTTCTTTGAAACCCACAATATCTTTGTAAGACTGGTATTGGTATTATATCCACTTTGCAGACTGCCTCCTTGAATTAAGGAAAACTGTCCTCCAGTAACTGGTAGTCAGGATTTAAAGTCATTTTTGATTCTGAGCCTTTTGTTCATATGACATGAGGTAAAAAGATAAATCCAGAGATAAAGGCTATTTTTTGCCCTTTTATGTCTGATGCATATTTAAATCCCTTAAAGGGTAAATGATTTTGAAAATTGAAATAATCACTAGGCAGTTAAGGTTTCTTCTAGCACAAAATAACATTTTGTGATGAAGTTATGACCAAAAGTAGTAAAAGAAATGGTGACTAAAAGCTAATATGACTACACGGAGACATCAGTGTTCAACTTAGATTTAAAAGTACTGTATGCGGAAGATAGAGGAAGGGCATAGGATTAAAAATGAAAACAAACAGCATGGCGTTTTAAGAATGTCAGGGAAGCAGAAACTCACAGTGAAGTTAGGTTTTTTAAATACTTTAAACAGCTTATGGGGCTTTAAATCATGGCAAGAGACACTCATTGCTTGAGTAAAATGGTAAAATATGGAGAGGACAGAGAAGAAGGAGCTTCTCCATTCTGCTTCTGTTAACCAGTAAAGAAAATGAAGTTTCAGTGGAAATGACTAGACTTTGTTCACAATAAGTGAGGAGCTTAAGGACATTTAGTTGCTTTTTGGAAGCTGAGACCATCCAGTTGAATGCTATCATAGGATCAGAGGGAATTTGAAATTTATTCTTAGGTCAGTATCAGTAATATAAAAATTATGCAGAGTGGAAAAAATTGAGTATGAATAAGCACTTTTTCAAAACATCCTAAGCTGCAGACAAATGAGTTTGATAACCATCCCTAACAAATCTTTGAATGAATTGTGTGATAGGCCTTTGAATTTAAATTTGAAAAGAGTATTTAAGAAATGAGATTCATATATTCTTTCGGGATTCTAGATGAATATACAAAGGAAATAACATAAACATCATGTCTCTTGTTTTAATGTTGATAGTCATGATTTTTTTTTTTTGAAGATTCATACCTGGTTGTTCAATTATGTGAAAACTGTTGATTGTCTACCCCAGTAGACTTTTCTGGTTTATGGCATATGGTTCTTTCTATCCTTGATCCAGTCTTGTTGAACACTTTTCAAATACTCTGCTTAGGATGGCATGTTTACTGAATTAAAAAAAAGACCTGGGGGACATTGCTAATAATTATGATTGTGGACAGAATTGAGAGCCTAAGTGGTTTTAATAGGCTAGAAAACTGAATCAGAATTAACAAGATGAATTCAACAGGTAAGATCCTCTATTTAAAGGGTATGTGGTATGTGGGGCTTGGGAATAGGGTGTGTATCCGTAAGGTGGAAAACCTGGCCTGGCAGCACGACATGTGAAGATGGTTTGGGATTTATTGCTTTAGTAGGAACTAAGAGTAAAGCTCCTTTTGTACTTTGTGTTTGTCAGGCCATTTCTGCAATATTATATACAGTGCAAGGAGACATTTTAAGTGGAATATTGACAGATTGGCAAACGTTATCAAGAAATATTTCCCAGAATGAAGAGTATGAAAAAATGCTAGCAATAATCTAAAAGTGGGGATTTTTATAATTAACAGAAAACAAATTATGACAGCTATCTTTGGATATATGAAAGTCTAGATTTTTTTTTTTCAAATTGAATTAGTTGTTTTGTTTGTCCCTGGGGAAAAATGTTATATGTGCTTATATATACATAGAATAAAGCTAGACACTAATGAAATAGTTTGTTTCATGAAGTAGTGATTTTCTTATGTTAGGAGTTGGATGATCCTCTATTAGAGACACTAGAATGTAGAAGAACTTTTTATACTGTGTAGAATGTTTGATGAAATAAACTGAATCTTTTAATGAAAGAGTTTAAGACTAAATTATTCAAGTATGTGTTCCTTAGTTTAGGTACTTCCATCAGCATATGGCAAGAGTTCTCATAATTCTTAGTTAAACTTACATAATTGACTTTTTATGAATTTTTTCAGGGGACATGTTTGAGAGTCATTTTGACAGTTTTCCTATTACAGAGGCACTGTAGTAATTAAAGTGAACTCAAGTAATAAATGCAGTACTTTAATTCCTAAACGAATAGGTTTTTGTTCACTTGTTAGACTTACTGTGCTCTAAAGGCTGTTTTTCTGTATCATTTGGTGATTATCAAAACTGGTTTTTTTTATGGGAAGCAGGCAGGAATGAAGGCAAGTAGGTAGGGAGGCAGGCAGGCAGGAAGAGAGAGGAGGAAGAAGCATTTACTTAGTGGTTCATTTTGCTTGTTCCCTCCCCCTGTCCCGGGGTTGTGAACTTGTCATTGAGCTTCAAATGAACCTAACTGGCTGTAGCTGACAGGGCACACACCCTATTTTGTGTTCTTTTAGATTCTGTCAGTCAGGTGTGACCACAAGAGGAGATGCAGGAGGAACACAGGGGAACGAAGATTTATTATGCTCATAGATCTAGAGAGACAGTCACTGCACAAGGAAGAGACGGTTGTGTGGGACCCAGGGGAGAAATGCAGCCAAATAATTGGGGAACAGAGAGTGAAGACACATGACAGTTGCCTGTATTGGGGAGACAAGGTGGAGTACACAAGAAAAGGTACAAGGGGATTTTAGTGGTGTGTTTAAATGTTACTAAATCACGATTGGGAAAGTAGGAAGGGAAACCTGGGCGGGGCCTCCTTATCACACTGCTGCACCTGACTGCCTGGGTGAATGTTAACAGTGGGGATGTTGAGGCGGTAAGGAAAAAGTAACATTTTAAAATTTAAAATACAGCAGACCTAAGATAAAGACTTCTAACATTTTTTGTTCAGTTGCTGCTCTCCATTAGCTAGCTGTTCCACCATGGAAAAATGTATTGAAATTGGAGCTTCAAGCCTTTGTTCATTTGTAAAATAGTGGTATAATTCCTTTCTCCTTCACCTCCTAGAGTTGCAAAGGTCAGAAGAGATAATATGTATAAAAAAGTCTTCAAATGTTATAAAGAAATCTAATATGGAAGTTGATAATCTGATAAAAAGTCTCTACACAGTGACTCTCATCCCCTAGAAGAATGTGAAATATTAAAATAGGAGAATGAATAGTTTTAGATCCAGATACTAGCTTAAAGTAAATAGCAGGAGTAAATAAGAGAGAGCTTTGTATAAAAGGAATATGAGAAATCTTTGGTGAAGTCCAAAGAAGGATATGAGGAGAAATAGTGGAAAAGAAGCATTGTGTTTCAATGCAGTAAGGATTGTGTGTCCTGTGCTGTTTGCTTTAGGTCCTGAAAGGACTTGCCTGTCTTAAAAGGATGCTTATGTGAGGGAGATAGCCATGAAACAATTTTATGGCAACTGCAATTGTTTATGAGAGTTTCTACTTAAGTGCTGGGTTTGTGGAATGAAAAACAAGTGTCAATGCTGAGACAAGTGAGTTCAGTGAATTGGAGTAAACAGAGACTTTATGGACAAGGTAGGACTTGAAACCCACCTCAAATGGTTTGGAAAGTGAACATTTATTTAAGACATTAATGATAGAGAGGTGAAGAGAGAGGATAGGCTATCTTGAGTCTAATGATTGAACTTGACAGGGTTCCCTGAGTTTGACAAGGAGCGAAACTGGAAAAATCTAAAGTCCTCACACAGAAGCTTTTCTAGCTAATGCAGGGAGTGGTGTTCTCTTGTCTCTGTGTGCCATACAGGCATAGTGGTCTTATGGAGTAGATCAGGATATGCCAAGTGAAAAATCTGCCACCACTTCTTCAGCTAGAGAAGTTATGTGTCTGTTGGACTATTTCCTGTTGTGATGGACATGCTATGATTAGAGTGGTTCTCTATAGATAAATGTGTAAAAAAGTTAGAAATTAGGAACTTAGTAAAAAGAATGATGTTGGAAAAATTTAGTCATGAATTCCCGATGACTTCTAGAAAAGCTTGCAGCAGTGAAGTTATTGAATGAAAGTACATAGAATGGTGACAGAAAAGAAGTGGTAATGGGTTAGGTAAAAACACCAGTTTTGCTTATTCTTTTCCTTTACAATTTATCAGGCACAGTAATAGGCATTGAGAAACTAAAGATGAATGAGACATGTTTGCTGCACTCACGGAATTATCTGTTATTGGAGACTTGCAGTAATTTTTTGCTTCTAAGACCATTTTCCTTTTAACATCTTTGAAATGCACCTTGCAATCAAAGATAAGTCATAATTTAATTAGCAGACATTTTTCTTTTGTATCTTCCATTCAGTGGAACATGTGTGTGTGTGTGTATAGTTAAATTACAATGTAGCATTAGGTTTATTTATAAAGGCTTTGAGTGAAGTGTTGTAGAATCCCACAGAAAAGAAAAACTAGTTCAGTTTATAGGGTTCTGGGAATGTTTTCATGGAGAGAGGATAACTGCACCTTAAAGGGTGACAAAAAGATTTTGAAAGGAGGAGGAGGAGGGCCATTCAGGTTATTTTGGATTTTACATGCAGTTTGGAAAGTCATTTAAGGAGCAAACATTACATACACAAACACCTTATAGAAACATTACAGAATTCAGGCTTAAATCAAGGAATGTTAATATACATTAAAGTTGAATTTTAAACCTTCTGTAAGCAAGGGCTGTCAATTTTTTTCTTTTTCCTTTCACACTTCGATGAATATTGCTCGGTCCGTCTAATCCTGATTTGAACTAGGAGAAAAAGCTAGGTGGAGAACTTTGATTTCATAGGAGAATGGGATGGATAGATCTTAGGATAGATTTAAAATGCATACTTGAAAAGGAATGAGAGACTTTATGATAATAAAAGGAGAATGATTAGTAAAATGAAATGAGGGGGCACTTAATCTATTGTTTCATAAGTTTTGGTAGACTAATGGTGGTGATGATCTTAGCAGTGAGAAGAGAAGTGGAAGGTATTTAAGTAAGGGTTTCTGGTTGCTTCTGTTTCTCTTTAGTTGTTATGTAGGTGTCTCATAATGTGACCAGAGAGGATTTAGTATAGTTTTGTTAATAATTAGTCAAGTCACCATAGCTTTTTGTTCACAGAAGCAGAGCTGCTTTTGCACAGGAGTATAGGAACCAGATAGTGATCTGTGCTGTGGTAAGTGGGTACCTGTACCTGGTGTTGGTATGGGGGAGGAGGTGGAAAGACCTTTTTTATTATAGTCGAGGGTGTGCAGTCCAGGGAGATGAGGGAGAAGAGGGAAGAGAAGAAGACTAGATGCATATGATGGCGAATACTAACTGCTGTGTAACTAACTTACATAGGAGAAGTAATTTTACCTAAAGTAGTTTGTATATCCTGCATGTTTTCCATTTATTTAAATCTATACATGAACCAATTTGAGATGTTAACATTTGACAATATTTGTCATAAATACTACCACTTATGACAACAAACTTGTTTAAGAAGAAATTTGATTGTGACTTTGTTAATAGTTCTGTAAAGTTAAAGCATATTATAGTTTCATTGCTTGAATTTCACCTTTTGTCCTCATTGGTAGGGTGTTAGTACCATTATTGATTTTTGCATTAAAGCAGGTAAATCATTTCAGTAACCTCTTTATAGACTTTCATCCATTTCATGGACTCCCTACTGGCAGACTGAATCTCTAAATTCAGTCGGCAAAGAGGTTCTCAGCATCTATTTTTTTCACTTTATGAAATCTAAAAATCTTTTTTTTAATTTAACATTTATTGAGGTAACTTTGATTTACAAAATTGTATCAACCCATATGTGCAGGTTCCGTATTCCTCAAATATATGATACATACCTGGTGCACCAGATTACCAAAAGGTATTCACCTTTATCCACTGGACCACACTACCACTTGCCTAACGCCCCCACCTTGTTCCCTCCTTGCAATCTCAGCTCTGTTGTTAATGTCTAAGGGTTGCTTCTTCTTTTGTCTGTTCCTTTGCTTAGGATTTTTTTGTTTTTTGTTTTTTGTTTTTAAGGAAAGGTACAGATAGAAATGAAGGCAAGTAGGCAGGTAGGAAGAAAGAAGAAGACGTAGTGCTTTATTTATATTTAGTTGTTCACATTAGTTGCTTGCCCCAGTCCCAGGTCTTGAACCCTGGACCCTGGGATGTATGTGGGACTGCTTTCAGGATGTACTACATCTCTAGGCCATCAGGGCGTACCCTGCTTAATTTCTTCATATTCTACGGAGGCGTGAGATCATCAGCATCTGTATTTTGAGACTTGAAATGATAACATGGGACTGAACTCCCACTTCTATAATGTTCTAGTAGGGGAAGAAGTCATTCAATTTTTTCATGAATGAAATAAGAAGTAAAGAGTTCTTCTTTGGCCATGATGTTTGTTTTATATTTGAACTAACATTTACTGCATGTTTATAGTATGCCAGATACTGTAAGCAGGACTTGATATACTCATTTGATCTTCAGAACACCCTGTAAAGTTAAGTATTGTTGTCAGGGGCTAAACTTGAGACTTTGTGTGGTTAAATAGCTTAAGTGCACATAGCAAGTGATGGAGCCATAATCTAAATATATTCTGGCTCTGGTTCCTATACATTAAGCATTACTACTGTCTCTCATATACTCCCAGTGTACTACAGTGTGTGTTTTCTGCAATCGTTGGTGGAATTCGTTGTATGGTTCTTATATGTCAGGCACTATACCTGACTGTTTCATATATTAACTCATTTTATTTTTGCAAAGAATTTTGCATGTTTTGAAGAAGGTGATGATGGTGACCTCACTTCATATAACAGGAAACCAAGACCATCAGAGGTTAATATGTTGGCCAAAGTCATAGAGCTAATATGTTATTAGCTGGTAAGTGAAAATATAAGGCTGATCTAGAGGAAAAGGACTGTCAGCTGTCTTTAATGTGTTAAGCAATATTATTAAGTATGTTTTCTAATTACTGTAGTGTATTCAGTAAGGCACTGATTCTTACATCCTTTGCCTGAGTATTATTTCCCTTTAGGGGCATGGGGCATATATGCCATAGAGACATTTAGAATTTTAAATAAGTTACTTTCAGTATCTGTGTTGATTGGGAATTTGGTGCTAGTAATAACATTTCCTTTATTAAATATATATGTTACCACAAAGCAATTTTGAATGAGTTTTTAAAACCAGATTGAAAAAATGTATGTCACAGAGTCGTCTTACATTTCATTAATATTAGTAAAATGTTAATAAAACTTATGCATATTGACACTTATTTTAACTAATTTTAAATGTAATTTTCAGTAATATTTATATAATTAATACAATTATCAACTATGCAAAACGTGCATACTTTATGAGGCCTGTATTTCATGATGCTTCTTGATCACGTGACATCAGTAGATATAAATTTGTGTTCTTTTTCTGAAGGAAATATCATTAAATGACTATTAAAAACAGAAGGATTGTAAGAAATATACATATATAGAATTTATGTTCTTTAGATAATCCTTCACGTCATTTTATGTAGCATTACTCAGTTTTATTGTCTAGTGGATGAATATTGAAGCATTGCCACTGTATACTAGACCTTGTTCTAGGTGCTGGGGAAGCAACACACGTGTGGTGCTCTACTCACAGGGCCTGCTCTGCTTATAGGCGAGTTTCGTTTTAGCTCAATCTTAGATATTATTTTTAATAGAGAAAATTAAGGCTCAGGCAGTTTAAATAAATGCCCCGTGTTTCAGATTTTAATGTATGAGGGGATGTTGACAAGACTCTTTACTGTGTTTAGTTGTAAATCCGCAGGGCCAAGGAGATCAGTTTCCAAGAAAAGTTTTAAGTTTTCCCCCCTCACATTTTAAATAACAAACTGCCAATGAAAATTGAAAACCATTTTATGTTTTCTATGAGACTGACACTCCAGAATAAATTTATAGCCTATAAAAATAGAATAAATTTAATCCGTATTTTCTTTTTCTTTTTAAGGAAAATTATAAACAGCAGTGAAAATGAAGGCGAGCAGAGGCAGGCAGGACGTGAGGAGGAAGTACTTTATTTTATTTAGTTCATCTTGATTGTCTGTCCATATCCCCAGGACATGAACCCTGGTCCTTGGGATGTATGTGGGACTGCTCCCAGGGTACACTTAACTGCTAGGCCACCAGGGCACACTGAGCTGCCTACACTTTCAAACTGGCAGGCAAGCATTGTTTCGTTCTGTAGTTTGTGACGAGCAGAGGTCATTGACAGAAGGAAAGAGCTTTATGCTGGGTTGTAGGTTAGCTCTACCATTAAATAGTTGCGTAACTGTTCAGAATGAAGGTCTTGGTTTTTTGGGAATGAAGCTCTTGATTTCTTTTATTACAGTGAAACATTTGTGTATGTAAGTTGTAAAATAAAATATTTGAGATATTTTTGCTTAGTGTTAAAAATCTTTAATTCTAAGCACAAATGATGTATAGAAACTAAACTGTGAACTTAAGTTTCATTTCAGTGAACCAAAGGGAAAACTCAGGAAATATTATTTCTAGTTTTTAAATCAAATTGATTAATTTTTAAAATAAAACTGAATGAGATATATCACTATTTCTAAAAATGCAAGACTTTAATTTTGTTTTGGCAATTCTTTGAAGCCAGATCTAATATTGAATCAAATGCTGTTGTCCTTTAAAGCAGTTCGTCATCTAGGTTTTAGTCTAATAAAAGATTTGTAGAAAATTTTAGAAAATGCTTTGCCACCACCATTCTTTTAATGAGGTGCATACCCAGCCTTCAGTAACAGCAAAGATATGGGCCAGGGCCCTAAACACTTGGGTATTCAGATTACCATCTGGGACCTCATCTGACTACCGAAGTGCCTTTGCCAGTGGCTGTAGACATTGATGATGCCTGGTATGAGACCAGCTGCCCTTTTAGCCCAGGAAAATGCTTGCTTAGGTCTGAGCTTCTCTACAAACCAGCAGCATAGATAGCTCTTTGAGAATACATACTGCAACAGTAACTGCACAGAGCCTTCTTATCCAGCTAGGTTAGATTACCACCTAACCATTTCAAAAGCTAGTTCTCCATCCTCACATCAGAGATTTTACCTTAGTCCTTGCTTCCTGTTTGCCCTACAGCGTTTTAGTAACTTTCCCAATCTACCTAACCATTTTATTACCTTAGCACCTGTGACTTGGACTTCTGTTCAGCTTGTCTCAGGGACAATAGTGTAAAGTCTCGAATTAGAAGTAGTTAGTTGTATCTTTGGTATCTCATTTTCAAAGGAGAAAACTGTACCTAATACTCTAGAATATCAGACAGTTAATTTGCTGTCTAAGAAATCTTGTAACAGCAGTAGTATCTTCATCTGCCAGAACTTTAGAATTTTTTATTAGAGGTATTAAATCAGGGAGAACACCATTGTCCACCTCATAACTATTAGCATAAATGGATTTTCATGTCAGATTCCAGTTACTATCTTAGGAAGAAAGTTCTTTAAATATTGGATTTCACTGATGTCAGTAGATATATCTATAGAATGACTTCTGTGAAGAATTCTTTCTTTTTTTGGAGTGAATAATGATACAGTGATTATTTCTTTAAACAGGAATTTTAAAAGCAATTTACATATAATATTTGCTTGAATTTGATTTTGTAGTTTAAATTATAAAAATACCTTTTAAAAGTATAGCAGAAATAACACAGCTATTTTGGAAATCATGTCTTAGAAAGGTTATGTGAGGTCTAGCGTTCTATTATTAAACAGAAGTTAAAAAAAAAAATAGAAAAGAAAATTGTACCTTTAAGCATCACAAGTACCCCAAGCAAAGAATTCGTTTCATTAGTTACTAAAAATCCTACATGTTTTTCAATGTTTAGCTCAGTGTTGTTACAGTAAATGCCATTGAGCAGTCACAACCATCTTCATTAGGAATAGCTGTTTCTCTGTAATAATGCTAGGCTTAATTTAAATGAATGAAACATCATGGTTCTTGTGAAAATAGCAGTGAGTAAGAACCAAAACCTGTGTTCAATTCCTGTTCTACCAGTTAATATCTATGATGTGGGGATGTCTTTAACTTTCTTTAGTCCTTGTCATAATCACCTGTAAATGAGAATAAACTCTACCGCACAGGGTATTTCTGAGGTTTAAATGGAATATTGTGTGTACATGTTTTGTTAATGTCAAAGCACCAAATAGTTGTAAATTATTATTATCATACATTTACTCTTCTAAATTATTGTTTGTTTTTAGGATTTTGCAGTCTGTTTTCTATTATATAATAATTTTTATATTTGCAGCATATACTGCAATGCTCAATATAGTGAGTGCTCAATAAATATCCAGGAGAAATGAGACATCTCTATTAGTTATTAAGTGTGTTACCTGTGGATTTTATTTTCTGTATTTTGATGCTTTGACATCTGGAACTTTCCTGACCCTGGGGGTACTCCCTTTCAGGATTAAACAGTTTCTAGAGATAGTAAACAACTCCTCAAGTGTACTTTTCAAATATAAACCACCCAATCCAGAGTCCATTCCCTAATTACCTTCTTTATCAGCCCCAATTCTTCACCTTTGTCTATCTGCCCTAATGACCCCAGGGTCAGGCCCCAGACTACTGTGGACAGCCCCTCTGCCCCAGAGCCTTTAGACATTATTGAAACCAGATAGTCGCAAATTCCCTGTCTCTTTTTCCTGCCTTAATCTACCTTTTCCTTCCTGTGGAAACCACACTAAAGGCTTATGCCCACAGCTCCTTCCTCCCCTTGTACCTTCTGACAGACTTTGGTGCTTCCCTGTTGACCCCTGTGGCATGACATCTTACTCCTCTCGGGAACTATGACTAACTCTTTTTTCACCGGAAGTCTTTTCTTTGAGCTATTGACTACATTTTTTTATCAGTACATTTTATTTTCAAGCTGGGGGCTACCGATTTTTAAAAAGAGATAATTCTCATGGAAAAGACTCTTTAAGAAATAGTATTAAATATTATTTAGCGTTTTCTGTAAACATAAGTTGAACAGAGATTCACAATGGTGTTGATACATTTGTTTGTGTATAGGTAAATATATATGTGCATTATATGTATGGGAACATAGGCACACATATGCCTGTGTATGCTTTTTCCATCTCATTGGAAGATGACAAATTCTGATCTCAAAGCTTCTTTTACCAACCATCTTTGGGTCAGCTCTTTTTGTTTTTGAGTGAGATAGCTAAGGCCCAAAGTAAATTTGTTATTTACCTAAATCGTACCAGTAAGTTGACAAAGCCAAGATAACCCACGTCTAACTCCTTGAGGCTTAGATAGGCATTCAAGTGTCATAAGCTTTTTTATTAAGAAGAAAATTAAAGGCAAGTTTTTCTTGTTTCTTTCTTCTCAGGGGAATAAGGTCTTGCGTTTTTTTTTTCTTCTGTCCCAAGTGGCAGTGGTTTGGTTAAGTAAGTATTCCAATTGATAAAAAGTTTTTCCCTCTAGCAGAACTAAAATTTAATGTAGTTAAATTTTATTTAATAGATTATTTTTAATATTAGAATCCAGATAATGGTATGTCCAAGATTTACCCATGTTGTATCTCAGCTCTTTTTCCGGTTTCATTTTTTTCGTTTTGTTTTTGGTGTTAGATTTGCAAACCTAAAAACTTGTAGCAACCCTTATGCTAACTACTTAATTTTATGAACATTTTCTAGTATTTATACATATATGATAAATTAGACTGACTCAAATAATCATTGTGAATTTAGATAATATGGGGAGATCAGTGAATTATAATGAGCCAAGAAATTAGGAGTTTTAATGGACTTTTAGTTTTTTATTTTTTGGTAGAATAATTTTAAGATTAAAATTTGGAGCGAAATAGCTTTTTGCTATTTTTCCCTAACACCGAGTCTTTATATAAATATAGGATCAAGTTTGGTTTTCCACATTTGAAGAAATAGATAAAGGAAGCCTGAGAAGTGGCTTGAAATTTGTATTTCATATAAACACAAGTGAAATTTCTCCACTAACTCGTACAAATACATAAATTATAATTACATGGAAAGGATAAATGAGGTTAAATTAAATACATTCTTAATAATTTAATTAGGGTCTCATAACTTATTAAATATTGATGTTAAATCCCTGCCTATGAAATTCTTTCATATACTACATCCTACATTCTAGAATTTTATGTTACCTGCTCCCCGGGTATCCTAAAGAAGAAAAAGTGCAATTTTTGATCATACTGATAAAGCATAACTTCATTTTATACTACAACTTTGAATCATGGAAGAATGATATATAATAATTTGGTCAACTGGGGACTCAGTGGACTCATTTATTTATTTTTTTTCCATTCCCTGTCCGGTATACTGCCTATCTTTCTTGTCGATTCTTACACTTGGTATACTTGAGGTCCTGAGACCCTGAGGTACTTAACTTTTATTTTTTGTAAGGGAGTAAATAGCTATTAATGTGAGCTAAGTAATAGTCCATTATACTACTACTAATAGAATTTCAACCGTCTTGGCTCCTTCCAGTGTGCATAGATAGTACCTTGCATAGAGTTGGTGTCTAATATTTCATGGAGTAGATGGAGCTCTGTTGGAAAAAATGTGCTTTTATTTAATTATTTGATTCCATTTTCCATAATGTGCCATTTTTCAAAACTTGTCAGTTGTTTCAAGCACTATTATTTATTTCAGTTATAGTAAGCATAAAGAAACTTTGGGTTTCATCTTTTGGAATGCTTTTCCTTTTTTGTTAATTGAATAGAAGATGATCAATTTATTCCCCCGTAACATTAAAATCTAAATATTCCCATATGCTATAAAATTGTGTGTGTGTGATATATCTGTTTTATATTGGCTTTGTGTTTGTAACTGCTAATAGTTACATTAAGCAATGAAGTTTTTTCTTGTGGTTTAGCATTATAGTTCTTTTTCATACTGAAACCTTAGATACTAACCTGAACAGCTATGTTCCAGATACTGGAATTTGTAAATTGACCAGATTTTATTATTGTTTTGTTAGGATTTCAAAATTATTCAGAATTCTTTGTTTACTAACTAAAAACTTACATATGACACAACTCTAGTAGTAACCTTTGGAAGAACTTAGGTTAGTAACGTTTTAGGTTTCCAAATGTAGTGTTTTTTTTTTTTTAAGCCATTCTCTAAGTTCATAGTATTTACTTCATCTAGAAATTAGACTACTTGTATGTTCTTTTCTTTTTCAGAATTATCAAGGGTAGACAGACAAGAACATTCTTTGATAATGAGTAGATTTTTGCCTGAACTGCAAAAGCACATTGAACTTTTTCAAGACCACAACAAAACAGAAATATAAAATAGTATAGCAAAGGGGAAAAGGATATGATTGTGATCTGTTGTTTTGTTGTTTCGTTAGTTATTCTTTTACATTCATTTCCCATCTATTATGGTTAAGTGAACATATGTGGAAATAATCTTAAGTGAGCTTAGCTATGAGCAGTTAATGAAATAACCATTAGGTATTGTAAATTCATGGTTTTTTGAAGCTTTTTGTGGTGAAATTAAAAGGACAAAATACTTAATCTTAAGTTTCTTATACCTCTTTGAAAAGGAAATGTAGAGAGCATTTGTTTAAACCAATGTCTGATTATAATTTTGCAGCCAAGTTTATTCCTTGAGTGGACAGATCTTTAAATTATTTAAATGCATCTCTTCCATCAAATGCACAAATAGTTCTCTTATCTGTTAAGGTTTATTTCTATAAATGAATTAAAAAATCAGATTGTGAATTCATCATGTTAAGTGAGTAAAATATTTTCTTTGTCTATGTTCTGGTCTCTTCTCCCTACCAAATAAGTCAAATGTTATTTGTGACCAAGAAAGTCAGTATAATTTTTTTTTTACATACTCTTTCTTACCAAAGATGTGCTCATACTTTTTAAAAATCTTAATTGGAAGTGAAAAGAGATGACTGAAACTGAAGTCCCCGCGACTGAAGACGCGTCTGGGTTGCAGGGTAATGGACTTAGAATGGTTCACCTATGGGTAGAGTCATCCCCTCTTAAATTTTAGAGGAAATTCCGTGGCTAGTTCGTGTACATTTGAAAGTAGAAAGCTAGTATTTCCTGGTTGCTCTATTTGCTATTTAAAGATGAAGCTTAAAATAGCATTTGTGGGGTTAGACTGTCCATGACAACAGTGTTGGCCCAGCCTCCCTTGGCCCTAACTGCGCACCTATTTTAAGCTGTGACTCTTTAAGAACTAACTGATAGGGCGTACTGTACCCTCCTAGTACTCAGTGCTAGTTCTATATTTCCTAGTCTGGGTAGATCAGCTATAAATTTCTATGTAATTGTGGGTTATTCTAATATTTTAGAAATCCTCATGCTCTCTGTACAAGCTACCAGCTTACCTTACATTAAAATCAGTACTTTGCCAATGTAGGAGAAAAAAGAATGAAAACACAATTTTTTGTTTTACCCATTAATTTGAGCATTTTTTTTTGGGGGGGGTAAACTACCTGTGAAACAGAAATCTCAAGAATAATTTGATAATCATTATAAGATAATAGTGATTTTAAATGTTTACTATATTAATACATAAATTCTGTGATTGCCTCTGCGCATATTCTCTGTTTTCCTGTCTGATTATTATTTCTTATCTTTTTATTTTATCCACTTAAATGTTAGTGTTTTTGGTTGCTGATTTTTTTTTTTCTTATTTGCTACCTCTCAACTACATAGTTTTTGTGTGATTACTCCTTACATTTCTTAGTATAGGCACATGGCTAAGTTATGAGAACATAAAAAATAATTTAAGACACAGTCCTTACTATCTAAAAGCTTCTGTTCTAGTTAAAGAGACAGAATATTCATTAAAATAAATGATAGTACATAGAAATAATACACAATGACATGTACTAAAAGCAAATGAATGGTAAAAGGTAGTAATATTGAAATTAAAAATAATAAAAAGCCACTGAGAACCAGGGCAGAAACAAAAGCCTTCATGAAGCCTAGGAGACTTGACCTGATTTTTAAAGAAAAAGAATGCCAAATAAATAAATAAAATGAATAAAGAAGAAAGGCATTATTGGCTGCAGGAACAACTGGTACAAAAGCTAAGAAACTGGAATATGCTTCACATTTTTAAAGCATTGGGAGAGCATCTAAATTAGTGGAAACTTTGAAAAAAATGATGGAAGCTTAAGTTGGCAAAGTTGATAGAAGTCTGGTTTGTAGGATGACAATGTCAGACCAAGCACAGATGACAAGTCATTGAAGGATCATGTGAAGTGTGAATATTTGGGAGATTGGGAAAGAGGATTTCCATTTATGAAGTGTGTTTTAATTTTATTATCTAGCAGACCCAGGAAAGCCAGTTTAGGGGCCATAGAGTTACTTCAGATTATCAGTGATGGATATCTGAACTTGAGTATAAATTGTGTTATTTAAGAGACTTTAAGAGAATGATTATGACAGGATTTGATACACGTATATATAGATGGAGAGGAAAATTGATTTAAGGGTTGAGTATGCCCTGTGGCTTAGGTGGCTGAGATGGCTGGGATATGGACTAAGGGCCTAGTCTATGACCCAGGGTAGATGGTAGTCAGGGAAACAAAATAACTAATTAAATAAAAATGCTCCTAAAAATATTAAGTGAAGGATATGTCTTATGGGTTTAAACCTAGGTGAGCATAAGAATGATTGTATCATTAAGAGAAATGACATTCAGAAAAAGAAAAAAAAAGGTTGCTGAACCTGAATTTTTATATTTAAATTTGTTAGTAAGACATTCCATTGTAGATGCTGTGTGTATTAGAGATTGGATCAGAGAAGAGGAATCAGAATTTGCATTCTAGAGATGGTGGTTTTCATTTTGGCAGTATGTGAAATTGATGAGGGAGACCTTTTTTTTTTTTTTTTAAGGAAATGTACAGGCAGGAATGAAGGCAAGCAGGCAGGCAGAGAGAGTAGAAGAAGCATTTACTATTTTTATTTAGTTCATCTTGGTTGTTCCTTGAGGTGCAGGATGTGAAACTGGGTCCTTGGAATGTACATGGCCTGTGCCAGTAGCAGCATGACCTTAACCAATAAACTACCAGGGTGTTATAGAGGAGACAGTTTGAAGTTTGAAGCGCAGAAGATGAAATCTGGACTTAAGGTTACACTCAGTCTTTTGGGGCCAAAAGGAGAAAGGTGAGTGTAGAAAAGTGAGGCCGTCAGAGATAGGAAGAGAAAACAGTATGTCAGCTACAGGAAATCTCAAGAGTGTTGAATGTTGGGAAGATGACTTGTAGAGTGAGTGTTGAGTTCATTAAATAAGAGCCAATTATTTGCCAGGTACTGTGCTGAGTAAGACACTACACTGCTAAAGAAGGCATTAAAGAGTACACAAGAATTTAATTAGCGCAGAGATGTTATGGGGTTAGAAATCAGTTAATTATAAGATAGTGTGATAATACTTCATAGAAGGACTCATCTTCTATAGGAACATAAAAGTGTAATCAAATGAATTTGTGAGGAAGGTGTCTTTGAGGAGGCAATACAGGATGGCTCAAGTAGGATGATTAGAAATTGGCCAGGTTGGCAGGACTTTCCAGGCAAAGGTCCAGGGTCATGAAGTAGCATGATATCATCAGAGATTACAGGTAGTTTCTTGTATTCAGACCAAGAGTTTATGTGCTAGATCCATGGTGGGCAAGGACCAGATCATGAGAGAGTCTTCCCTTGCCGTGATAAGGAATTTAAATTGTGTCCTGAAAGTTATGGGTAAGTTTTGATAGACCTTAAGGAGTGGAATGTCATGGCCACATTTACACTTAAGAATTGCAATATAGATATGAGTGAGACAAGGCTAATCTAGTTTCAAAGAGATTCCTTCAGTGGAAACAGAGCTAGTGGAAAGGGAAGAATTTGAGAGAGTGGAACTGAGAAGTTTGAATATGTTTTCTGAGACAGGAGTTGAAATCAGATTATTTTCTGCGGTGGTAACCAAATCATCACCAGATAGAAGTTCAGTGAGGTTAGTGACTAGCAAAGGAGTGTCCTGTCAAATGACTTAGAGAACAAAATGAGAATGAAGGTTACATTCAAAAGTGTTGGGAACTGCGAAAGTTAAGTAATGGTGGACAGACAAGAATCGGTGTTGGGCTTAACTTGTTAGAGGTAGAGCAGTTTTAAGTGATGACAGTTTTGAGTTGGGATTCTGCTTGTAAAAAAAATCTTCAGTGTAGAACTGGTTTTCTTTTCCAAATCTCTTTCCCCTCCTCTCTGTTGGTTAGTGAATTCAACCTACTCTTTGTCACCTAGACCAGAATTCTTTGGTTTTTTTTTTAATATTTTTATTGAAGTAACTTTGATTTACAAAATTATGTAAGTCCATATGTGCACATTCCCCATTCCTCGGATACAACAATTACTGTGTCCACAGATTATCAAAAGTCCTTCACCACTATCCATTTGACCCACTATTGTTTGTTCCCACCCACCTCCCCCTTCCCCACTAGTAACTCAGTTCTATTATCAAAGTCCAAGAGTTGGTTTTTGTTTGGTCTGTTTGCTTTGTTTCTTTGTATTTCACAAAGTGTGCGATCATTCAGTATTTGTTTTTTTCCTTCTGACATTTCACTCAGCATAAGTGACATAGTTCTATCCATGTCACAATGACAGGATTTAATCTTTTTTCAGGGGTGTGTGATATTCCATTGTGGTCTTCTTTATCCAGTCATCTGAGCTGGGCACTTAAGTAGATTCTTACCTATTGTGAATAATGCTTTAGTCTCGTTTTGATTTGCATTTGTCTAATAACAAGTGAAGAAGGACATCTTTTCATGTGCCTGTTGGCCACCTGTATGTTTTTGGAGTAATGTCTATCTCATTCTTTTGCCCATTTTTTGATTGTTTTTTTGTTGAGTTTCATGAGTTCTTTACATGTTTTGGTTAGTAAGTCCTTGCAGATGTATGATTTGCAAATATCTTCTCCCAGTCAGTAGGATGTCTTTATTTTGATGATAGTTCAGACCAGAATTATTACACTCATTTGATCTTTAAAACAGTGATTTTAAATAAAGTTTGTAGTTTTATGCATAGGAGTAGGCAGAACTTGATTCAAGTCCTTGTTACCACTTACAATTTGATCAATTGTTTCTCTAGAACTGAGTGTCCTTATCTAAACTGACAATAATCTTATTACATTGGTGTGGGGTAACATATGTAAAGTGCTTTATTGGTGCTTAGAACACAAAGGTTTCCACTAAGTGCTAGCAACTATTTATTATGTAATTGTTATTCTTATATTCAGTTCTTTCTTTCTGTTCTTAGTGTTCTTTTTCAGGTCCTCATCTAAAAGGTGAAACAGCTTCTCTTCTTTTTAGACTTTTATTGCAGTAACTTTGTTTTGGAAATTAAAATAATCTCACATGTGTAGGTTGCTCATTTGTGCAGTTTCCCCATTCCTCAGATACATGTCAACACACCCTGCCATCCACCAAATCACCAAAGTTTCTTCACCATTGTTCAGTGGGCTCTGCCACCACTTGCCCCTCACCCCTTTCCCATTCCCTATTGGTAACCTCAGTTCTATTGCAAGTGTCCAAGGTTGGTTTTAATTCATCTGTTTCTTTGTTTTGGCTATTCACATTCTACCTACGAGTGAAATCATCTGGTATCTGTTGTTCTTCTTTTTGACTTATTTCAGTTAACATAATCCCCTCTAGATCCACCTATGTTGATTCAAATGGCAAGATTTTATCTATTTTAAGGGCTGTATATGTAGTATTCCATTGTATATAAGTACCATATCTTCTTTATCCATTCATTTAACATTGAGCCTGTGTAAGTAGTTTCCAATTCTTAGCTCTTATGAATAGGGCTGCAGTCAACATGGGGCTGCATAAATCTCTGCAGGTTAGTGTTTTTGTATCTTTTTGGGTAAACTGGAACTGGGATGGTGAGATTATATAGGATTTCCATATTCAACTCTTTGAGGAATCTTCATACTATTTGTCATAGGGTTGCACCAATTTGCACTCCCACTAGCAGTGTAAAAGTGTTCCCTTTCTCGCTAACATATTCACGCTAACATTTGTTGCTTCCAGACTTTTGGAAATCTCTCAGGTAAGGTGGTGATATCTCATTGTTGTTTTGATTTGCATTTCCCTCATAGCCTGTGAGTAGGAACATATTTTCATGAACCTATTGACCGTCTGTATAGCCTCTTCAGAAAAAATGTTTCTCCAGTTCTTCTTCCCATTTTTTGACTTGATTGCCTGTTTCTCTGTTACTGAGTTTTATGAGTTGTTTGTATATTTTAGATATAAACCCTTGTCAGAGATATGGAATGCAAATAACTGCTCCCAGTTAGGTTTGTCTTTTTGTTTTGGTGATTTCTTTTCTGTGATTTCCATTGAGAAATCCACTGACAATCTTACGGGGACTCCTTTGTATGTGACTTGTTTTTTTCTATCTGCTTTTAAGATTCTCTTTCTTTTATTTTTGACATTTTGATGAGAATGTGTCTAGGTATAAGTCTACTTGGATTTCTTTTATTAGGAACTCTTTGAACTTTCTGGGTCTGGAGGCTTGCTTCATTCTTCAGGTTAGGAAAATTCTCAGCTACCTTTCATCAAATACAATCTATCCCCTTTTCTCTCTTCTCCTGGGATCCCTGTGATGTGAATGTTGTTCCTTTTGATGTTATCCCATCGTTCTCTAATGCTGTCTTCATTTCTTTGCATTCTTTTATCTCTTTGCTGGTTTGCTTGAGTGCATTCCTCCGCCCTGTCATCTAGCTCCCTCATGCTATTGGAGGCTTTATCCATCCTATTCTTGAGTACCTGTATTGAATTCTTTAGGTCAGCTATTGTGTTCTTTATTTCTTTGACATTTGTTTTGAGCTGCTTTGTTTCTTCTCTCTTTTTTGTTCTCTTTTTCTTCCTCTATTGCTTTCTTGATTTCCATGAGTTTGTTTATCACTTGTCCTAAGTTCATCCTCAGGAAGTTTGCATACATCTGTTGTGTTCAGATTTTCCCCTAGGTTTTTGATTGGATCCATCATTTCACATATATTTCTGTAAGTCTTTGCTCTGTTTGGCATTCTGTTTATATTTCTGTGGATTATTTTTTCCTGTAGTGATGAACTTGTATAGAGTCTGGGCTTGCAACAAGTGATACTGGATCTTGGTTTGGACACTAGGATTTCTTGAGTTTTGTGGCATCACTCTGGTTGAATTTGTCGAAGTTCAAATATGGGCCCTCTATTGCTGCCTGAAAGTTCAGCCTCTGGGGTTGGAGTTTGTGTGGAGGATGCATTGCCTTCCCCCAGCATCCTGTCTTCCAGTCACAATGACTACCTTGCTGTTGACTCATAATCAGCAATCAGGCTACAGTTTTGCCTCCACCCACAAGGTGACAATAGTGGGTAGCACTGATTCTTTCTCCCTCTGAAAGACTTTTTCCTTTAAGCCTTAGGGTGAGATTTCTGTTAGGCAGGTGCTGTGGCTCTGAGGCAATATGGTGGGAGCGGGGAGGGGTTGGGGATGGGCCATTTCCTTAGCTGCCTTCTGGTTATGGCGGTGCCTAGTGTAGTTTGCTCACGAGGCCTCTTGTTCAGACCACTGCACCTACACCCTCTCCCCTGGCTCCACATCAAATCCCACTGGGTGGATCTCTACTTTCATGATCCCTGGTAGGGCCTATTCTTCCCACAGTTCTGTCCCCTCCACCATGGTCAGAATCCCGAGTGTGAGTTTGTAGTGTCACTCTGAACCCAGGCATTTTCGACTACCCTTTGTTGGTGTGATTACTGCTCTGTCTCTACAGCCTCTGTGCCTGCTTTTCCTCAGTGTTTGTTTCTGGAAAACAGGTAAATTCCTAGTTGCTCTATGGGCAGTACGTGAGTCTCCTTCTTACCAGGTCTCCATCTTGACCGGAAGTCGTCTTCATTTCTTTTATATCTTGCTTCATTTCTTTTTTGTTGTTCTCTTTTTCTTCCTCTGTTTTCTTGATTTCTCTGAGTATATTTATCTCTGTTGCCCTAAATTCATCCTCAGGTAGTTTGCAGATATCTGTTGTATTCAGTTTTTATCTTTCTGTGGGGTAGTTTTCTCTGCAGTGATAGCTTTGTGTAGGGTATTGACTTGCACCAAATAAACCTCTATCTTGGTTTGGACCCTGGAAATTCTTGAGTTGTTGAAGTTCTTTGGTGGACCCTTTGTTGGTGCCTGAGACATCCAACCTGTTGGTTTGCAGTTTGTGTGGGGATGCAAAACCAGTCCCCAGAATGTCAGGTCCAGTCACTACCACCTTGTCATTGGTCCACAATTGGGAATAAGCTACAGTCCCAGTTCCACTCACAGGGTTGTGCTACTGGGTAGCATTGAGGGTTTATCTCTTCTGGGAGACCTTTCTTTTAAGCCTGGGAGTGGGAATTCTGGTGGGTAGGTCCACCAGTTCTGGGACATTATGGTTGGGAGGGGTTGGGATTGAGTTCCTCTGGTTGCCTTCTGGTTAAGGCGGCACCTAGTGTAATTTATTCACAGCGGCTCTCATTTAAACCACCAGGGTGCTGGTTCTCTTTCCACTCTGCATCAAGAAGTCCCTATCCCCTGGCTCTGGTCCCAGTCCTGCTACACAGGCTCTCTGCTGCATTTGGAGCCACTTTCCAGGAGACCTGGTTCTTCCCATCATTCCATCTCCCTTGCTGTGACCTGAATCCTGACTCTACCGTGTAACTTTGAATCCTGTCGCTTTTGCCTACACATTGTGGTCCTGGTTTCTACTGCCTCTGTATCCTCTGGGTCTGTTTTCCTTTAGTATTTATGTCTGGAAAATAGGTGGATTCCTAGTTGCTTTATGGGGTGGAGCCATGACTCTTTCTTACCAGATCACCTTCTTGACTTCAGTCTTCTGAAATACCTTTTTTACTGACTTCTCTACTTCTGGCTTTTCATATCTGTCATATATTGGACATTACACTTTTCCTAAAAAGCACATTTTATTGTGTACTTTCTCCCTTCCTCAAAGCCACGTTTCCAATTGCAGACTTTTCAAATTTTTAAAACTTTAATACATTTCATTTCAAGAAGAGAGCCACATGAAGGATACAGTTTGTGACGTAGACCATATCAATTGAGGATAACCTGTGTTGACTTAATTTCCCTCTAAAACTAGAACAAGTTTTACAGCCCACATAGAAGCAGTCGTATTTTCCTTCCCCCACCCCACCTTCTTAAATAGGATCATTCAATAAAGAATGAATAGAATGAGGGAAAATTTACTTCTTTTTTAGCATTACAATGCTGTTTAAAGGAAATATTCAGTTCTTTCTTTACTTGTTTGTCTTGGTGGCATGGGCTTTTACAACCTAAACTTTCTAACTCTACGAAGAGTTGATCATTAATCTGAGTAAAGGTCAGAATAAATAGGAATAACTAGGAGTCAAAGAGTAGTGTATGTCTTTATTTTACTGAGCTTTCCCCCCCAGTTCCTGCCTTACTCATCTGTGTATTCCTAATCCATGGGAGATACTTAATATATACTTACTGTAGTAAATTGAACTGACTACATCAACTAGAGCTGCTTTATCCATTGGGTTATTTGTGTGTCACCCTGTTAAATTGTGAGGGAAAACACATACAATTAAGTACTTTTATTAGAAAGCCAGTTATTGATTTATAAGCCTAAAACTGTCAAGTAATATTCTATAACCAAATGATTTTGAAGGAAAATGTGGAATTTTATTATAAACTAGTGTCAAAGAATTTCATCAGCAAAAAAATCATTGTTTCATGATAGGTTGTGGGAACAGTACTGCTGAAAGTTAAATATAGAAAATAAGTACGATTTTCTGTGTAATATGGACTCTAAAAAACAAGTAGGACATACTTAAATAATTAAGAGCCAGTGTCATATTTTTAAAGCTAGGCATTTATGGAGATGTGTTAACTGCCTGTGATGCTAGGGTGTAGTCAATATTGGGGCTATTAATTTGGGGGTCTCTATCACTCTTCCAGCAGTTTTTATTTAAGCATTTTTAATCATTATGACTCCTTGTATTATATGTTTCTTCATAATAGCGAGCTACTTATATCATAGCTCATATAAAGCACTAAAAGTTGTCTGCCTGCTTATATGTTAAATTATCATCATTGCATTATTGAATGTGTATTTGTGTTTAAGATGGTTAGGTAGTTTTCCTATTTTGGAGTAGAGCTTACTAAAGTGATTCTTTGATAGAGTCAAAATAGATGTATGATTTAGTCTCTGGATTTTTTAGGGAAATGATTTTCAGAACTTTAGAAGTTAATTTATAAAATCAAGATCAGCAAGCAACTGATTTATAAACTAGAATGCTGTTTTTCTTAATTTCTATTGGTGTCAAGTATCTTAGCAACCAAATAATAATAATAATAAATTAGTAAGCATAAAATCTGAACAAATTGATGGTATATTCACTACTGTACAGTTTATCTTTCTACCGTCTAGAATATTGTTGCCTTTGACTTAGTAGTGTCTTTTAAAAAATATGGTTCTAGGCAGTGGTATTTTTACTGTTCATTTTTTTTCCATATTCTGTACTGGATGTTAAAATATCAGATTTCCTAAAGAAGAATACCATAAAGTTAAACTTTGGTTATAATCCTACATATAAAATTCTTTTGAAAGGTTATTTTTGCAACAATTCGCAATATTTAAGCATTTTATACATGTTTTTGTTGCTTGAGTGTTTCCTACAGGAGAGGCTCAAGTTAGATCTTACTCTTCTTCCCATCAGTGTTAAACACAGAAAATTGGGTTTCAGAAAATGTTTGTTGAGTGAATTTTTTTACTTACTTGGTTGTCATCCAAAACCTAGGATTTCTAGAAATTGGAATGACTGATACTAAGTATTTGTACTTAGAAACTTAAGCAATTTTAGATATATTACAGTTTACATTTACTTGAGTATTTACCATATTCTGGACATTGTGTTAAGTGTGTTACCTACATTATTTTGATTATTTCCCACCACTTCCAAGTCTTCAAAGGAAGAAATTGCAGGGAGATTAGAACTCAAAGATAGATCTGCCCAATAACAAAGCTCCACTTAATCTGTAGTTTCTGTTATGCCTACTGAGTAATTTAATATTGGTTTACAAATTGCACATGACCTGTGGTGTGTAAATAGTCTTGAAAGTTATTGGCTAATATGGTTTACCGTTATTTAAGAAGTGCAGAGAGCACTCAGTTATATCTTAATAGTCCCAGGTTATAGTTCACATGTAGAAAAGCACATAATTGCAATTCTTGAATAAGGTAAAGAAGCTTTTTGTAATTAATAAGCATAATTTTCAAACTTATTTTTGCTACCACTGTGCTATGGAATTTATCCAGTCATATGTATCAAAGCCTAGTCCCAAATTTATATTAGTTTCTTTAAAAAGGCTTTAATTCAGAATCATGTAGTTTCTGATTTTATGCAGACTCATGCAGTTTAATAGTTTTTGTATTATATAAGTATGCTGTCTTTTAATTTTTCATATATTTGATTTTGGTTATGGTTATAATAATAGGAACAAATGAGAATCAGTATTAGTTATTTGTTATTTAAGCTCAGTTTAAGTAGAGTTTCTTAACCTCAACCCTAATGACATTTGAGAGCAGATGAGTCGTTTTCAGGGCCTTTTCTGTGCATTGTAAAATGCTTACCTGGGCATGCCCTGGTGGCCTAGCAGGTAAGATTGCTGGTCATAGTCTACATACATTCCTAGGACCCAGGTTCAAAACATGGCCTGGGGGAACAACCAAGACGAACAATTAAATAAAAAATAAGTAAATATTTCTCCGCCTTCTCTTTTCCTACCTGCCTGCCTGCCTGCTCACCTTCGTTCTTACCTGCACCTTTCCTTTAAATTAAAAAAATAAAAGTTTAGTTTCATTGCTGACCTCTACATGCTAAATACCAGTAACAGTCCCCCAGGCTGTGACAACCCAAAATGTCTCAGTACATTACCTAATGTCCCCTGTGATCTTCCCAATCTCTGGACACAAAAAAATTCCTTCCTTTTTCTCCTTCCCAACCTGTAGACCAGACATACCTGGTCATCCTTTTGTGTTTAAGTGAAACATAAAATTTGTTTAAGTTTGATTATGAAACAAACAATCGTATTTCAGAGTATATTTATTAAAAGTTATTTGCAATGAGAGGAGTGATAGGTTCTTTCCTGTATATACCTTCCAAGACCCTTAAGGATTTGTTTAGACAGACTTCTAGTTTAATCTGTAGAGGAGTAAGTAAACTTAAATAGGTGGAGATAAGAATACTTTGAGTATCTAGTTAAGAATCACTATTATTATTTAGAACTGTAAGGAGTTCCCATGCCCCTCCATGACAAATTTTATATTATTGAAATTATCTTTTTTGTTTACCTTGATCAATTTTAGTAGATAACTTCATTTCCTAGGATATGTATAAAAAGTTATTAAACACGTGTTTTAAACACCAGCAATTTTGTTTCACGTAGTCATGTTTTAGAGGTCTGTCAGATTAGTTCATAAAGATTTCTCATTTTCAGTTTCTTTTAACATCAGTTAAACATTAAATAAAGGTTTTAGTTTTCTTTTAATATTATGTTCCCATTGGTTTCTGACAGATGGTTTCTGACTTTTGATGACTTGATTTAAATATTTTTGGCTTTTTGATATGCAAAAGCAAAATAACTTTCTGTAGAAACTCTTATTTCAAACTTTGATCTTTTTCTAGGCTAGTAATATGTAGCACAACTCTTTTCTTGTGATGCTGGCCCGTGTCAGTGAACCACTGTTCCTAGTCAGCCATATAGTCCGGAGGGTAAACTCATATTCTGCAGTATTCTGTGTTGCCAGCACTTTTGAATATTGTGTCTTTGCTTTCCAGCATGTCTGTTTTTCCTTGTTAATATAGTATTCAACAATTACATGAACTGTTCACTACTGTATTATAAAATCAGCTTTGTGTTAGATTTTACCCAACTTTGGTCTAGTGTAAGTGTTCCAAGCATATTTAAAGATAGGCTAGGTTAAGCTGTAATGTTTTGTAGCTTAGGTATATTAAATGCATTTTGACTTATGATATTTTTAGCTTATAATGGGTTTATCAGGACATAACCCCATCCAAAATTGAGGAAGATCTGTATATTCCAGTTATTCGGTTATTTCCCAATTCATAACTACCTAGGTAGGCTATTTCTGGTTTTTCAGTTATAAATACTGCAAATACAAAAATGTATTTGTCCTTTTGTAGTCTATGAAGAAAAGTTAAGCAGAGTGTAAAGGGAATTGAATTGCTGGGGAGGGGAGACCATACGTTTAGAAAGAGCAGTCAGGATAAGTAGAATATTGAGAAAGTAACTAGACCAAAGACTTGAATAAAGTGTGAAAACTGGAGAAATGCTGGGGAAAGATCATTCTAGGCAGAGAGAAAGGAGTACAAAGTGTGTTTAAGGAATGGTAAAGGATGATTGAGGTTGAATGTGCCAGGAGATGAGATTACAGAGGTATTAGGTAGCCACTGTAGATAGGACCTTATAGGTAATTATAAGACATTTGACTTTTGCTCTTAGTGAAATGAAGGCACCATTACAAAATTTTAGAGGGAAGAGGTGACATGATCTGACTTTCAGGAAGATCCTTCTGGAAACAGTATTAAGAATGAACTTAAAGAGCAGTACGGTGGTGGAAAGGAGACAAATTGGAAAGCAATTATAGTAATCAAGCAAGAGAAAATGGTGGCTTGGACTAAGGTGCAAGCATTGGAGTGGTGGATCTTGTACCTTTAATGTATATCAGTTTCTCAAATAACACTCAATGTCATTTATTTACAACGTTGGTAAGGAAAAACAATTCCCAGTCAGAGCCATTGTCTGTGTGGTGTTTCCATATTCTCCCATGTCTGTGTATTTTTTTCTCTTAAATACTCTGGTTTTCTCCCACATCCTAAAGATGTGCACATTACATTAATTGTTGTGCCTAAGTAGTACAAGTCTGAGTGCAGGTGGGTGTGAGTGTATCCAGAGTTGGTTCCCACCTTGCAGGATAGGCATTGGATAGATTCTAGCCATTCTTGACTCTGAACTGGAATAAGTAGACTGGAGAAAGAATGAATATAAATTGTTTAATATTAAAAGTGTTTTGCAAGGCACTTACTTAGAAGAAGTTTGGTGACTAGAAATACACTGTAGGAGCTTATTGTCTCTTGTTTGTATCAATTAACCTATGGTAAAATTGGTTTTGTTATAGTTTCACTTAAAGTCACAGTTTCAAAGAACCTATGAATAATGTTAAATGCAGATTTAACTATGTTTTAAAGTAGCAGTCAGCAGGTTAGGTAATAGAGTATGAGAGAAAGACAGGAATCAAGACTAAGGATTATCCTATAGATTTTGATCAAAGTAATTAATGGATGGAACTGTATACTTGTTTTAGAAAATTAAAAATTCTGGTAATGATCAAATATATCAATATTTTTCTTTGACCTTTACTTTGGGGTCTTGTTTAAGAAGACTTCATGGTTTGTGGTTCTTCATATTTTTTTCTAATATTTTCGTTGTTTCGTGTTTTGTTATTTTGTTGTTGTTCATCCATATGGATCTATTTTTTTTTTAATGATTTACAGTTTGAATGATAGGAGATTGAGTTCTAAATGCACACCCAGAGAGCCAATACTCCCAAACTAAAATACTTTTTTCCCCCTTTTTTCCCTCTGAACAGAGGTGCCATTTTACCATATCTAAAATTTCATATATATGCACATTTGTTCTATACACTGCAATGAGTAATGAGTTCTGTTACCTTATTCCTAAGTCATTACCATATTGTTTTAATTACTGTAGCTTTGTTTTTATTTTACTACACTAAAAAAATTGTCTTGGTTGAGTAAGTTCATGGAAAATTCATTAATTTCTAATTCATTCACTTCATATAAATTGATCTTTAGAAAAATTGACATAATTGCAATGATTCTGCCCATATAAGAACATAAATAATTCTGTTTTCATGGCTTGTTTTACATCCTTTATTAAATCACTTTTCTGAAGACCTTGCACTTTTCTAGTTAGATTGATTCCCATGGTATTTCATGGTTTTCATTACTGTTGTAAATGGAAAATTTTTACTTTTTGAGTTCATTATTGCTGATGTGTAAAGGGAAGCAGTTGAATTTTTGTTTATCTTGTATTTGGTCATCTTGCTGAAATGTCTTCTAATTTAAAGTTTTTTCTCATGTCGATCTACTTTATCTTACTGTATACGTCTTCAAGATATATAGAATATAGAGGTGAGAGTAGGAATCACTTATATTTATTTAGTTGTTCATCTTAGTTGTTTTCCTTTGGTACTGAGTGAACCTAGGTTTTTGGGATATACCTGGATTTAGCTGGAGGTGGTGGCCTTATTCACTATTCCAAAGCACATGGAATCATTTCTATTTAAAACTAGAGTGAGGTATCAAGTTTTTTTTAATATACTGAATTTCTCTTATGAGAGGCAAGGATACTCATATACTTCTAGTAGAAATTTAAATGAATGCTGCTCTTTATATGTACTTCTGTAATTTTATAATCTGTGTATAAACTTTAGTTTCATAGTCCTTGACCTACTAGTCTTACTTATAGGGTCCTTTGGAAATAATAAGGAAAATGATTTTTGTTCAAGTTGCTCATTGTTGTTACTTATAATGAGTGTTTCTAAATAACTTGAATGTCTGCTACTTAGGTAGTGGTTTTTTAAATTATGGTCTATATATTTATGACATTATGTTGTATATGGAATATTATATAACTCATTATTTTAAATAAATATATAATTATTAAGAGCATTTATGTATTAAATACATCGAAAATAACAGAATGCAGAAGTGTTTATGTAGAAGAATTCATCATTCTCATAAGGTACCGAACAAATATTAGAAGCAAATACAACAAAACATCACTGTGAAAATCTATAGTCTGTGGGTGATAATCTGTGGATTAATAGATTGATGATTTCATTTCCCTCTTTATACTTTTCTGTGGTGAGTGTGCATTGTTAAAATCAAAAGTAAAAAAATCTTTATTGTATTTATTTATCTGTAATACTAAGCTATATTTACCTCTCAAAATAGAAAGGGAGAAATCTGTTCCCTTATTAAATGACAAATTTAGTTATATGTATATTTTTGAAGTATACTTTATATAACTCTTAAAGAAAAAAATTTTTAAAGAGAGGAAAAAGAGGAAGGGAAGCATTTTTTAATTTATTTTTTATTGTAGTAATTATTCTATTCATTAAAATAATTTCCTATGTATAAGTTCCCCATTTCTTAGATTTATTTCAACACAAGATGCCCTCCATCAAATCACCAAGTGTTCTTCCCCATTGTCCGTGGGCTCCACCACCATTTGCCCCCACCTGCCCCATTCCCTTTTGGTCACCTCAGTTCTGTTGCTCATTTTTCAGGGTTGATTTTGTTTCATCTGTTCCTTTCTTGTATTCACATTCCACCTGTAAGTGAGGTTATCTGGTATCTATCCATCTTCTTTTGACTTGTTTCACTTAGTATAATCCCCTCTAGTTCCATCCATATTGATTCAAATCACAGGGTTTCATCTCTTCTAAGGGCTGTGTAGGATTCCATTGTGTATATGCACCACATCTTCTTGATCCATTCATCTGATATTGGGCACTTAGGTAATTTCCAATTCTTAGCTAGTGTGACTAGGGCCGCAATAAACATGGGGATACATACATCTCTGCAGATGGATAGTTTTTCATCTTTTGTGTAGATGCCCCAAAGTGGAATGACGGGATCACATGGGATTTCCATCTTCATTTTTTTGAGGAATCTCCAAACTTCTTCATGGGGGTTGTACCAATTTGCACTCCCACCAACAGTGCAAAAGTGTTCCCTTTTCTCCACATCCTTACCAGTATTTGTTGTTTCCAGACTTTTGGATAATAGCCAGTCTTTCAAGTGTAAGGTGATGTCTCATTGCTGTTTTAATTTGCATTTCCCTGATAACTAGTGAGTAGGAACATAATTTCACATGCTTGTTGACCATCTGTGTATCCTCTTCCTAAAAGTGTCTCTCCAATTCCTCCTCCCATTTTTTGATTATATTGCTCGATCTTCTGTTGTTGAGTTTTATGAGTTCTTTGTATATTCTAGACATTAAGCCTTTTTCAGAAATAGCAAATGCAAATACCTTCTCCCATTTTGGTGATGTTTTGGTGATGTTTTCTTTTGTTGTGTAGAAGCTTCGTAGTTTGATGTAGTCCCAGTTGTTTCTTTTTCTGTTTGTTTGCCTTAATGGTGGAGTTGGGTCCCCAAAGGTTTGAAGAGAAGCATTTTTAAGGAAGTAAGAAGAGGAGGAAGCACTTGAATTTGTGTATTTTGGTCACCCCCACCCCACCTTCCACCCTAATCCCAGGTACTTGGGGCCATGGTTCACTCACCCACAGATCTTGCTGAATGTAGTTAACAAATGTTATAGGGTAAATCTTGTACCCAAGGGAAAAGTAATGGTGGTTTCAGGGGCAGGTTGTGACTTAAGCACTCCAGGATATGCTCCTAAATGATCTGAATTCCAGGTCACGGATGTGTGATGTTTTGGTTAATGTCCACTATTCTATGTCTTACTTACTTGCCGCTTATGTTGCATGTTTATTATAAGCTGTTATCTAGTAACCCTGTGATCTGCTAGCTGAATAAGAAAACTTGTGTGTATAATAGATTTTAGATTACCATTTACTTTACAAAGAGCAATCATTGAGAGCTTCCTATGTTTTAGGAACTTTGATAACCAAAGGACAAATGACATAAAACCACAAAGAAGTCCTCTGTCTTGAGCAGCTTTAGTGAGAAATAATTGGTGATTAATACGGCGATGGAATGTTACCTGTTTAGAAAAACCAATGCTTAAATACTAACTCAGCCAATCCATAATGTCTCTTTAGGAGGGAGCACAATATACTGAATTTCAAATTAGAGTAATACTTTATTAGCTTAGGCGTAGGCCTCTGCCTTAAAATCCAAAAGCTAATCCAAATGAGACCTGCTTTTCCGTCTTCTGTGCTTTAATAAAGGTCTCAGCTCTTCACTGCTCTGTCGCATCCAAGAGCACTCCAGCTGTGCTACAGGAAAGTGCGCAAGAAATGGAATGTCTCCCAGTGCCCACATAGGTGTTCTCCAGTGCGCAGCAGTCTAATATGTCATCTACCACCCAGCTACCCGCCACATCCTTGGACCAATTTCTGTCATTGAAAAAAGGCGGCAGAACTTGGAGGGGAAAATAACTAAAAAAGAAAGACGTCTGGGTCGCGCCAAGCGATCTCGTCACGTTTTCACTTCTGGCGACATGGAAGGACGAGAAAAAGGGTCATGTCCGTCTCTTTCACTGCGATACAGTTCTATTACCACGCAATTTCAAGTTATTTTAAAAATTCCCTTATAAAGAGTTTCACTGATAACATAGAAGTGAGAGACTAGAGTTTCAGAAGAGCAGCAGCAACTCTTCCTTCAGATATCTCTAAAGGTGTTTTATGACGTGCTTGATTTCTGTGACGTATCTTTTCTATTATTATCAGCACTATCATAGTTACAGCTTATATATTTTTATCGCTACTTTTTACTTGACATTTTGAGTCATTCTGAGACTTTTCCCTGTATAGTAGTGTTTTTCTGTGCTCATTTAAAAATTTTTAGACCTAATTTTCCTAATTGAATTATATTGGTCTCATTAATGCAAACCTTTTTTGTAGTTATAAGTCATGCTGCACCCTACTCGTCTTATTAAAATGGTTAGAGATTAGGAGGAATTCCTCGGCTTGCTGTGGCTGCTCAGGTGCTGAGCCCGTGGCTGAAGGGCAGCCCACATGTACAGCCCACAGACCTGGGTTTGTGGGTCGGACCAAGGAGAACAACTAAAATGGACAATTAACCAAATAAAAATTCCTCTTCTTCCTTTCTGCTACCTTCATTCCTGCCTGCTTTCCTTCCTCTTACAAAAAAAAAAAATTGAAATTCTTCTCATAATTCTAACAACACAGCAACAGCCTCCATTAGCATGGGTTAATTTTTTGTTCATAAGTCTAACATACACTGGCAATACATTTTTAGGAATGGAAAACAAAGGCAGATGTATTTAGTACCTCAAAGGCAGTTGCTTATGATCTTGTTGGCAAGATAAACAAGCACTTACTGTATGTGTGTTCACCATATAATTCGTCCATATAATTGGTATGATAAAATTATTATGGGATATTATGGGAAGTTAGAGAAGAGATATCTGACCTCGACTCAGAGAGACACTTATCATTAAGACTTTGCAAAGGAGATAACACATGAATCGGTTCTATCGGAAGAATTGTTGTTTTTTTTTTTCAGCTCAAGGGAGAGAGATGGAGACTTGGGGTGGGAGAATGTTTTGGATTCCAGTTATGTTTTATTCAAGGGTCTGGAAGCCATCAAGAATCGGACATTATAGGAAGTAGGAGTTCATTGTAATTCTTGTTGAGAGTGAGAATAGAAGAAGAGTGATGGGAAGAATCTATAAATGTAAGAAAGGACTAGATTATGAAGAACTTTATGTATGATAAGAAATGTTGACTTTATTGTGAATGTATTGAGGATTCACTGACTTTTTGATTTGTATCTGCAAGGTGGAGATTGGAAAGGGCAAAACTGGTATAATGATGATAAGGAACTACACTAATATACAATCAATAGGCGTGGGGAAAATATGGACACATTTGGAATATTTTGAAGACTGAACATGGCCTTCCTGATCGACAGAAGTAATACATATGAAAGAAAGAGCTTTTGGAGTTAGCCAGACCCAGGTTCAAATGTTAGCACTATCACTTAGCTGTTTTTTAACTTTGGATGTTTTATGTACCTCTAGAACCACAGTTTCCTAAAATTAAAGTTAGTACAGCAATATTCAACCCGTAGAGAGAGAGTAGTAAATGAAATACATAAAGCATCCAGTAAAGTGCCTTTCCACACACTAAATATAAATGTTGTGAGGGAATGAAAATGATGGAGGGAGTCAAGAATGATTTCCAGGTTTTCTGTTTGGACAGTGAGAAAGAGCTAGTTTAGGGACAGTAGGGTAATCTGTTGTATTCCTAGTCAGATTACCTCTGAGAAATATGGGTGGGAATGTTCCCTGGCAGATGGCTTTAGGAATATGACACATATTGAAGATATTTGAGCAGAAGATTAAGATTTGCGAGACAACAGTTTATACCTAATAGTAGAAGCTATGAGAGTTGAGATAACCCAAGGAGAGGTGGAATGAGAAATCAAAACCCTGTATAGTAGCAAGGCAGAGCAGAAGGAGAGAAGCCTGGGAAGAGTATGGGTGTGGGGAAGTCAGAGGATCACTGTGGTGAATATCTGTGAGGTGCAAGGAGAGCACTTCGGGAAGAGTGAACTGCAGTTGCAGCTCCTTCAGAGAGGCGTACTACGATCATAGGGAAGCGTAGTTCTTGGCTTGACAACAAAGGCATTGCTGGTTCTGTCATGGTTTTAGCAGAGTGATTGGGTGGACTGTAAATTTCAGTAGTTTGAGAAGAGATTGGAAAATGAGAAAAGGCAAGTATTGGGTTATTTCAACTACTTCCAAAGCTTTTATTATGTATAAAGGCATAGAAATCTTATAAGGATGTGACTTAAGCTTAGATTTAAGAACTGATTAGAAAGAACTAAAGAAAGGAGAAAGGACTTTCTGAGAAAGTATCAAGTAAGTCCAGACAGCCAAGTTTCAAGAAGGATGGAGTGGTCAGTGGTGTCAAATGAAGCAAAGCAATCCTGTAATGCTCATTGAGCAAATAAATGCATATTGGATGTGGCCATTAGGAGGAAGTCAGTCTGTGGGTCAGGAGCTAAATCTTTGTGATGGAGTGCTTTGAATGTCAGGCGTTGGTCAGTGGAGAATGGCTAAGTGTTTTTTTAACACGGAAGTAATAAGATTAAAGCATCATTTTTTTTCTGGTAGCAGTTGGAAGAATATGGTAGGGAGGCCTGGTCCCATTTTGGCTGGTAGAGGTGTGAAGCAGCATGGTCCTGGCAACAAAATGAATAACTACACTGTTGTGCACATGTATAACTTGACTCTCACACTGGATGGAATGGGTGTAGGAGAAGTAGCCTGAAAGCTGACTTTTAAAAATTTTGAGTGTAGGTATTAAGGAAGAGTGATAATGGGTTACCAAAACAGTAGAAGCAAGAGTTGGAGATAAATTCACTTTTAAACTTTATTTATTAAACTTTTGTTATTAAACGATTGCTCTGTGTTAAGCACAAGCACCCTTGCCAAGACCTGGAGTATGTGTGCAAAGGCCCTTTAAGTAGGCAATGAGTTTGTGTGAGAACTAGGGGATAAAGGCCAATATGTGATGAACAGAATGAAGAAGTGAGAACAAATAGAAGATGAGGTCTGAGAGAGCTCATAGAGTTCAATTTAAGTGAGCTCTTAAGGATTTTGGTGATTTAAACTTTATTGGTAGCAAGGAAAATGTAAGAAAAGTAGTATTGAGCCACATTGAACTTAAAACTGTAGAACATCTAGGTGATGTCAAGAGAATTGAGAGAATTGTGCAGATTAGATGTATAAATTCAAATATGATTTGCTTAGTAGTAGTCATTGAATAACTTTTCCAAGTTGAAATAATGGTCATAATATGAGGCTTGAGAGCAGTCTTATCATGGAAATAGTCAAGAGATGTGAGGGGAATGATTAGCCAGTGATTAAGGATTGCGAGCAATTTTTTTACGTAACGAAAGACATCGTAAATTTTATTGCAACCTGAAAGGAATGATTTAACTTTTTTGTATGACGATTAGGTGGAAAAATTATGGCGGGAAATATCTCATGACTTCAGGGTACATACAGAATACTTGTCAACTTAAAATACCTACATTTCTGTAGGGACCAAACTTCACATAATGTGTCATGAGTCCTTACTACACTTCGGTGAGGACAGTAAGTGGCATGTACTATCTTTATTTTGCAGATTGAGAGATTAAGCCACAAATGGTTAATATTTTATAATTTTAAATGATAGTAGTTTTACCAACCAGATATAGGGACAACCTGAGTAAGAATATTATTTTAGGAAGATGAGTGTGATTTAGGTCATTAACTCCCGTGTGTCTTACTTATACAGATTATTAAAACAAATGTGGTAGCTTTAAAATGTCTGCATAGAAAATTTTTAAATCTTTTGTTTAGGAATATAAAACTTTATAATGCTCTTCTTCGCTCCCCCTTTTTAGGTCAGCAGCAAGGACAAGATGGAGTAAAGGTTCAACAAGCTACTATAGCTCCTGTAACTGTAGCGGTTGGAGGAATTGCTAATGCAACTATAGGTGCTGTTAGTCCTGACCAGCTCACACAAGTGCATTTGCAGCAAGGCCAGCAGGCTTCTGATCAAGAGATGCAGCCTGGCAAGAAGATTCGAAGAGTTGCCTGTTCCTGTCCTAATTGTAGGGAAGGAGAAGGAAGGTAAGATGCTCTATTAACAACTCTCTCTCTCTCTCACTCATAAAATAGTTAAAACCAAACCACTCACTGGGTACTTTGACTATTAAAAAATTTTACTAGCTTTTTAGCCCAGAAGTTGAGGTATAATAGTAATTGTTACGAAGAGAATTAAATTGAGTTATTCTAGGAATAGGATTTCAGAGGTCTTCTACCTTGTATCTTGGTACTTTTTAAAATAGTTTTCTTTTTTCATTTATTTTGTAAATTTTTTTTATAAAACTCATGTAATTCACTCAAAGTGAAAAATTCAATTTTTTTTTATATAGTCACAGAATTGTGCAACCACCATTTCAACCAATTTTAGGACGTTTTCCATCACCTCCCAAAAAAAACCTTTTATTCTTTTATTTTTTTTTTTAGAGAGGAAAGAATGCAGGAAGGGAGAGAAGGAAGAGCATATTTATTTATTCGTTTGTTTGTTTATTTTAGTTGTTCTCCACAACTCTAGGCCATGAACTTTGGGTGTTACATAGTCTACACCCTAGCTGCTGCTTGAGCCACCGGGATGTGAAACCCTGCATGCTTTAGCCGTTGTTCTTTCATTTCCCAGCCCTCCCAGCTCCAGGCGATCATCACTCTAAATTCCATGGATAGCTTTCTGGGCATTTCATGTAAATGGATTCAGATGCCGTCTCGTCATTTGTAACTGGTTTTATTCATATAACTTAGTATTTTCATGCTTATCCATGTTATAATCAATACTTCATTCTTTTTAATCACTCGATAATAGTTCTGTCGTATGGATTTACAGTATTTTGATTGTTCATTCAATCCATTGATATTTGGAATTTCTTCACCATTTATTAGACTGCTGTGAACACTCTCTTCTTTTTTATTTTAAAGGAAAGGTACAGGCAGGAATGAAGGTGAGTAGTCAGACAGGCAGAGAGAGAGAAGAGGAGGAAGCATTATATTTTTATTTTTGTTTTAATTTACTTGTTCACACTGGTTGTTTGCCCCTAGACCTGGGACTTGTACCCAGGGTTGTGAGGCCTCAGCTCCTTTGGAGGTCATGGACCTAACCACTGCTCCACGAGGCCATGCCTATAAACATCCTTATATAAGTTTCATATGAACATGTTTTCCTTTCTCTTGGGTATATATATATATATATATAGGAATGGAATTACTGAATCATACCTGTTTAGCTGTTTGAAAAACTACCAAACTGTTTTCCATAGTGGTTATACCATTTTATATTCCCACCAACAGTGTGTAAGATTTCAATTTCTCTACATCATTGACAATACTTGTTATAATCTGACTTATTGATTATGGCTATCCTAATGGGTGGGAAGGGGTATTTCAGTGTGATTTTGATATGTTTTTCCATGATGACTAATGATATCATGTTTTCATGTGCATATTAGCATTTGTTTATCTTTGGAAAAATGTTCATCTTCCCCTCCCTCTCTCCTTCCTCCCTCTGTCTCTCTCTCTCTCTGTCTCCTTCTGTTCCTCCCCTCCTCTTCCCTTTTTTTCTAGAGAAGAAGGGAGAGGAAGAAGATCCATTTTTAAGGAATGGAGGGGAGAGGGCAGGAAGCAAGGAAGCGTTTCTTATTAATTTGTTTATTTAGTTGTTTACCCTGACCACAAACCTGCCACCTTGTACTTTATAGGTCCACATTTCAGCTGCTGGCTTAGTGCCTAAGCCATCAGGATGCATCCTTTTGCATAATTTAAAATTAGTTACTGAATTATAATTCTTTATGTATTTTAGATGTGTCCCTTATCAAATATATGATTTGCAAATATTCCCTACCATTCTCAGGTCTTTCACTTTCTTGACAGTGTCCATGGATGCACAAATGTTCTTAATTTTGATGAAGTAAGTCCAGTGTTTGGTACCTTCTGTTTTTGGTGTCATATTTAAGAATCCATTGCAAATTGAGGGCACTAATATTCCTAGTTTTCTTGTGAGCATTTTATAATTTTTGCCCTTTGATTTAAGTCTTTGTTTGATTTGGGGTTAATTTTAGTATATTGATATAAAGGATTCATCCTTAGCACTGTTTGTTCAAAAGACTATCCCTTTCCTATTCACTGAATGGTCTTGGTACATCTTTATTTTGTTCCTGATTTTATGGAAAAAGCATGAAGTCTTTCACCACTAGCTACAATTTTGTCTTTGGACTTCTCATATATGTCCTTAATTAAATTGAGAGAAATAATTTTATTCGTATTTTCTTGAGTTTTTTCATCATGAAAGAATGTTGGATTGTGTCCACTTTTCTACATCTGTTAAGATGTAGATCTGTTAAGATGATTGTGTAGATTTTTATTTTTTATTCTGTCAGCCTGTGGTGTATTGCATTTTAAGATGTGTTAAAATACTTTTACATTTATGAAATAAATCCAGCTTGGTTATGGTGTATTTTTTATATTGCTGGATTAAATTGCTAGTATTTTTGTTAAAGATTTTTACATGTGTTCATGAGAGACAATGGTTTATAATTATAATTTTTTCTAACATTTGACTGCTTTTGGTAAGGATAATGCTGGCCTCATGGAGTGAGTTGGGACATATTCCCTCCAATTTTTTTATTTTGAAAGAATTTGTGAAGAACTAGTGTTAATGCTTTAAACTGTGGCATTCACCAGTGAGGTTCTCTCGTGGGCTGGGGGTTGATTACTGATTCACTCTGTGTATTATGGGCTTTTCTGATTGTTTTTTAAGTGAGTTGTAATACTTTGTGTCTTTCTTAGGATTTGTCCATCTCAGATAAGTTATGAGTAATTAGCGTACAATTGTTCTTTTTCTTTAGGCTCCTCTTTATCTCTGTTAGTGTTTCTGTTTTATGCTTATTTATAAGGTAAGCTTAGCTCTTTTGTGATTGTGTCATCATTTTTTCTTTTTAGCCATCTTTATACTTTCACGCTGTCTTTGTAAATTTTGTCACTTGTGTGGAGCATATAGTTGGATCCTTTTTGTTTGTTTGCTTCTTAAATCCAGTCTGAAAAAATAGGCCTTCTGATTAGATTGTATAAAACATTCACTTTTACTGTTTCTATTGACATAGGTAAATTTATGTCTGCTATTTTGCTTACTGTTTTCCCTTTCATCTTTTTTATTCCTTTGTTCCTTCTGTAAGTGAATATAATGAACTTTAATTTTGTCAGTGACTTTTCACTATATTATTTTGAGTTACTTCTTTTTAATTGCTCTGCATCTTACAATATACATCTTAACTTTGCATAACCAGACTTGGATTTATATTAATTCCGGTGAATTATAGAAATGTTACCCTCCTGTATAGCTCTATTATTTTTATACACATTGTATCTATAAATATAACAAACCCAACAATACATTATTCTAATTATTACTGTATATAATTTTACATCTTTGAAAGAAGCTAGCACATACAGTAAGTCCCCACTTAACATCATCTATAGGTTCTTGGAAACTGATTTTAATAAAAACCATGTATAAAGAAAGCAGACCCTGGAATTGCATTTTTGTTGTTGTTGCTCAGGTTGTCAAGAATTGGGTTTTTCTCATTGTTATAATGAAAAGATATTGAATAAAACAATGTTATGAGGACCTGCTGTATAGATTTATAGATTTTTTTAACTTAATTTTATCACTTCTTATTCCCTTCATTTGTTCCTGTGGGTTTGAGTTCCCAACTGGGGTAATTTCCTTTGCCCACTACATCTTTGCTTCTAGCCACCTGATTTGTGCAGTTGTTATGTCGTGTATGACATGTCTGTTATACAAAGGCTTGACCATACATTTTATACATATTTTTTATAAAATTGTTTTCTAAATCAATTCAGAGAAGAAATGTGCACTTACTCTATCTTTAGTATTTGCATAATTACCTTTGTCGGTGCTGTTTTATTTTTCATATGTATTTTAATTATTCTCTGGATTCACTTGCAGTTAGCTGAATACTTTAGTAGTTTTTTTCAAAGCAGGTCCACCAGCAGCAGATATTCTTAGTTTTTGTTTATCTAAGAATATCTTTATTTTACCTTCATTTTTAAATTACTGCTTTGCTGAATATATGCTTCTTGTTTGACAATTTTCCTTGAGCTCGTATACCCAGTTTTTCTATTGTCTTTTGACCTTCAGTCTTTCTACCGAGGAGACAGCTGTTACTATTATTGGGATCCCCTTATAAGTTTTAAGAGTAATTTTTCTCTTGCTGCCTTAAAGATTTTGTCCTTTTTTCCTACTTGAGATTAGTGGTACTTTCTGCATATGTAGATTAATATTTTGTAGTAATTTGGGGAAGTCTTCAGCTACTATTTCTTTGAATTTAGTTTGACACTGTCCTGTCTCCTCTCTCTTGCTCATATTCCCATTCACATACTATCTTCTCACATTTCTCTGGCACTGTTCATTTTTACTTTGTTCCTTTTCACATGTGGTTTTGTTTTTGTGTTTCGTTTTGTTTTGAAGGAATGCTGCAGGCAGGATTAAAGGTGAGTAGACAGGAAAAGAGAGGAGGAAGAAGCACTTTATTTTATTTGGTTCACGTTGTTGTCTCCCCAGCTCCAGGCATTGAACCCTGGACCCGGCATGTGTGTGGGGTGCTCCCAGGTGTGCTACTGCTAGTTCTCCAGGATGCCCCCACATCTGGTCTTGAATTCCCCTATCTCTGTTGATCTATCTTCAAGTTAAAAACTTCTTCCTTCTCTTAAGTCCTTTTAGTGATTTATTTCATTTCAGTTGTACTTTCCGTCTCCAGAATTTCTAAATGGTTCTTATTTTTAATCATTTTTAACTCTATTGCTATTCTCTATATAGTGAGACATTATCATCATGTCTTGCATTGCTTCTTTAATCATTATGTTCTTTAGTTCTTTGAACATATTAATAAAGGCTACTTTGAAGTCTCCTTAAATCTGGTTGCTTTTACTGTTAGCTGTTTTTGTTTGTTTTTTTTTCCTAGTGTGTGGGTCATACTTTCCTAGTTTTGTTTTTATTTTCTGTCTGTTGCATATTTTTTTGTTGGAAACTGGACAATGTAGATAATACATTGAAGCAATTTTAAGTATGCCCCCCTCCACCCCAGGCTTTATGTTCTATTTTGTTTTTGTTTAGTGACTGAATTATTTTAGTAACATCACACACATACAGTATTGAAGCATATTGCTTCTCACTACCTTACTAGGTACAGACTGGGATATGCTTACAATGACCCTGGGACAGTGGTTTTGGAGGAGATAATTTTTATTTTTCCTCACCACACTCAGCTGTCAAGCTCCACTATTTGCCAACTAATTGCTTTTTTGCTTCCAGTAATTCTTTTGGGGAGACATTTGGAGTTCTGGGGTTTTTTGAGTATGTTTTCCCTCTAGTCAAAAATCTCTATTATGGCTCTTGCACTGGGGATGGGAACAGTGACATGTTTCTGAGTGGCATCCCCCTTTTAGGAAAGATGAGCTTTTGGTGGCAGGGGGATAGCCACTAGCCTCAGGTCTTCTCAGTTGCTTCATCTGGCATGGAACTTCTTATTAATAAACTGTAAGCAAGCTTGTTCAAATGCAGTCAGCACTGCTACCCCCCACCCCCCAGCCCACCACCCACCAGTATTTTCATTGTGCCATATCCATGGTAAAGCCTATGTTCCAGGATTTGTGTGGAAGAAGGGAGTCTGTCAGCCACCATCAGCAACAGTTAACTAGTGGTGGAATGAGAAATGATGATATCCTGCCCCTCCTGAGGAAATAACCCTCCAGTGGGAAAGTGGGAGGATAAGGGAACCCTATTCTTGACTTCACCGGTCTGTAGTGGTTTCTATGTGAAGAAAGGTGGAGGGAAGGAATCTTAGTTCACATACCTACCACACACTAACTGTTCTTACCAAACTCTGTTTGATTTTCTTGAGTAAATGTTCATCCTTTAGGACCATTTCTAAAGATTGTAAATGATGATTGTTTTGTTTTTATAATTTTTGCAAGTGTCCCTGGGGAACAGGTTCTTGAAGCAAGCTGTCCTGCTGAAAATGAAACTCTGAACCTTGCACTTTTTAAAAAAAATGGATTACCATCCTTCTGATACTTTAGAGAAGAATTTGTAGTTTAATATTTTTTGAGGTAGCTTTGATTTACAAAAAAATAATAAGCTCATATGGCAGCTTGGCCATTTGTCAAATATCTGACAGCACATCATGACCACCACCAAAAGTCCTGCCTTACTGTTCATTAGACCCCATTATGTTTTTTCAAAAATTTTTATTGTGGTAATTATTCTATTCATTAAAATAATTTCCTGTGTATAGGTTCCCCTCTTCTTAGATATATTTCAACAACATGCCCTCTACCAAAATTACCAAGTGTTTTTCCCTATTGTCCAGTGGGCTCCACCACCATTTGCCCCTGCCCCACCCCATTCCCTTTTGATCACCTCAATTCTGTTGCTCATTTTTCAGAGTTGATTTTGTTTCATCTCTTCCTTTTGTGTATTCACATTCCAAGTGTAAGTGAGGTCGTCTGGTATCTATCCATCTTCTTTTGACTTGTTTCACTTAGCATAATCCCCTCTAGTTCCATCCATATTGATTCAAATCACCAGGTTTTATCTCTTCTAAGTCAGTGTAGTATTCTATTGCGTATATGTACCACATCTTCTTTATCCATTCATCAGATGTTGGGCACTTAGGTAATTTCCAGTTCTTAGATATTGTGAATGGGCGGCAATAAACACAGGAATACATACATCTCTGTGGATGGGTACTTCTGTATCTTTTGGGTAGATGCCCAGAAGTAGAATGACAGGAACATATGGGATCTCTATCTTCAGTTTTTTGAGGAATCTGCAAACTGTTCTCCACAGGGGTTGTACCAGTTTGCAATCCCACCAACAGTGCAGAAGTGTTCCCTTTTCTCCACATCCTCACCAGCATTTGATGTTTCCAGACTTTTGCATAATATCCAGTCTTTCAGGTGTAAGGTGATATCTCATGTTTCAATTTGCATTTCCCTGTTAGTTAGTGAGTGGGAACATAATTTCATGTGCCCGTTGGCCATTTGTATATCCTTTCCAGAAAAACGTCTCTCCAATTCCTCCTCCCACTTTTTGATTGTATTGCTTGATCTTCTGTTGTTGAGTTTTATGAGTTCTTTGTATATTTTAGACATTAAGCCTTTGTCGGAAATATCTTCTCCCAGTTAGTAGGTTTCCCTTTGGTTTTGGTGATGTTTTCTTTTGTTGTGAAGAAGCTCCTTGGTTTGATATAGTCCCAGTTTATTTCTGTTTTAGTATCCCTTGATGGTGGATTTGAGCCCAAAGGCTTCTTCTCTGCAACTGATGTCGTAGAAAGTCTTTCCTGTGTTGTCTTGTAAGACCTTTGTGGTTTCTGGTCTTATGTCCAAGTCTATTCTGAGTTAATTTTTGTGAATGGTATTAGAGAGTGGTCTAGCTTCATTCTTTCGCATGTATCTATCTAGTTTTCCCAGCACCATTTGTTGGAGACTTTCCTTTTTCCATGGTATGCCTTTGGCTCCTTTGTCATAAATTAACTGACTGTATGTGAGTGGGTTAGTTTCTGGTGATTCAGTTCTATTCCACTGATCCTATGCCTCTGTTGTAATTCTAGTACCATACCGTTTCAATTACTATTGCTTTATAATATAGTTCAAAGCCTGGAAGTATAATCCTTCCAGATTCATTCTTTTTTCTCTAATGATTGCTTTGGATGTTTGGAGTCTTTTGTTGTTCCATGCAAATTTTAAGATTTTTTTTGTTCTGTTTCCTGGAAATAAGCCTGTGGTATTTTAATGGGGATTGCATTAAACCTGTATATTGCTTTGGGGAAGATGGCTATTTTAATGATATTGATTGTTCCCAGCCACAATCAGGGGATACCTTTCCGTTTCTTTGTGTCCTCCTCTATTTCTTTTAAGACGGACTTAGAGTTTTCATTGTATAGTTCTTTTACGTCCTTTGGTGAGTATATGCCCAGGTATTTCATTCGTTTAACTTCTCTTTTAAATGCTGTGATTTTTGTGATTTCGTTTTCTTTTAGTGTGTTGTTTGTGTATCAGAAAGCAACAGATTTTTGTGCATTGATTTTATAGCCCGCCACTTTACCGTATTCATTGCTGAGTTTTAGAAGTTTTTTGATAGAATTGTTGGGATTTTCACTGTGTGTATAATAATGTCATCTGCAAATAATGAGAATTTTAGTTCCACCTTTCCAATTTGGATTCCTTTTATTTCCTTTTCTTGCCTAATTGCTCTGGCTAAACCTCTAGTACAGTGTTAAATGGCAGTTGTAAGAGTGGACAACCTTACCTTGTTCTTGACCTTAGAGGAAATGCTTTCCATTTTGCCACTGGCTATGATGTTGGCTGTGGGTTTTTCATATATGGCCGTTATTATGTTGAGATGAATCTATCTTCTATTCCCAGTTTATGGAGTAGACCCCATCACCTTTTGCCGCCACACCCCTTCCCCTTCCCTGATGGTAACCTCAATTCTGTTGTCTTAAGAGTTGGTTTTTGGTTTGTGTTCTTTTGCTTTGTTTCTTTATAGTCCACATATGAGTGATGCTATTGGTATCTGTCTTTCTCCTTCTGATTTATTTCATTTAGCATAATCCCTTCTAGTTCTGTCCATGTCACAATGACAGGAAATGTCAGGCATTCATCTTTTTAGGGCTATATAGTAATCCATTATATAATATATACATCTTCTTTATTCATTCGTCTGACACTGGGCACTTAGGTTGTTTCCAATTCTTGGTTATTATAATACTGCAGTAAACATAGGGTGTATGTATCTGCAAGTTAAGTGTTTTTGTTGTTGTTGTTTTAATGGGAGTGTAAATACCCAGAAGTAGGGTGATAGGATTGTGTGGGACTTCCATTCTCAATTTTTTGAGGAATCTCCATGCTGCGTTCCATAAAGATTGGATCAATTTTTACTCCAATACTATAAAAGGTTCCCCTTTGTCTATATCCTTGCCAACATTTGTTGTTTCCAGACTTTTGGATTAATAGCCCATCTCACAGATGTAAGGTAATGTTTCATCATTGTTTTAGTTTGCATTTCCTTAATAATCAGGGAAGAAAAATTATCTTTTCATGTGAGCCTGTTAGCCATCTCTATGTCTTTCCAACTTTTGAAGAAAATGTCTTTGAAGAAATGTCTTTCCAACTGTTTTGGCCATTTTTATTTGGGCTGTTTTTCTGTTGTTGAGTTTTTTGAGTTCTTTTTATATTCTGGATGTTAAGCCCTTATCAGATGTATGCTATGCAAATATCTTCTTCCCAGTCAGTAGGGTGTCTTGTTTTGGTAATGATTTCTTTTGGGGGTCAGAAAAGCCTTTTAGTTTGATATAGTCCCATTTGTTTTTTTTTGTTTTTGTTTCCCGTACCATTGGAACTGATACCCCCACCCCCACCCCCCCAAAGACCTGTCTAAGACTGATGTCATGGAGCGTATTAGCTGTGTTTTCTTCTAAGTATTTTATCGGTTTTGGCCTTAAATTTAAGTTTCCAATCCATTTTTAATTAATTTTTGCTTATAGTGTTATAGAGTCATTCTTTTGTATGTGGCTGTCCAGTTTTTCCAACACCTTTTATTGAAAAGACTTTTCTCCATTATAGGCTCTTGACTCCTTTATCATAAATTAACTGACCATACATGTTAGTCTATTTCTGGTGCTTCATTTCTCTTCCACTGAACTCTGTGTGTCTGTTTTTATTCCAGTACCTTGGTCAAGTCATTTAATTTCTCCACCTTAAAATCAGTTTTAATCACTATTGCTTTATAAAACTTTATAGTATAGCTTTATAGTAAAACTTAAGAACTGGGTGTGTGATACCTCCACTTTCTGCTCCCCCCTCATGATTTCTTTGGCAATTAGGGGTCTTTTGTGATTTAGTACAAATTCTAAAAGTTTTTGTTTCATTATCTTGAAAAATGTCAGTGGGAGTTTGATGCAGATTGCATTAAACCTCTATATTAATTTAGGTAAGATGACCATTTTAATAATGCTAATCTTTCCCACACATGAGCATGAATTATATTCCATCTCTTTGTATCTTCCTGTATTTATTTTAACAAAGTCTTAAAGTTTTCATTGTACAGGTCTTTCGCCTCCTTTGCAGGCGTATTCCAAGGTATTTGATTCTTTCTGTTTTGTTGCAAATGGGATAATTTTCTTGATTACATTCTCAAGAAATTTTCAAGTGTCTTGAAAATTTAAAGAGATTCATAACCAAGCAAAGACCCTACTAAGGGATTGGGCTTTTGAAGTCCATGGTAGAACATAAACTCGCCAAGGTGAACATTTTCATAACAGTTTTGAGTTTAGTACATAGTCTTGTTTTATTTTAATTGACAGTTATCTAATTTTTTAACAAAGTTGGGGTTCCATGATTTAGAAGGCCATTCAGAAAAATATTGTTTAATTGCCTATTCCCTTTCACTTTTCCATAATTATAAATGTAATATTTGAGATTGTAATTAATACTTGATTATGGTTTTTGTTAGAGGCAGTAATGAACCAGGAAAAAAGAAACAGCATATCTGTCACATTGAAGGATGTGGAAAAGTTTATGGCAAAACATCTCACCTACGAGCACATCTTCGCTGGCATACTGGAGAGAGACCTTTTATATGCAACTGGATGTTTTGTGGCAAAAGATTCACAAGAAGTGATGAACTTCAGAGACATAGAAGAACCCATACAGGTTAGTCGGTTTATTTTAGGACTTGCTTAGAAGAAAAGTTTTAGTGATTGTTTAGCTACCAGATTTGAAAAATGCTGATAACTAAAGAGGATCGTTCACATTAGCAATTATAATTTAGCTATCAAAATGGAAAAATGCTAACTAAAGAGATAATTCATATTAGCAATTATATCAAGGTGTTTAAGTCAAAATACTTCACCTAATTTCTGAGATATATTTTGTTCTACTTTTTGTAAGCTATATCAGCATAATTACATGACCAGATATTTATTTTATTTCCTAGTCTTGTATTCTTGAATTTGCATGTCATTCTTGACTTTGATCGATATTTAAACAGGTAAAAGAATTGATTATGGTTTTATTGGTGATCTTTATTTTTTCTTTTTTTATAATCCAGATAATTGATATAACATATCAGGAATTACAGAGCAAATACCCACATAACTTTCACTCAGAATTGACATGTTATATTTTGTTATTTTTTAAATAGAATAATGTAGTCTTCCTACTTCTTAAAGACAACTGCTACTATGAATTTAAAGTATAGTTTTTTAGTACAGTTTTAATGCTCTTACATATATTATTCATCGATGATATGTATGTCAAATACTGTTTCATATAGACTACGATTTTACATGAACAGTATTTGCAATATCGTAATTTCACTTGTTTTGAAATTTATTAAAGTTTACATATATACACATACATATATATGTATAACGTGTATATTTCTTTTAGCTACTTTGGTACATTCTGTCATGAGTACATACATTAGACTAATACATAGTGTTAGTTCATTTCCTATATTCTTTAAATTATTGCTTGATTTTTTTGTCGCAATGTTTGCTGCTGTGAATATATAGTAAACATGTATGAAAGGTAGAGTTATTGAATCATGTATATATTTTTGATTTTGTTGATTTTGGTAGATAACTGTTAAAGAATTTTTATAATGACTATTACAGTCTCCACTAGCAGTGATTGAAAGTTTTCACTTTGTGTTCACCGATACTCGGCATTGTTAGGCTTTGAAAACTTAGGCCAATCTGACATGGTTTCTTGTTTTTTTAATTGGCATTTTTATCTGGTTATTACTGAGATTAAGCATCATTTCATATTTATTAGACATTTATATTTCTTTTTCTTTTCATCATTTTCTTTACTCATTTCTCTTTGTTTTTCCTTTTTCTTATTGATTCATGTATTACAATTTTTCCATACAGATCTTTCTCTATTTAAAATGGGGGGTTGCCTACTGATAAGCCCATTATAAGTTCAAAATATTTTAAGTTGAAAATGCATTTAATACAATCTAATCAACAGAACATTGTAGTTTAGCTTTACCTGCACTTATATTAACCTACAATGGAGCAAAATTATCTAACAGAGTCTTTTTTTATAGTAAAGTGTTGAATGTCTTGTTTAATTTATTGAATGCTATAAGTGAAAAACCAGATGGTTCTGTGGGTTCTCACCATTAATGTACACAGCTGAAGAAAGTTCCAGGGGTCTGAATAATGTTTGAAGCATGAAACTAAAATTTTGCTAGATGATGGGTTGCTATTCAAGAGGGTCATTAATTTCTCTTCTGATGAGGCAGTATAGAATGTTGATTGTTTACTCTTGTGGTGGCCTGGCTGACTGGGAGCTCTGACTCCCTGCTGTGCCCAGGAATATTGTACCACAGGGCACTAGCCCAGGAAAGGATCACAATTCAGAAAATTGAAGTAGTTTTTTCTGAATGCGTATTGTTTCCACACCTTTGTAAAGTTGATAATTAAATTGAACTACCATAGGTCAGGGGCCATCTTATTATTCTATTGCGAATCTTTTTACTAGTTTTTGGTCATGTGGACATTTAGTCAAATATAAATCTTTTCTTCTTTTATAGTGAAGTTCTCTCCTAACCCATGATCATAAAATTTTTATAGCAAGTTCTTTTTATAAGCTTGGTCTTTCATCAGTCTCAAAATTGTTTTAATGATGGAATGAGATGGGGATATAATTTTATTTTTCTTCTATGTGGGAAATCATTTTTTGAGTGACCTATTTTTCACTGACCTGTAGTAAAACTTACCTTTAAGAGTGACTCAATTTTTGGGTCCTGTATCGGAAGTGTTTATCCATTTGTCAGTTTCTAAACCATTAATTTGTTTTAATTGTCAGAGGCTTTTATTAAATTTTGATACATGGTATGGCAGTTTTCATTTTTTCTCTTAGAACACTGGCCCCCTCTGTGTAAAGCATATCTTTTTTTTATATATATATATATTTTTTTTTTTTTTTTTTTTTTTTGAGAATCAGTACTTAATAAATTCATCATTTTGGTAATTTAAAGAAAATTTAGATTTTAAACCTTGTACCAAGGTAGGACAGGGGGGACAATAGTAACATTTATGGATCAGCTACCATTTATCAAATATTTCTAATATTAATAATATTTCTCACAGCAACACTGTGAGATTGAAATTAGTTCTACTTTGCAGTTTAAAAAGTAGTCTCAAAGAAGGAAAAATAGTTGTTTAAAACTATTAAAAGTTAATTAATTTTATATGCAGGTAAATTAGTAACATGAGTCTGGGTATATTGACTCAATCCCTGAGAGAGTATTATGCAAAAATGGAAGAATTTTAATTTTAAAACTTTCTACATGGTTTTGCACTGGATCTTCTAATGCCATGTCACCATTCATGTTGACAAATATGGTGTGATTAAAAATTAATATCATGACAATGTTGATGTCTGTTTTAGAAAAATACTCTGTTTATGTCAGTATGAGAAGGTGCTGTATTTCCACCCTGGATAAACAGTGGGACAGATTAGGAAAGCCCAGAAAAGTTGCTGCTTTCTTCGATTTGAAGCCTCAACATTCTGATTTCATTATTTTGTTTGAGAAACCGAGTCTTTAACATCTACACATCTACAGATACATAAAATACATTTAGAATTTATGTATACATATCCTTCAAAATCCAGTTCTAATAATTCAAAGGCATATTTTCTTTTCTTTCTTTCTCCCCCACCCCACCCCCATCTTCTAGTTTTGGGTGAGAATGGAATGTTCTTAAACTTTACTTTCAGTGATTTAAGCCTGAATACATCATGCATAAAATTGTTTAAATATATCACACAAAGTTTAGCTTACTATCAAGTATGCTTATGTTACTTTTAAAGATTTAATATAGTAACTTCTAAGTATTAAAGTCATTGAAAATAATGTGAATATGAAAAATAGCATCTTTTGAAATAAATAGGTATTGATTAAGCATTTAGTATGTTTCTGTTAAAAGCCTTGAAGATTTGTGGCAAAAGAAACATGTTTTATTTAATGCCCAACCACTACAATGAGTACTTTACTATGAATAAGTGAGCAATTTTTTAAATATATTTTTAAGCGAAGGTGCAGACAGAAATGGAGAGCAGGCAGGCAGGCAGGAAGAGAGAGGAGGAAGAAGCACTTTATTTTATTTTCATTTAGTTGTTCAGACTGGTTGTTTTCCCCTGGTTTTGGGACTCCATCCCATGGATGGGTATGTGGCCTGCAGCAGCCTTTGGAGGCAATTGACCTAACTGCTACTCCACCAGGGTATGCCTAATGAGTAGTTTTTATTCCGTGCTTATTAGCAAGTGAAGGTTTTTTACTTTTTTAAAAATAAATTTAAAAAGATTCTAAATTATATGTAAATGGTATTTAAAAATCAAGTAATACAGAACTTACAGTGTTAAGAAGACTATACTCACGCCTGGTTCTACTCTTCAGGGGAAACCATATTTAACTATTTTTATGTTTTTAAAAAAAGTTACATGTATATATACATGGAGTAGTTTTAAGTTAACTCATTAGCTAATCTGGTTTGTTTTTGTTTTTGTTTTTGTTGTCCAGTCCCAGAGTCTCAAACCTGATTCCATTACTTTGATAAACCCATTAGCCGAGCTGCAAAGAGGTGCTTATTTTCACTCTTCCTGTGATGACTACCATATATCAAAAGAATATGCTTATTATGTTATTTATTGATCTACCGTATTAGACACTTCCTGTTGACTTCTTGCATTGAGTTAAGAATTTGCTCCACTTCGCTCAGTCTGACAGCGTTCTTTTTTTTTTTTTTTTTTAATCAAACAACACCTTTTCTTTTTAAAGCATCTTTATTTTATTTTTATTTAACTTTTCACCCGGTTGCTTCTCCCCTCAGCCCCCCCACCCAAGCCCAGCAGTCAAACCCCAGGGATATGTGGCTTGCTCCCTCTGAGATGATTGACCCAACTACTGCTCCTCCTGGGTGCCCCCCGCCCACCCCTCAGCTTTTTTAAAGTTGTGTGCAGGCCAGACATTACTGATTCACCACTGATCCATATATTACTCTGAGTGTCCTTCATTTCCTGTCCTTTTCACCTTTTATCTTTTCCGACATAAAATTGTACTTTTTTCTTTCTCTTGGTGCTAAAATGTTTATATTTTCCTTAGAAGTATTATCTCCTTTTTTATAGTTCTTACAGTTGAAAATAGTTAATTAAAACTATGTAATGTTTATGATTATTTATCCTCGTTTTTTTTCTTGAAGTTTTTAATTCTTTTTTCTTTTGCATTGCTTAACTTTTTGCTACCTCAACTTTTCAAAAATAATAAAATTCCATCCAGTTTCTCAGGGTTCTTGGAGTGTTCCAGCTTTCTAATCAAACACAGACTGATTCTTCTCTAGGGGTGCTACACACCTGTGATCATGAGGTGTTTCTTCCCTGCTCTATTTAGACGCACTGTTCTCAAAATCTCCTCTCTTCCTTTTTTCCTCTTGGTTGCTGGAAAACATTCTAAAATGCTTTCTACAAAAAAGTTTGGGGAGGTAAATTTGCCTGAAAATGTCTTTATGTTTCCTTTTCACTTAATTGATGGTTTGGCTAATAATAGAATTCTAACTTTGAAATTATATCACTCGAAACATCATTGGTACTGCTCTGTTATCTTGCATCTGTTTTGCTACTAAGTTCATTGTTATTCTTTTTTTGGCTACCTAATTTTTCCTCTTCAACTTTTAAGAACATACTTATTTACAGCTTTGTTTTGAAATAAATTTACACTTAGAGAAAATTTATAAAAAATAGTATAGAGTTCTCATATACTCTTCACTAGCTTCCTCTAACACTTCCATAACTATACTAACTTGCAAAAACTCAGAAATTAAAATTTACACAATATAATTAAACTACAGACTTTCCACGAATAATACTTTTCTGTCCTAGGATTCAGTCAGAGTACCACATAGTATTGATTTGTCATGGCTCTATAGTCTCCTGCAATCTGTGACATTTCCTCATTAAATATATATATATGTATATATAATTGAGGTAATATTAGTTTATAAAATTATGTTTGAGATGTACAGTATTATAATTTAACATCTGTGTACCCTCCATCATGATCACCTCATGATCAACATCATGATCACCTCCAAAAGTCTTAATTTCTTTCCATCACTATGTAGTTTGTCCCTTTTAGTTATTTTCCCATTTTTCAACCCCCTGTTTTGTGGTAACTACCAATCTCTTCTCTAAAGGTTTTATTTTACTTGTTTTGTTTCTTTATATCCCACATATGAGTGAAATCATAAAGTGTCTTTTCATGTCTTTTCTTTGAGCCTATATTGAAAGTTAGGTAGTTTGTAGAGTTTTTTCCCCATGATTAGACTGAGGTTGCGAATTGTTGGGAAGACATTATTGCCCTTTTCAGCCATCATATCAGAGAGTACATTATATCAGTGTCTTTTTGGGGAATGTTAACCTTGAATTTGCTATGATTGCATATGCTTGGTATCACCTCTGTGAAGTTGTTTTCTTTCCATGCTCTGTTTATTAGAAGCAAGTCACTAAGTTCAGGTCACACTCCAGGAGAGAAAGGATTTGTGGATAGTAAAACAACTACAGTAATTAGTAGATATTTAGGGTAAGGTTCTCTGAGCCTGTATAAATAGTTTGTTTCTCTTTAAAGAAAGTACTGTTTTACTTTTAGCATTTCTTACTGCCCTTTGTTCATATAGATTATTGTGTTCTAAAAGTCATCTGTTTCCTTCATTGCTTGTAAAGTTTTTAGTTGTTATTCTCATGGACTATTTATGCATCCTTTCTCCTTATATTGAAAGGCAGTTTTGCTGCATATAGAATTTTTGGTTGAGAGAGGTTTTTTGTTTGGTTGGTTGATTGGTTTTTTTGTTCAAACCTCTTTGAATATATGTTATCCAGCTGCTTTCTGGTTTTCATGGTCCTTGATAAAAAGACATAACCAGCTGCTATTCTTCTCAATGGTCCCTTGTAGGTCCCTCTCTTGCTACTTCTAGATTCTCTCTTTTTTATTTTAAACAGCTTGATGATGTATCTCAGTGTAAATCTCTTTGCATTTAACCTGCTTGGAGTTTATTGTGCTTCTTGGACATGTAAATTAATATTTTTCATCAAATTTGGGGAGTGTGCAGCCATTATTTCTTTAAATATTCTTTCTATAAACACCTGGAATCATGTATCTTCCTCTTTTCTGAGAGGCTCTCTGTGCATATTAAGGCATCCTTTAGCACTGAGCCAGACTTTTGACAGCTCTGTGTTAGCTTTCACCTCACGTTTACGCAGAGCTGCAAGGGTTAGACACAGGTAAGAGTTTGGACTTTCTCAGGTCTTTCCTGATCAGCACATAGTTCTGACCTTCTAGATTCTAAGGTGTATATCAGCTTTTCAGAGCCCCATGGAATCTTTTTGTTTAGTCTGTTATTTTTGTTTACTCCCATTATTATCCATTTGCTTTAGACATCCATGATACTAAAATACTTGCTTATAATTGTTTTAGATAAGGATATTCCCTTGTTGCCCCTGAGGGAGAAGAGTTTTTGCAATGGATTATTTAGGAATCTGATGAAATACAACTTTTAATTGGGCGCTTTGAAGACTGATCAGATAATGATAATTATTTGGGAATGAGGTTTGGAAAGGATTTCAGCTCTTCTCCCTCTGATAGCTGCCTGGCTGCTGGGAGTGGAAAATGGAGATAGACAAGTTAAAATACCACAAAGCCTGCAGTTTTCACCAAGATTCAGCCTTTTTTCTTTAATAAACACTGCTTGAATTATAATCTTACAATTCCCAGTGTCTGAAGGGATTTATTTTGATAGTTTTTTCTCCCAGTTTTTGGTCCCTTTCATAGAGGAGTGAAATTTTATAGGTTATAATTTTTACTGACATTAACTATTCCATGGCTTTTTACTTTATTTCTGAAGAATTAGAAAAAATTAATTCTGTTTGAAGTGTTGAATGATGGATGCTGTCTATTGCATATGTAGATGATGCCAAAGTCACAATTGAGTTTAGGAATCTGTATTTGATGTTGTCATCCATTTATAGGTCATAGTTCAAACTATTCAAGTAGATAAACTTGCCTAACAAAGGCATTTACAGTAAAATGACCAAAGGACTTCTATATTTGAGTAGATAATTGCTGAAGGAGAAAGTTAAAAATAATTCATTATTCAAAGTGATGTTCCTATTAATTTGTGGTCTCAAATCTCAGCGAGTCTCTCAAAATAACCTGTCAATTCTATTCTTTTTTTGGTCAGTTTCCTCAGTAATTAGCAATTATCAAAACGTTTTTAAATCGTCTCATGTCCCTTGTCTCTCTCCCACCCAACTTCCCCTTACTTCCTGTATTTTACTTCACAACATCTTCAAAATTATCATCCTCTTCCCCCTTTTAATTTATTTTTATTCACAAGTAATGATAGAGGTAAATTGAGAATACTAATGAAAGTGCTAGGTGTGTTAGAGGGAAGTCTTGGAAGACAGGTAGATTGAGAGTGTTGGCAGGAAGGACAGGCGGAACCCAAGTACTAACCTGGGTTCTAGAGCAAAAAAAAAAATGATTCCTGTAGTAAGAGTTATATGTAAAAATCTGATTGTTGTACTAAGGAAGTATATGCTATGCATGGACATTTGGTGAAAGTTATTCATGAGCAAAGGGTGTATTGTTTTACTTAACTATACAAATGTCATTGAGAAATATACCTTCATGGGTTGAATTATCTCACAGAAAGATATGTTTAAATCCCAATTTCCGTTATCTCTGAAGAGTATGACCTTCAAAAATAGGTTCTGTGCATATTAAATGAAGTTAAGATGAAGTTACACAGTGTGCCTAGGATTTAGGAACTGCTGGGCCCGAAATGCAAAGACAAATGTCCTTATAAGAAAGGAAGAGGACACAGAGATACAGTGGGTGGGAAAGGCTATATAAAGACTGGCAGAGACTTGGTAGATGCAGCTACAAGCCAACGATTGTCTTGAAGCTGGGATGAGGCAGGGAAGGATTCTTCTTTCAAGACTTTGGTAGAAGCATTACCTTTATAAAGCTAAGGTTTGAGGATAGCATTTAAAAAAACAGATTTTTAAATTATTTCTCTAAACTACCCATCAAAAGTCAATCATCTAACTGCCATGGTTCTGCCTATAATTTGATTCATTATATGCATCTATTCAGATCTATGGTTCTATTTGAAAATTTCAGGAAATTTTTTCTGAAGTTATTAAGAATAAATATACTTTTTTTTTTACTTAATCCTTTTGAAAGACTATTGTATTTTAATAATCTTGTAATATAGCCTGGCATTCTTAGATAATCTAGGCAAAAGAATTATTTTTTTCTTTACTCAAAATTATCTGAGTTATAGAACATAAGAACATACAGAACAGGAGATTTTCTTAGAGAAGTAAAATTTGAAATTTGTACTTAACATGGATTAGAAACTTACAATGAAAACTTTTCAAAGAACTTGAACCATAGATCAACTGTAATTTATTTTCTGATAACACCTTAATTTTTCCAAGGGTTTATCTTATGAAACTGTTAGTTTTCTATTGTTGCCATAACAAATTTAGCAGCTTAAAACAGCATATATTACATTAGTTTCTATAAGTCAGAAATCTAAATGGACATATCATGAATCTTCTGCTTAGCATCTCATACCAGTTGAAATCAAAGTATCAGCTAGACTTGCTCTCCTTACTGAGGTGCTGGGGAAGAGTTCACTTCTAAATTCATTCATATTGTCAGCCAAATGATCAAATTCCGTTTTTGTTGTTGTAGAACTTAGGTTTCTGTTTCCTTCCTGTAAGCTGGGGACTGGTGTTTGCTCCTAATGGATGCCCATATCTCACACTTTCCATGTGGCCACAGCAGATCAATTTTCCTTCTCACTTCTAATCTTTTTTTCTCCTTCTGACTGGGCATCTCTCTGACTTCAGCTGAAGAAAGCTAACTGCTTATAAGAGCTCATGTGATTAGATTGGACCCACCCAGATAATACAAAAGTTTCCCTATGTTATTATGTATTTATTTCAAAGCAACAGTCTTAATGGTTCTCACTAATATTAGGAAAATAGTGGATGAACGAAATAGAGAAAATATGAGAATGTTTCCAACAGAATTCATAGAGCTAAGGAACACAGTAGTTGAACTAAAAAACACTAGAGGAACTCAGCAGTAAACTAGAATTAACTTCCAGAAGAATCAGTGAACTAGAAGAGGGGCATAGAAAGCACCCAAGCAGACCAGCAAAGAGGAAAAAATAATTAAACCAAGATAGTATAAGAGAGTTATAGGATAACCTCAAAAGGAGCATCATTTGCATCATAGGGGGTTCAGAGGAGAGGAGAGAGAGTAAAGGGTGGAAACTTTTATAGAAAAAATAATAGCTGAGAACTTGCCTAACCTGGGGAAAGAAGCAGACATTCAGATCCAGGAAGCTCAAAGAGTTCCAAACAAAATAAACCCGAACAGATATACACAAAGACACCTTGTAATTAAAATGACAAAAGTCAAGATAGAATCTCTTGAAAGCAGTTAGAGAAATGTCGCATACAAGGAAACCTTGCCCCTGCCCCTCAATAAGATTAGATTTCTCAGCAGAAACTACAGACCGGAATAGTGTGATTATTCAAAGTGCTAAAAACAAAGGACTTCCAACCAAGGATATACTCTACCCTGCTAGGTCATCACTTAGAATTGAAGGAACAAGAAAGAACTTTTCCAGAAGAATGTAAGTTAAATTAATTCATCATGACTTAACATCCTTGCATGAAATAATAAAATAATTTTTATGGAACAATGAAACCACACCAAGGCACCAAAAATACAAGACACGAAAGGAAGGAGATTAAAAATGCTGACTCTGAGTATGAGTTTGAGATTGACTTCCCTTTGACTTAAAATAGATTATAATCAAACAATATCAAGACATCATCACACCTGCGAGAATTGCTGTTATCCAACAATAGAAACTAAAAGTTGTTGAGGATGCAGAGAAAAGGGAACCTTATGCACTGTTGTTTGTTTGGAATGTAAATTGGTGCAACCATTATGGAAAGTAATATGGTGGTTCCTCAAAAAATTGAAAATGGAAACTCCAGGCACACTTTGGTGGCCTAGTGGATAAGGACCACTGGACACAGTCCACATCCCAAAGACTTGGGTTTAAGATGTGAGACTGGAGGGAACAACCAAAATAAACAGCTAAGTAAAATAAATAAATATTTCATCCTTCTCTCTCTGCCTGCCTGCTTGCTTTCATTCTTGCCTGCATCTTTCCTTAAAGAAAGAAACTCCATATGACTTAATTATTCTACTCTGGGTATTTATACCTGCCCGTCCCCGTAAAAAAACAGAGAGATGCCCCTTTAATGTTTATTGCAGGTTTATTTGCAATAGCCAAGAGCAGGGCAACAGATGAGTCGATACAGAAGACCTGGAATATATTACAAAGTTAACCTTTAAAATTGGATGAAATCCTGCCATTTGGAATAAGATGAATAGATCTAGAGCAAATTATGCTTAGTGAAATAAGTCAGAAGTAGAAAACTTAAATATCACATTTCACTCATATATAGTATATAGAGAAACCAAACAAGTGAACCTAATCAAACAAAAACAGACTTTTAATCTACAGGACCGAATTAACAGTTTACTGAAAGAGAAGGGGAGAAAGGGACATGGTGGGTAAAAGAGGCCAATTAGATGGTAAAGGATAGAATTGGACTGTTGATTGTGAACTTAATTTATTATATACAGATGTTTTGCTGACTTAAAATTATGTATACCTTAAATGCAGATAATATTACATACAATACAGTGCTGCTTCAATTTTTAATTGAAAAAATTAAAATGTAAAACAAGACAAGATTCTTTTAACTTTGACATTTATAAACTGAAGATTTTTATTTTGAAATAAAATTTGAAACTTGAAGAGTAAAGAAGGTCAAGATTGATCCTAAGTGTGAACCCTTATTTTAAATTTTTTCATCTTTGTTTAGGTGAAATATTGATAAAACTCAGTTCACTTTCTTTTAAAAGCTTGCCTCCTTTTATTATTTTTTAAAATCTTTGAGAATTTTTTTCCTTTAATTTGTTAAGACTGAAAGAGAAAGAAAAGTTCAGGGAGATACTGCAAATGAAGTTTAAAAAAAAAAAGAGTAAAAGGAAACATAAGTAAGAGGGGAAAATATTTGACCTGTACATACTTGAGCCTATTGATTTTCTATTGTTAAGTCAAAATTAGGGCCCAGTAAGGAAATTAACCAAACTGAACTGTTGATGTTTTTTGGTTTTTGGTTCTTTTTGTATCCAAGTGTTAGGTCAGACTGGGAAAACCACCTTATTCCTTTAAGTGACAATTTTAGAGAGAAGGATTAAAGCTAATAATTGATACATTGAGAACATCACATTATACCATTTAACCATATTTTTTGTGTCCTTTTCATAGAATGAATGACTTTTTTTCCCTTAACATTTAATTATTTTTTTATTTTAAGGCTTAGTATTTCACTCCAGCAGAACTACCTTGTATCTTAAAGAGAGTGTATTTAAGGATTACTTTAACCTAAGTCTTATTCTGTGACGCTTAAAAGCTCTTAAATTCGCAATATAATTTTGTCTGACTTTTGTGTTATGAAGAAACTCAATACTCTTTAATTATTGGCTTATTTTATTTGGGACAGTTATATGGTATTTCATGCCTCTAGGCATTATAATCAATACCAGATAGTATTTAAGGAAGAGTAGACATGAACCTTGAATATAAGTTATGTGGTCATACCTGGAAGAAATTTTTGAGGTCATCAGTTAGAAACTCTCTTTTTCATAGAGGAGAAAACTCGAGACTCAGAATGGTTGTTTTACTTGCTCCAACTTTTATTTCCAATTTGTAGTAAAACCAAGATTCTTAGAACTCAAGTCTTTTACCCCCAGTTATGTTGCTTCATCTCCTGTACTTTACTGCTTGTTTGAAAGCGTTTTATTAAAGTATTTTTTGCTATTCCTTAAAAGTTAAGCAAAAGTATGGTATAACCAGTAGAACAATTAAATTATATTTTCATTTAAATAAAAGTGTACATATGACTTCATTTACTATTTTTCTATTTAGGTGAAAAGAGATTTGAATGTCCAGAATGTTCCAAAAGGTTTATGCGGAGTGATCATCTCTCCAAACATGTGAAAACGCACCAGAATAAGAAAGGTGGTGGGACAGCTCTTGCCATTGTTACCTCCGGAGAACTGGACTCATCTGTCACAGAGGTGCTTGGCTCCCCAAGAATTGTTGCAGTTGCAGCCATTTCTCAAGATTCAAACCCAGCAACTCCCAATGTTTCCACCAACATGGAAGAATTCTGAGAAGTTATTTATAACAGAGACCTCTAGTTGCTGCACTTAAGTTTACACACCTTTTGAAAATCTGGAAGTGGGCTGGTCAAGTGGATTACAGAGTAGGAAATCATGTTTTCATTCTTGGCTTCTTTAAGTATTCCAACACATTTTGCGTCAACACGTGAAATGTTGCATTTTGAAAACACAAACAGTAAACTGATGTACTGGAAACAGAAAAGTATTTCCTCCGTGCTTTATGTTGTAGTTTTTGGAAATACATCACATAATCTGTAAACTGAATTTTCCCCTCTCTTAATATCATGTGTTAGCATGTCTAAAAAGGCGGACTTTAGTAGTTTGCAGGCTGGACCTTAATTGTCGAACTTGTTTAATTTGAAAGTACTTTGTTACAAATCCAGTCAGTAATAATTTTTACATGGATTTTTTTTTCCTATAGCACAGAAAACAGTTAATTGATGATAGGAATAAAACTTTATTTCTGTAGCTTGCTTTTTTTTGGAAACTCAATGAAAATAGTTTTGGCCGTCTTTTCTAAATGTCTGAAATAATTCAACAGTTGAATTAGGTAAGTTCCCAAAAAGTAATGATCTGAGATGCACTGCATCTCAGATCTTTATTACCCACTACATTATAGTAGTGTGTATGCAGACAATCAGTGAAGTCCAATTACTTTCTCCATTTGGAGACACAGGAATTTAGAGCTAAACCTTAGGTTAAATTTTAGATTGAAACCTTAGGAAAAGGCTGGGGGGAGCAATTGTTAAAAGAAAACTCAAAATAGCTTCCGAAAAATTGAATGAGGCAACTTCACATGTTACATTTTAAAGTTAGGGTTGATTGTATTCCTAAGCCTAGATTGAACCGTAAAATTCATTTAAAATATTTATATTGGAAATATTTGCATAGCGTATAAATCATTCTGTAGTTTCATAAATTTTGTAAATATGAGTTATGTTGACAATGTGCAGAATTCTTTATGCTTTGACTTGGCAGCCAAAGAAAGAATTGTCACACTTTTATTTAAGGCCAGCAGAAGATTATTTTTTAATTACATTATAATTTACATTTTGCTCTCTACTGAAAATTAGCCAATCTCATTTTATTTCTAGTACTGTGTTAGAGGGCTGATTAAGAATTTATAAGATAGTAATATCTTTATCTCAATAACTGAATTTTGCCTAAAAAAAGACAGCCTAACATATATAATAGATGTGATATTATGAAGCAAAATTTATTTTTTAATATCAATAATTTTCAGTCAAGTAGTGACTAAAGAAAAAAAGTAGTTCATTGCTTATGCAAGAGTCTTATAGGAAAGATGGCCAAAAATTTCATACAAAAAAAAATTGAATTATACCAATAGTTTAAATATTAGTAAGCTATTTCCTATTTTAAAAAGGCATTTACAGAGAATCATACTGGAATTGGAACTGACTATTTGAAACAAAAATTTTGTAACTGCTCAGTTTATTAACATCTTTATTTTGGGGACTGTTTGAATATAAATAAATACATGTTTTCTTGTGCATCCTCTATTTCAGGAAAAATACTACTCATGTGAATTCTCTTCCAAAATTGTGTCGTTTCTTGTATTTTTAATGAAGGAGAAATACTGTAACGATCACTGTTTACACTATGTACACTTCCGGCCAGCCCTTTGTAGCGTTATATAAAACTGAAGGTCTTTTGTGCTTTCAGTTTGTATAAAAAAGCTTTGAGATTAAAGGAAAAAATTTTTACACTGTGGTTATAAATTTCAAGATTCTTAAAGCTTTTGTAGACTTGTAACAAAGTCTTTAAATTTTAGTTGGATTTTGTAAATTGTTTTGTATATTTTATTTAATGTACTCTTTAACAACTGATGTATCTGGCTTTAAAACATCAGACCAGTTTGTCATTTCGTTTGGTACAGAGAAGCATTTGGTAGTGTTAATTATAATTTTATTATATAGGAGCTGAAACATCAAATATATATTTTATCTATCATTATGCTACACAATCAGTGCTATAAATTTTTTTATGCAAAGAAACTTTCCTAATGTTTGGATCATGTTTCCTCAGAATGACATTTTTTGTTGTTGTTAATACCAAGTGTGAGCTCTCTGCACCATTATTCCATGAACCAGTTTGACTGCATACCTATGTATGTTCTTCAGAAATAGAAGTTATTTTTAATCAACAATGAGGCCTATTACAAATTTAACAAACTGAATCTGGATAGCTTTATAGCATATAAAATATATTAATTTGTGTTAGCAGGTGCACATTTCACCACCGAAATTAGAAATATTTTGACAGTCTGTTCTGCATACCATTCTGAATCCACTTTTCTATCTTGGAAGAATCGTAAATTTCAATGTCCTTTATTTGACTCAGTGGGAGATAGCTGTTATAAGTAATAGGGCACAGATGTGAAGTAGAGTCTTGTTTAATGGCATTTCACTGTTCATTCCCTTTGCCACCGTTATAAAACTTTTCTTTATTGTAATTATCAGTGCAAAGCTATGTATTTATCATGGTAGAACTCCAGTGTTAGAATAGTTTTTTCTTACAGTATACTTTCTTTGGTTAGGTTTGTGTATGTGTTGCTGATTACATTAGAACTTGATGTTAAGTCATTATTTATCACACTCATGAGAGCAGTAATAAAAGTGTGTAATCTAGGAGAAAAAGTTAATTTGTCAAACTTAGATAAGCATGATGTTTAGGTCCTATTTTTCAATTTTATAACTGTTTTATTGCAACAATATTTGTATTTAAGTCTTCATTTTAATGCCTTGTGGTGTTTTTTTATGCATGTCACTAAGTTGTCATCCCACATAAATTGATGTGCAGCATAGGGTATTAAATCTACATACTGATTTTAACACAGAAATAGTTGATGGTAAAATGTAAATGTTTTGCAAAAATTCCTTATAAAAAGTTTTGTAGTAACATTTCACTTGTAAATTTTTTGTAAAAAAATAGAAAATGGAAAAAAAGATGAATCCCAAAAAAAAAAAAACACCTGTTTTCCCATATCCTAGAATTTAGACGATTATTCTGCCAGCAAAGCCTCTGGGGCTATAATTGACATTTTTACAGTGCTGATTTGTATAAAATTTGTTTTTTTGTGGATTTGGAAATAAAATCATGTACAAGTTGTTGCCTGCAATAGCAATTGCAAGTGACCTATTAAAACATCCCTTGAGTTTAACATGTTTCTTCATTTAATTATGTATACTGTAAAGCAGCAATAAATTGTTTGAACTATCACCCTTCTTACAGGATGAACACTGGAAAGTCAATGCTTCTTAACTCAAAAAGTTATTGTCAGCTCTTCGTAATTCCTAACAGTAAGATCTGGTCAGCATTTCTCAGAACATAGTGCCAGAGAACAGCGATTCAGATTTCCTGTTGATGTGTAGTCATTGCTTTAGACATTTAGGGATATTAAAGCTTGATTTAGGGACTTTTTTTAACTTAAATATTTTTAAACAGGGAAATGTAAGAAGAGCTGAAAATGGAAATTGAAATATTTAAACTCCCAAAACACTTAAACAATGTATGCTTCATAAATTTGACAAGTATATTTAAGCAGAAACTGTTGTCTGTTCCTCCTGGGAAAGCCCTGCAAATTTCCTGAGCCTTGCTGACACAGAATACGTCATTGTAACAACTTTCTCAGAGTTCCCTGTGCAAGCCAGATTACATACAGCAAAAGTGAGCACCACAGAAGTGAGGACAGGAGTTAGGCAGTAGGGGAAATACTTTGGACCAGATGTAAGGTGTCAAACAGTCTGTTTAAATCTGTAAGAATCTGAGGCTTTATAATATCTGAGTAGATCTCCTTGTTCAGCAAAGCCATGAGGAAAACATGGTTCTGTATCAGCCTGTGTAGTATATTCATATGATGACTGAATTGGGGATCCTGTTAAGTTTAGAATACTCTGCCAAACAAGACCAGTAAGGAATATATTTTTCAAAAGATTTGTATCAAAACTAAAGCTGTACATTTCAGTTATCTGCAAAGTCATATTCGATAGTTTATAGATGAAGGGATGATGCAATTAGAAAATTGAAATTTAGTTAATGTTTTTAATGTGATTATTCTTAGGTTTAGAGGAACTTCAACCATCTAATCATGAACAAGACTGGATCAAAGAAAATGCCATAAAAATAATGCTATTTATTTTACGATACATTGTTGTCACGAAACCAGTGGTGTAATAAGGAAAATGGAATCATTGCCAAGTGCTACACTTAACAGGGTGTGGTTTATAGTGCTGTTTGTGTTGATAATTTCAAGAAACCCAGGAAAAAGTGACAGAAAAGATTACTATATATAAAAGTTCAGGTGCTTAAGAGTTCAGAGACTTCTAGTATGTGCAAGAAAGTTACTTTCTTATTCTTGAACTCATCTGAATCATATTTACTGCCTTAAACAGTAGTCTGTTTAGTGTACACACAGCCACCTTGTAATTAACCAACAGGATTTTAAAGGAATGTTGTTTCTATTCTTTTAAGTTTTGCTAATTAGCATAGACCTTAGGCACTGGTCCTCTTAGTAGCAGGTAGCGATGAAATCATTTATTTTTGGATACCTGAGAATAATCTCAAGTGCAGATCACAGAAGAAAGAAGGGGAAAGGAGGCGGAGAGGTAGGAACATAGATATTATAAACCATTTTTGGTGGGTTTTTTGGGTAATAGTTTGACATAACTAGGATAATTTCTCTTGGAAGAAGAAATAGTCCAGTTGTAAGAGTTACTAGATTTTAGAATTTTAGTAATACTTTGACCCAGAAAAGCATTTTATGTAAGCATTTTATGTATTTATAATAACAGCAATGCATATATTGATTAGACTACTGACAAAATCTATTCACTCTCTTTAAAGTATTGCCATGTTAAATCATGTATCACTGTTCTGTCCACAGTTAATTAAGTATAGATACTCAAACCTTAAGTACATTGTATATTATTCCCTATTGAAGTTAACTGGGAATATTGGGGGACAGTCAAACATAATTTCTTAAGAGCTTGTGATACTTAAAATGTCCCATGGAAACAATATTTTACCATAATTTTTTTTTCTTTTCAAGAAAACGTTTGCTGCGTTTCACCCATACCCATTTCACCTGGCACTTAAAAAAATTTTCGTTCAATGGAAACAATCCACAAGAATTTTTTATTTCTATATTTTAAAAAAATCAAGTCCATTAATACAGGTAATGAATATGTGCTATGCAACTTTTTATATAGAACAGGACATTTAAGTTGGATTAAGATGTTCAGGTTTCAAAATTTAAGTCATTTGTTTTTAAAGCTGCTGAAAGAAAAATGCAAGAAGTTACAGCAGCCTAAATGCGTACACGTCCAAAATATATTCAAATTTATACAAATAATTCCCATAAAAATACATTTTTACCTGTTCCTATTTCTGGGTATTAACTTGCCACAAGACTCACTAGCAATGAGTAATAATTAGTATTTTGAGGCTTCTGAACAAATACTGAATGTCTACTTGGCGCCATCCCTTAATCCAGGTATGTGAGCGAGACCAAGAGTAAGACTCATCTGTCTTCATATGGTTCACGCATATTAACAATCTGTAAGGACAGGTTGGTACACAGGATAGAGGTAGCGGGGAGTGCTAGGGCTGCAGTTATCGTTAGTCATCGCAAGGTGAAGAAACAGACCTTTCATATCAATACCTGAGGAGAGGCTGGGGAGAGAGGAATCCAGTCAACCCCAGGAAGACTGGACTATACCTGAAGCAGAACCATCCAGAAGGACCATACACATTGGCAGCGGGAAAGAGGTAAGCAATAGCCTGTAGGCTCTGGCTCTGTAATCCTTGCCAATGAAGTATCAAGCAGAGGGTCCCATCTCCCTGGTAACATCCTGTGTCATGAGGGACATTGGGAGGGAGAGGAGTGTGAGCTTGATTTTTTTTAGCCACTCGCTTGTCACAAAAGCTGGGGCAAATTACCTAGCCTTTCTGCAGCCTATTTCTCTCATTTGCAAAACGGATATAATATCATTTAGGTCTGTTAAGAGGCTCATATAAGATAACATGCCTCCGAGATAAAAGTGTTCAATGGATACAAGGTTGGAAAGTGTAAGTTAAAACATAAGGTGTGTCTTGGTGGGAGTGGGGAGAGAGGGTCAGGGTGGGATATTTCCCAACTGGACTAATGCCGAAATGCTTTGAAAATGGGCAACAAAACCTTGAAAAGTTAATTCTCAACCTCCCATAAAGTGGGAATTCCAATCAACTGTCTTTCCCAAACTGCTTTTCAGTGAGTTAGTTTGAGGTGCTTTACCTTAAAATTATGTGGTGGGCATCTCTTCCTAGTTTTAAGCTAAATTAAGATTTCTGGTCTTAGTTATTTCATTATTTTTGAATGTTAATTCTGTTTGCCTCACGCAAAATGATAGACAACCAAACAAGGGAAAAACAACAAAAAATCAGTTACTGAAAACGGGCTCGTATTTTATCCAATATCTTTTTTGTGGAGATATATGGATAATTTTCTCTAGATAAAATAATTAGCTACGCTAAGAGATAAATTCATTAAGTTTAAAAAGAATCAAACAAATTCAAGCTTACAAGAGCTAAAGTATTCCTGTGTTTCCAGCTCCCAGTCAAAGGCAGCTATTAAACTGTGCAATTCAGTATCGAAAGATTTTCTTATCCTAGTCCTATTTCTGGACATTCTTCCTCACAGACTTGATTTAGAAAGGAATAAAATGCTCTGCATTTATGAGCCCTAAGCTACTTTCATATAGCTTTCCAGATGCTTCCTAGAATAAGATAGGTATAACCCAGTAAATTGTCTAAACTGACTGACTGCCCTGCCAGGCTCAGAAGCATCTAACTAGCTCCTGCTTTCCATAGTCTTGTCCAGAACTCTCTTCTCTTGGCTTCAGATCCGACTCTTAACCCAGGCTTGTCTCCTTTGTTCCCAAGCTCGCTTTCTTTGGAGATGCTTTTTCTATCACTCAGCGCATTGAGTGTCTGTTGAGTGACAGGTTTTGGCACAAGGATGCACTTCCTGTTTTCTGCACAGATTCTGCCTCCTGGAATCCCTGCCTCAGCTAGATTTCTGGAGTGTCTTGAGATCCCACTCCTAGAGATGGGCTGGCCAGCACTTGCAGAACCTGAAGTGCATTAAACCTGCCTCTACAAGGAGGCAAGGCTCAGATTGTGTTGGGTCAAGTTAAGATCAATGGGTTTCAAGTCCAGAGTCGGAGAGCTAAGGAGTCAGACCTGGGAGCTAAGATCAGACAGAAGCAAATTATAGGGAAAAGGAGGAAATTAAACTCAAGCAGTTGTCTCAAATATCAATTTGTCTTTGAATCATACCTTTCTAGATAGTTGGCCTGCTTTAAATTGTTGTTTATTATCCTGCTGTGAAATGTGGTTTAATAAATATTTTATTGAGAGTAGTCTTATTTTTGAGATGTAGAAGCCATAATAAAGTTATATTTTCTGCTGGTAAAAATGTTCCTAGCTTGTATAATTTTATGATGGAGTTAAATTCATCAGTAATTCATAGTGCTCTGTAAAAGACATCATGACTTTCCCATTTGGTCCCCCTAACAAGTCTGAAAACCACTACTGGGGAAAATAATTTAAAGGAAAGCAACAAGGTAACTGAGAAAAGATTCTAATTCAATTCAGGAATATTAAAAATGGTTACAACTTTAACTTTTTTATATCTTTCAAGCTTCCTTTATATTAACGTATTCTTTGTCAATTCATATATGTACTTATGAAATGTGTAAGTGTGTGTTATGTATGGTGATGCTTCATATATATTTCAAATTATACTTTATGAATCAGAATTAATTGTATGAGATACTGATTTTGTACTGTAGTTGGTTTTTCTGACTTTATATAATTATGTGGGAAGATAATATCATTAAGAGATTAAGATATTCTGCTATAATATTTTTATCTTATTTTAATTTTCATTTTTATGTAGTAAATCATGAGTAGAACAGGGTTTTGGACCCTGTAGAAAGAGTCTCAGTTCATCATTTGTTCTCTAGTTTATTTTGTTTTTCAAAATATTGGGGGTGATAATTTGCATTAAAAGTCTATGTAAGTATACTCACTGATTCCATAAGTAAATAGAAGTACTTTTTTCTTGTGTCCAATTTTAAATGTAGTCTTTGTCATTAAAAATGTGCTAACCTATCTAAAGGTTTTTTATTAAGTAGATTCTGCATATGTAAGTATAGTTCTATATTTTTAGGAAAATTGTTACCTTGTTTATAAAATATATTTTAATATTAGATTGCATTTTAAATGTTATCCTTATTTAAATCCATGATTTTGACAAGTTCTCCAAAGAACTGATGCTATGTGGAGGTGCTAACATCATAGAATATATTAAAATGGAATAATTATCTTTATATATTTTGTTCTAATCAGATGTATGATTTAAATACTTTTCTCTTACTAAGAAAGATATTCGATGTCATTTAACTCTGATGATGTCCAGAATACATCCAGACTAATTGTGATCTTTTAAAAAATCAAGTAACTTCTGCTTAAGTTTATTTTTTGATAGCTGATATATATATATATATATATGTATGTGTGTATGTATGTATGTATGCATGCATATAAAATTTGGCCCAAAATACATCCAGTTGATAGATCCAGAGGACATTGCTTTGTTTTCAAGATTCTACAACAAGAAATCACATGTATATTTATTTAGTTATTAAACTAAGTTTACCCTATTTGAAGTTAAATTTATTACTCTTAAACAGAAGAATATAAACATAACTATTGATTCTCATTAGTATATATACAGGGGTGAGAGTCAAAAGATTTAATAATGAACAGCACCTAGCATTTGCCAATCAGAAGGGATGCTAGGTATAGTAATGAAAGAAGTTCCCCAACTCCTTCCCTGTCTGCCAATTTCCAAACCCACCCTACATGCACCTGCATACCTTCCCACCCTTCCACATGCCCGGTGCCTTACACCAGGCCTTCCTCTTTAAGTTGCTGATACCGGGGAAGGCATATGGTGGTTACGTGGGATCAGGAACCACAGTGGCTGTTTAACTCTGAAATTATCTTAATATTTCAATAACCAGTGTGGTCATACTGGTTTTCCAGCTGAATATAGATCCCGGATAGGTGGATTGATACTGCAAACTTTCAGTTTAGGGATTAAATTATACCAGTCCCCCAAATATACCTTTAGTTGGTGAGAAAATTTATGAAAAAGTCCAAGCAGCTACATAAATATTTTATGAAGACCCTTGAAAATCAAGGGAAAATGCAAATGGAAAAGTTATTTCACTTCAAGATAGAACTGATTGCAAAAATCCTATAAAATTTGTTTACCGTACAAAGTTAGCTGATTACAATGCCTTAAGCAATTTTAAAAGATGAGTCAGTTAAAGAATTAACTATTCCAACTGGTTTGTTACATCAGTAAAGATGATTGCTGTCTAAGCTTTAGTTTCAGTGATTTAATAAGACTGTTAACTGTATTTATTGAATCTAAGACATGATCATTTATTTTAAATGTATTTTAAATGTATACCAATAAAAATAAAACCTTGGAAATTACTCTACAACACAGTTTTAATTACTAAGAAGTTTCGTTATACATTTCTGAAATCTTCATCGCACCTTTTTAAGTATTTTCTTCTATGTTATTCCTATATATGTATATATATATTAAAAATATGTGGCCTCATTTTCAGTGACAAACTTCAATCAGGTTTTTTCCTAAGAGTGGTGGCTTCAAAAGTATGTGCATAAATTTTTTAATACTCTTCCTTTCAATAGGAAGAAACTAAGTCTCTCTTTGAATATGGTCTGAACTTAGTGACTTGCTCTTAATGAATAAAGTGTGCATGTCAGTATGTAACTTCAGAGATTGTGGCTTCCTGTTGAATTGTTCTTTTGGATTATTCACTTCAGGGGAAGCTAGCTGCCTTGTCATTAGCAACCCTGTGGACTCACCTGGTAAGGAACTGAGGCTTCCAGCCAATTGTCACCTAAAAGAGTGTGGAGCGCATCTCCAGCTCAGTCAAGCAGCCCCAGCCGCCATCTTGATTTCAAGCTCCTCAGAGACTTGGCACCTAGCTAAGTTCCTTTCAGATTCCTGACCAAGGAGACAAACTGTTAGGCACATATGTAAGTGTTGTTTCAAACTGCTGCATGTTGGGAATTGTATGTTTTGAAGCCATAGATAACTAACACAGTCATCAGTTTTCAGCTAATTTCATCATCTGTGTCACTAAAAGCCTTAACGTGGCAATACGATTTAAAAAATGCACCACTATTATCTCCAGGATTTTATCTATACTGATAATATTCTATTCTGGAAAATTTGCTGCAATATTAACTACATGACTCCTGGCAGACCACAAATGTAAGGCATACTCAACTTCAGAGATATTAAAATATAGATTGCAAAATCGATGGAATGCACTTTCCACTGTGTATATTATTCCCTTCTGCTTTCATCAAACACTTTTCTTCTCTAATACCTTGATTTTGTCAATTGTAGTTTCGTTGAACACTTTGGGTCAAAACTCTGGGGATTCAGGAGTGAAGAAGGCCTTAGGTGGTAGTAGAAGGATTGTTGGTGTGAATGGAAAGAATGCTTTACTAACTCTCGCCTTTTCCATTCCAAGCAACTCCGTCACAGATCCTACGCTGTTTGTCAGGGAATGGAATTGCTAGGAAAGTGGTGGGGGCTTCTTAGTGCTGGCAGAATTTGGGCATTAAAGGCGGCATGGTAATCCTTGAAGATTTGAGAATATTCTGGTTAATATATCATTTTATATCCTGTAACTCTTCCCTATCAGCTTATTAGGAATATAAATATATATTTAGGGTGAAAAGCAAGAATGCAAACAATATTTACTAGTTTGTAGAAAGACACCTTAGCAGTGTTCCCAGGATACATCAGCTGTGCAAACAGAAAAGTGGAGATTAATCTGACCTAACCGAACTGCGTGTCCTCCCCACTTTAAATCTCTCTCCACTAAATAAGACATCACATATGAAGGGAATTTGTTAACTGTTGAGCACTAGACAAATACAAGGTTGAATTACGTACTTGTACAGCCTCCTTGCCTGGAGGGATTACTAATTCTCTCAAGTCCCACCTGTGCCAACTCTGAGTGCTTTCTCTAGACTTTCTCTTCCTTTCTAATTTCAAGAGAAGGTTTAGCAGACAGGAATAGAAATAATCATATTCCTCTGTAGGAGATACTCAAGAAGATATCATGCTTATAGCCCCTACAGCTTTCATCTATTTTTGCACATTTATTTTTCTCCTTTCTTCCTAGAGACACTCTCTTTCCCTGACTAAAATCTCTTGGGTCACGGAAGTCCACCCTTTGCTGACATTTTTTGAAAGGGCTTGTTTCAGTTCAACAAATATTTGAACAACTAACTGTATTGCTAGAGGACTCTTGCTAGATGCTGCAGGGGATAAGAAAACAAACGGCACAATTCCTGATAGGGCTAGCCTTCACAGGGCTTTGTTACTAATAAGGAAAAAGAAGAAAGTGATACATCTATAATACCAAGGATAGTGCTTAATTCTGGTACAAGAAGAGGTTACAGCAAGTACTGGATGTGGGCTTCCTTCCTGAGAGCCTTGTGGTTCTTTTTATTTTAAAGGTAAGGTGCAGCTGCAGGCAGGAATGAAGGCGAATAGCAGGCAGGCAGGAAGAGAAAGGAGGGAAAAAGGCTTTATTTAGTTTTCATTTTGGTCGTTCCCAACTCTGGTTTGCAAACCTCTATTCCACTAGGGTGCACCTTCCTCATTAACCCTTAGATTCATACTTATACTCCACAAAGATGCTTAAAAAAAAAAAAAAGCCAGCAGTAGCAAGAAAATATAACAACTTCTATTTTATATCTGCTTTGAATAGTCTTGACCTTATGAGTTGGTATTCCTGCCTGTGATTTGCAAAGGGCACTTCACTGCCTCCATCCTTGAAATGTTACTGTGTTACCACGTTAGTGTCTGATGGCTTAACAGAGCTTTCTGTTGTATTTTTCCTTCCCCTGCTTGTTTCTGTCTGGACAGCTCTGAAAATCTAGATATTCAAATTCCTCAAGTCACAGTTTTACCCTGCTTTTTTTTTTTTTTCGTCTCCCTCCACATTTTTTCCCTGAAAATTGCCCTCGTAGGGAACCAACAAGACATACTTTTATTCCTTCCACAATTTTTCATTGAACTCAGTCTGGGACAGCTGTAAGAATAAAGTTATTTTGAAGTGTAGCCCACGTTTTTTTTTTTTTTTAAAGTAGCAAAGTCTTTGTAATTCTTGGGAAACTCTGTTAGTGTAGAGTAATACTTCCCATGGTGTTATGTGTATTAGGGGCATCTGAGAAAATACCTCCACACCTCTCTTGGCTGACTACAATATGGACATTCTCCCCTCCCCTCTTTTTTCTTAACACAGAACCCAGATTTTTACCCAGGCTCCTTCTAGTGGCCAAATCCTTAAAAGGAGGCTACAGGTGGATCCTAATAAACTGACAGGGAGTCTCATTTCCCTTGACAAATGCAAAGGTTAGACATGGGGATGAGAGATGTTCTAACTAATGAAGCCTCAGTCCTGATGACCCTGGGCTTTGGAGATGGAAGATTTACAGTAATCTTGCTCTTCCCACTGCCAATAAGTCTAGGGACACATGTGCTCACCCCCTCCCCTGGGAATGAGGATTTTTTTTTCTGTTCCTTTCCCCCATCTACAACTGATTTTCACCAGTGGCTTAAAGGCAATGATATTTGTTACCCTCCTACCAGAAATTTTAGACATTTTGTTCTATAGAAATAGCTTATGTATTTTCTTAGAATCCAGTCCATTAAATAAAAGCCATATTTAAAAACTCCTTGAAGAAAATCTTCTCTCCTTGGGTTTATCGTGAGGGACCATGTGCTCTTAGAAAATCTCCTAAGAAGAATATTGTTTGAAGCTTCCTTGGAATACCTTTAACACTTTAGAGGATCTTTGGTTGGACTGAGATTCCACCTTTGAACTTTAGGAAGCCTTCACCAAAGATTTTACAGTTATACACTCAGATTCATCTTTAGACCGTATTTCTCATAAGGCCTGTGTATTGGTTTTGTCATTTTTAATATCAGCATTGTTTACCTGTATCTGGAGAGACTGAGCATTTCGAAATCAGCAAATCCTCTACTTTTACTTGATAGTCTTTCCTTTGGTCTGCCTCTCTCACAAAAGTACTTTGACCATCCTACCTGGAAATCTCAGCTAAATCACCTAGCATATGAGGTATAGTCTCTGTTTTCTCACAGTCTAGCAGTGAAATTATCAATGTGAGTAATGCAAGAGAGATAGAGAAGGAAGCTACTGTGTCTTTTGTGACCCAGGCACTCATTGCCACTTCTGCCACTTTCTATTCATTCAGCGAGTCACTAAACCCACTCCCTTCAAGGAGGGAGGAATTAGGTGCTATCTTTTGGAGGGAAAGAGTGTTGATGAATTTATTTATTTATTTGATGGGGTCAAAAGAGTTTTTACTTATATTTTCCATTTTTATTCTTTTTTATTGAGATACAATTGATCTTTAACATGTATAACCTTCAGGCATATAATATATTAATTTGATACATTTACAGATTGCAGTATGATTTTCTTTTGGAAGGTAGGCGTGTTGATGAAAACTACCCCTCGAGGGATTAGGCAGAAGGATGAAAGTGGGGTCTTGTTTCCCTTCCCCAGACCTGAAACACATGGGAGGCTCTCTGCAGACACTCATGAAATTTTTTAGTAAGAATCCTTTGATATCCATAGGGAAGAGCCTGTGAGTGGGAACACATTCTCCTTGCATGCCTAGTAGTCTCTATTCTCTAGACAGACTACATTATAATAGTACCTTTGTTAAAAAATGTTTGCTGAATGTTTCTTACCAGTCTATGGCATCTACCCTAGCTAATATCCTAGCTCATGTCCTGTCTCTTCAGAGACACCAGAGCAACTCATTCATTGCTCTGCAATCTCAGCTCTTGGATGGGTTCAAGTAAGGTTGTGATTTTGCATTTGTTTTGTTGTTGATTATTGGTAGGGTAGGAGGAAAGCTCCTCTCAAATGTCTATATTGTAAGTAGAAGCTAGAAGCATAATTTCATTATACATTTATAGGCTGACAGATACTTGAAATATTTAAAGCTATTATAGTTATAATTCTTATTTAAATTCAGATTTAAGGTAGAAGCCTCTTCAGGTTGACCACTGAAAACTTTGGACACATCTTCCCAGTATTTGATTGTTTCTCCTCTTTCTGGTATCACAAAATGTTCTAAGATTAACTTGTATTTTTACTGTCCCCTCACACCCCATTGGAAGCAGGCATTTTCCAGAATTTCCTTGTTTATTTGAATGGGAAATGGTGCTTAGAGGCCAGCCTAAGCTCTAGGGGTCGTCATTGCAAAGGGTTATTTTTTGCTTCAAATTTTTTCAGGAGCAATATTAAGTAATGAATACTTTATTCAAGACAAAATAGATCAGGAGTTTATATTGAAACTTCATTTCAAAATCAGATCTAAAAGGCTTTTTTGTACCCCTATCTATCTTATGTCTGTTTCTCCTTTCCACTATGCCCATATTTGTGGTTTCCAGTGACAGACAGCAGCATAATTAATTTTCTTTTGTAGTAGGTGCTCTCTCCTTTCAGGAACAAGGAACTCATTCCCATCATTCATCAGGAAATGTTGCCTGTTGATGATGCCTCATTCTGAAGCTCAGTTCTTCTCCAGTGGTTGTGCATTGCCAGAGTACTGCCTTGGTAAATGTTGTGCTATCCCCTGTGCAGTGCACATTCAAAGACCAGTTAACGTGGGCCTACCAAGGTATGACTCAGTTTAGGTCATCTCTAGAGGGCAATCACAGAATAAGAGCTTCTCATGGGATCAACCAAGGCTTCTCTTAAAACTCCTGACATTTAACTCCCCCCACCCCCATCCACCACCCCACCTCCTTCAGGAACTTGCAAGCAATTTTTTTTTCCTTAAGAGCACTCCCTAACAAGTGACCACAGACTAATCCCACAAAAGAGCCTAGGAGTCTGTTTAATAGGGAATCTGACCTATGACTGTCTTAGCCTCATAAAACAGTCTTCAAATAATACTACCAACAGTTACTAACAACATAATTACTGAAAAAAATTGAATGATTAGTTTATATTTTTTGTGAGTCTTTTTTGTTCTTAGGTATATCTCTTTATGGGATATAGTGACTAATTACTCTTTCTAAACCATTTTAAATAATTCGTCTCTGTATGGTTAGGCCACTAATTCAATATGTAAGTAAGTCCATTTGGTTTATTTTCTTCTGAGTTGTAGAGATTTAAAAATTAACAGTTTTTTTTTAAGTACAGGTAAGAATGAAAGCAAGCAGGCAGGTAGACAGAGGAGGTGGAAGCACTTCATTAATTTTATTCAGTTGTTTCTCATTGGTTGTTTCCCTGCCCCCAGATCTTGAACCAGGGACCTTTTCCCTGGCCTCAATGCAAAAGTTAGTCTGCCAGGAATTTTCCACAGTACTATGGAGGCGGTAGCTATGTCCTGTTATCATGACCAAGGACAAACAAGCATTGCCTCCCTACTCTGCAGCTGTACATAACTGATAAGAGTTGCCAGTAGAAACCACACATAGCCAAGGAGATGAATCATTCAGAGTATAAAAGGAGCTCCCCTAAAGGCCCCATTGCTCAGCTTAGGGTAACTATACCCCTGGGCCAGCACCAGTGCTTATAATTAAGTGCCTTTTCTTTACCTATGAGTACTTGACTGTCAGTCTTCTTGCCGTCTGGAGGTTGTGCGTAACACCTTGACTGCACCCAGTTTAACCTGCTAGCCACCAGGGCATACCAATTTAACTTTTTTTTAAAAATATGATTCCTAAATCAGCTCTAGAAAATGGTATCTATTTTCAGAAGTCTAGCTTCTATGCATATTTTCTGCGCCTTTCCTAATCTGAAAACTGAAGTTTTTGGCTTATTCTTCCTTGTGATATTTATATTTTACTATAAATAAATATTCTGTGTGTGTATGTGTGATACTCTATCTACTTTCATAGATAAATGGTACAAAATATACATATTTGTTCTTTTTCATTTTTACTTCAAACTATATCTTGGGACACACTTGTATGACTCAGGTAGCAGAGGCCATGTAAAACCAAAGGACCCAGTTTAAGACCTACGGCTGGTTGGGTTAAAAAAAAAAAAAAAAAAAAAAATATATATATATATATATATATGTATATATTTACATATCTAGGAAACCATTCCACTACAGTGTATAGAGATATTTTTTTATTTTTTTATAGTTGTATATTGCTCCATTGTTTGGATATTATATATTTTACACAACCAGTCTATTGCTGTACATTTGGGTTGTTTCCAGTCTTTTTTTCTTATAATTAGAGTTGTAATTACTAGTCTAGAGTATAGCTTACTAGAAGAAAGATTTCTGTGTCAAATGGCAAATGCATAGGTAACTTCTTTAGAATTTCTTTGGCGTCATATAATTTTGAATATCCAGCAGTGATATATATATGAATGCCTGTTCCTACAGTCATGACATGAATGTTTCAATCTTAAAGTTAATAAGTAAAAAAAAATATTATTGTAATAGTCTGAATGTGTTTTTCTTTTTGTGAGCGAGGTTGAACATCTTTTCCCATTTTTAAGCATCATTTGCAGGATTGGACATGGCTTACTCAACCTGTAGTGTTCATCATGTAATAGTCAGCAACTGCTGGAAAAATAAGAAGAAATGGAGGGCTAGAAGATTCCATTTAACACTATGATACACAAGTCATTCCTCATTACTTTCACTTTCCATGAGTTACAAAGGAAACTAGGAAAAGAAATTTCCAGTTGGGTGAATATGAGTCCCACTAAAATTTGGAATGGTGGTGAGCATTCATTCTATTACCTGGAGGAAAAAAAGGATGAGTGCTCATTGAGGATAGTGAGCAGTTTCTGCCTTACCATTTTGTTATAAGAAAAACCCAGCACTTCATGATTTGATTTCATGTTTCTCCCATGTTCTCCCCCCCAAAAAAAACATCTCTTTGTGGGTCTGCTTGCTCTTTCCACTGCCTGGAATATTCTAGCACAATTCATGGCTCTCACTCTTTCACTTAAATTTCTGCTCAAAACTGAGACTTTCTTAAACAGTGATACTAACACACACTAACACACTTCTTCCCCAAATTTGTATTCTCCTTTGAACATGTCATCATCTGACATAGTGAACATACTTTATCTTTCCTTCTTTTGTTTCTTATGTTTTCCACACTCTAATAATAAAGCCTTTATAATGCCCAAAGCTGCAGGCACTGAACTGCTTGTACCTTGAATATATTTAAACAGAATTATTTCTCACAACATCCTTCTGAGTGGCTACTGACATGCTAGTCCTTCAGAGCAAACCTTACTACACTTATATAACTTAAAGCAGTTATCAGTTTTTCTTGTTCCTACATCTGTAGATTGACTGAAGATACAGTGATTATAGACCAGGCTTAGATGGACTTGCCCCTGAGCTTCAAATTGAGTCCAGTTTGGTTCCTTATACCAGCAAGCTAGCTGGGATGTTCCTTTCACAACAATGACAGAGGCACAAAAGGGCAAGCCCCATTATGCACAGACATTTCAAGCCTCTCTGCATCCTGTATACTAACATCCCACTGACTGAAGAAAGTCTTATACCCAAGCCACAACCTTAAGGGAACAGAAAAAAAAAACAACCCTCTTATTATGAAACTTAAAGGGAATATTTACTGAAAAATAATCTTCCATTTTATTATTCCTATTGTAGTTGAGGAAACAAGTCACCTAGAAGGTAATTGTCCAAGGTCACATACATTTAGAACCTAGTAGAAGTAGATTGCTGACCCAGCTGGCAGAGCTCCTGTCTACCAGTGTAAATTTAGCTTATACCAGCAACACGAGAGTAGGAACTTTGTCATTTTCTGCTGTACTCTCAGCACCTAGAGCAGTGCTTGGCACTTAGTTGGCATTCAGTAAATATTTATGGAGCAAATAAATGAATGATTGTTTGGTACTTGATGAATGTAACTATTATTATTAGGAAAAATTATTCAAAATTTAGAAATAAGGTAAATAAAAGGCAGCACATTCTATCAATGTCATCTTGGAGCATCTTTGACAGTTTCATAAAAGGAGTACTTAATTATCTAGGGAAATGTACTTTCTTTGATTCGTTATCTACTATTGATTACAGACCCAAACTTTGTGAAGTTATATTTGTAATTTTTAAATTCATGATAAATTATTTCTGAAACAAATTATTCCCAATCCCCTAAAAAACAAAAGTTAAGATTATATTAGCCTATGGGAAATAAGGAATTAAGGAACAGTTTAACCTAGCAATGTTTTTCTAACAGCCTTTCATCACTGCCTATAAATATTTCTCTAATTCTCCTCGGAATCAACTTCACCATTTTGTTGGTTTCCTCCATGGTGAGTTGAATAAGTCTTTGTTGTCCTCCTCCTGTATTTTGAGTTACATATTATAACTTTTTGAAATTATACTTTACTATTAGCACTATTATTTGATTTTTTTCCTGCGGAATCTGAAAGTGATTTTTCATTTCAATTGAATTCAGCTTTTAATTTCAGAATCCCATTTCTCTGGGCTAGGAGGCTGCAAGGCTGGAATACAGGAGCGAGAATAGAGACTGAACACAGTGTGAAGTGTTTGCAGTGCTTTCAAGACTTGCATAATAGCCACTGGACCGCAAGGATTGCCATGGATCAAGCCTTGACAGCCTTCTGTCATTATAAAGGCTTTCCAGGAACCTGTGTTAATTTAGAATTTGTTCATGCAACTAGAAAAATGCACAGATTTTTATGAGAAAATCAACATTCTGAAAAGAAAAAATGTTGACGCTCCAAATCTTGCTAGAAATCTCTTTTGTGTTGCCACAGGCAGAGATCAAAGCCTGAGCATCATCGTAGCCTATTCCAAGGACACCACCTGGAGGTCCAGTTGCGAAAGTCGTGGCAGTTGTAGGAAGAGGTAGGACCCACTCCCAATCCACAGGTACATAGGGCTGGGTAGGTTGCACGTCAGCAGACAGTACATGTGACCCACACAGGATCAAGTGGGGAAATAACCATCAGTGGTGAATAACAGGGAGGAAAGGGAGTAAGGGTGAGGTGACTCTGCGAAGGATAGGTACCAGGGAATTCAGAACTTCAAAAATGCTGTCATTGACATCCTGTCATTCCCATGCTGGAGTGGAAGGATAAGAAGTTGAAGTTTTTATTTTGAAATGACAATTTCCGAAGGAGAATGATTTAAAGTTTAGTTCAGGACTCTTTTCTCTAAAAAAATTAAGCACTTTAGTAATCAGAATTTCCAGAAAAGTATTAACAAATGCCATTAATAGACCCAGTTAGAAATAGATCACATTTCAATGTGTAAAACCACTTTTATTCATTCATTTTTCAGAAGCACCCTTATTCATGTAACTTGGTTTGTCTTGATGATTCCTGCCACCCTGGGCATGTGAAGCTGGGACCTTGGGTTGCATGTGGACTGCACCCAACCTCTTCTCCACGACTGCTTTTAATCTGGGACTTTTCTCCCTTGACCTTTACTCTTGGATTACATGATATTCCTAGATACTTTTAGAACACTTTGGAGTTTACAAAAAGAGAACGCATTCTCTTATTGGGCATTAACATTCCATTGTCGTGAAGATTTTTGAATACCACACAGGTCTTCGAATAGATCCTGGATTTCCACCAGCAGGGAAGTTGACTTACCGTTTGGCTCGCTTCTGATAATAATCAGACAATCTTTGACAAGATGAACACCAGGCCACCACCGCCAGGAGCCTGAGTTCTGGTTCCACCACCTCCTTGTTAACAGCCGCTCTGTAACTTAATTCCCTGTGCTTCAAGCAATTGCATCAAACAGTCAAGGTCAAGAATTTAGCGTGGAGCGCGGCACAAGACAGAACTGCTTAAACCACAGCTGTTAAGCAGTTTGGGGCTGTTATTTCCCCTCACTGAAAGCCCCAAAGAGTTGTTGTTCGTAGGCAAAGGAACCAGAGGGTAGTGGAGGCGGAGCCCACCTAGCGGCGCTAGAGCAGAAGCGGGAAGGCCGCTCCCCTGGCCTCTCACTCCGCCCCTAGCGGACTGGGGCGGGGACACCGTCCCCAGGGAAACGGGACGCGCGGCTCATCCCAGCCAGCACTTCGGCCGGTGGGGCTCGCAGAGAGCAGACGCCCGCCGCCAAGTAGCAGCAGGTGCGGGACGAGCTGCTGCGCCCGCGCGGATCGCGGGAAGAGGTGGCGCCTCCCGGGAGTGTCCGCAAGGGTGTCTTCGCCCACCCTGCTGGCACAGGCACGCGTGAGGAGCCGGCCAGTCCCGGGTCCCCTCGGACGTGCTGATGGCTGTCTCAGTGGCAGCCAGAGAGAAGCGAGGTTTGGGAGAAGTCCTGGACGTGACCCGCGACACGGAGCTGGAGGAGGAAGAGGACGAGGAGGCGGCGGCAGCCAGGAGAGCACGGAGTTTTGCCCAAGATGCGCGGGTGCGCTTCCTTGGCGGCCGCCTGGAGCAGATGCTGGGGCTCCCAGAGGAGAAATGGAGCCAGTATTTGGACAGCGAGGACAACCGGCAAGTCCTGGGGGACTTTCTGGAGACGCCCAGCACCGCCTGGATTGTGTTCAGCGTCACCGCTGGGAAGCAGCTCGCCGCCTCCGGAGAGGTAAGAGACGATGGAGGAGGGGGCGTAGCCTCGTCACCCGTCCAGCATAACGGGTACCCAGGCGTGGACAGGCTCGTCTCGCCTCCTTGGGTTTCCATCCCGCACGCACTTAGGCGCTTCGAAGGAACTTCGCTTCAAGTCTGCGCTGGAACCTGGGAAGCCCCACGTGCGCCCACTCTGCAGTTAAGCGACTGTAGGTGTTTTCTGCGTCAGTCTGCGTCTGCTCCAACCAATGAAGCTGAAGCAATGCTGCCTTCAACTGCCTGGGTGTTAGGAGCAAGATGGGTTCTCTGTGCCGGATAGCTTCGTTTCAGTCGCTCTTGGGTCACCCTGGAGTCATAGCCGTTTACAAAATGGTAGAGCCCAGCTAACGTAGCGTCTCACTGCCTGCCTGCCTGCCTGCCTGCCAAACACACTATATCCAGAGATGTGCGTCCTTAAAGAAGGAGTGGCCAGGCAACGTGGTCTCACACGTGTTTTACCAACTTTCCTTCTTAAATTTCCATTGCTCTTTCACTTGAAGGTTAAGGTATCACCTACAAGCACTTTTCAAGAATGAAAAGTTAGGGGTAAGGTTAGCTCATTAGATCCTATCATGGTTATTACCACCGCTAGATGTGGTCACTAAAGAAGCTGGGAAATAGGATCCCAGAGAAGATAAAAAACAGGACCTTGCTTAGGGTTTTGCGAGTGTTGAACATTTTTCTTTTGCTGCTTTCCCAATTTTAATTCTTTTTTTTTTTTTTTTTCCCAAAGAGATATAACTTAACTCTAGTATCGCAAGTTAAACCATCATTGTATTTGATGAAAACTCTGGCTGTGGAAGTGTTAGAATATCTGGAGTAAAGATTTCTGTTCTTCACTTTGAAGATGGAAATACAAATTAACCTGTCCTGGTCTTTGTTAGTTTGGCTTATTTCCAAACAAAATATTATTAAAAAAAAAAACTTTTGCTAAAATAGAAACATCTACATGCTCCTTATATTTGTTTTCAATTAGGAGATGCTATGGTGCATAATGATCTGGTGTAACTGACATGCTTTTTAAAGGTGATATTTCCACATGAATAATGCTGTGAAATTAGCATTATAAGAGAACAAAGAAAACTGTGTTCACTTTGCAGAATAGGGAAGAGCAGTAAAACAACCTTATTTGTAAAGGTAGGCAGGATGCCAGGTTTAGATTCTTCTGCTAGCAATCCAGCCACAAGTTATACAGCCATTCCTGCTTCTTAGAATGGAAACTGCACTGTTTGATAATTTAATTAATTATCTTGCTCTTTTTTTCAGATTCCACAAGATGCAAAACATAAACTTGTTTATATTGCCAAGAAGGTGACTGAAAGGATTGGAGTAAATGATTTCACTCAAACGGTTTTATTTGGAGAATTACCTCCCTCATCTCTTGGACACGTAACTGTTTTCTTAGAGGAGGTATTACTCTACCTTTAGTATGTGAATCTTCTGTTTAACTTTCTGATTTTTGGGATTATTCAGGACAACTCTAGTTTTTAAAAAGAGACTATAGAATCCAGTAATCTCTTTAACCAGGTTAGATAACCAGTGATAACATGTAGTCTGTTCCTGAAGTGAGCTGATACTGATTTTAATTTTCAGCAAGTGGTAATTTGTAGGTTTATCTATTTGTTCTTTGTTTTTAAATAATAGAAGTAAATTAGAAGCAGCTTGAGGAGTGCCCTGATGGCTCAGGTGTTAAGCCCACGCCTCAGGAGCTGTCCCAAGGACCCAGGTTCTCCCCCTGGGACTGGGATGAACTACTAAATAACTAAAAATGCTTCTTTTTCCTTTCTCTTCCTGCCTGATTGTTACCTGCCTGCATTCCTCTTAAACAAACCCAACTTGAATAAGTCTTTTATTTATAGACTTTAAACTGCACATTCAGAGTAGACAAACATTAGAAAAGGATATTACCAGTTTTTCAGATTCCTGTTAGTTTCTAAGTGTCACTCATGACAGTATGGGAAAAGGTAATGCAAGCAAGTGTTAGAAATCATTACCTTAAAATTTAAAATTCTTCCTTGTCTCCCCTTAAACCAGAGAAATGCTCTATAAGCTCATATTGCGGGCCCTTTAAAGTAACATTTCTTGGCACCTTAATTAGAGCCACCTGGGGATTTTGTGAAAGGCAGGCTGATTCAGTAGGTCTGGGCTAAGTCTGCGATTTTGTGTTTCTCATCTGATGCTGTTTGTTCAGTGACTGAATTTGAGGAACAGTTTACCAAAACACAAAATTGAGAGCAGTGGTTTTCAAACTTTGCCAAACATTAGAATCACTCTGGGGAACTTTCTACCATAGCAGTGTCCAGGTCACAACTCATACCAACTAAATGAGAATGTCTGGGGTTCAGTCAGCACTAGTTGTCAAAGATCCTCAGGTGATGCTGATGTGCCCCAAACTTTGGAAATCTTTGGGTTAAATATGTATAAGTCAGATCTCAACTAGTGTGGTCTTGCCAAGGCCAACTCTTAAGGTAGGATTAATTGCAAAAGTATTTATTGCTAATGATTTGCCAAGTTCCCTCTTTCACACCATCTTCTACTTTCTCAGTCTCTCTTGCCATCCTCTTGAATGAAGGTATTCTCTTTATTGTCTCTGGGTTAGCTGCAGTCTTATCCCCAGTTTCAGTTCCCTACTTTAGTCCCCTCCCTTTTTGTGGAATTTACTCGATTTTAGTTGATTTTCAGGGAGACACTAGGAAGTTTGGTATCTTTAGCACCTGGGGCAGTTTTTAATGTGTAGTAGGTATTCAAGAAATGTGTATTGACCTGAATATGATTAAAGGATTTCACATGAAATGTGAGTGACTTTTGACCATTTAAGTCATGCTGCCATCAACCGGGGCTTGGAAACTCAAGCAGAGACTCTTTACTGGAATTCACACTGCAGTCTGTCAGCGAAAGTTACAAAACTTAAGTTCCTTTCATCGTTCTCTGAATTTATCTCAGTACTAGGGTCTGATGCCACTCTGGAAAAGGTTTAAAGGAAAGAAACTGCCAGCAAGTACATCTATAAGAGGCAAAACAAAAAACAACAAAAACAAAAACAAAACCATCCAGGACCTCAGGCATTTAAGTGTTTTGGAAGATTCTCAATTATGATTGAAGATATGAGTGCTGGGAAGAAAAAATACACAACCTTCAAGGAGATCACACTTTGGATGTCACTTCGATTTATTTATAGACCAAGTTTAAATTCAGTACAAATGAGTCCTGAGATATGGCTTATTGATTTTCAGTTTAAAAGTTTCTGAGGGTTGTCCTAGTTTAATATCCACTACAGCCTACAGATAGCAGATTACCTGGTTTGTGAGGATGTGCCAGGGACTCCCAGATGTCTCTCTCCAGCCAAGACCTCTCTTCGCTTCCAAACTTGGAGGCCCACTTGCCTTCCAGACATTCCCTGTTGATATGTACTAAACATCCCTCACTTCCCATCCAGAGGTGAACTGATCTTCCCAGCCAGTGCTTCTTGTCGTTCTCTGCAGAACAGTGGATGTGAGCGCCATTCTCCTGGTCAGGCCTGATTCCTTGCTTTGTATCCATTCTGAGGAAATCCCACATGTTCCACCTTCAAAATCTCTCCAGAGTCCGTTCCCTTCTCCCTTCCAGTGCTGTCATCCTGGTCCAGTGCACCATTACCTCTCACCTGTCTTGCTGAGTTTGTTTGCCTCTTCATTGGGCTCCTTGCTTCTGTTGTGGCTCCTGTCTGCCACCTATTCCCAGCACAGCCGCTAGAGTCATCTTGCTGAATGGGTCACAACATGTCACTTCTCTGCTTAGACCGAACTGGCTGCCCTTGCGATCCCAATAAGGGCCATGTACTTAGAGTATTCCAGGCTCTGTGTGGAAATACCTCATGTGGATCAGCGGTGTCACATCACCTGGAAACTTGTTAGACTATAGCATCTCAGGCCCTGTTCCAGAGCTGCTGAATTAGGCTTGTCAAGTGATTCTTATGCTTGGTAAAGGATGAGAGCACTGGTCAAAATTCTTTGTGATCTGACCTCCTCATGACCTCTCTAAACTCATCTCACTTGCTAACTCATACCTCCTTGCCTTTCCTTGCCCTTTACTGGGTGCACTATTGCCCCCAGGATCTTTGCTTTTGCTGCTTCATAATCCACTAGCAAACTCTTTCATGTACCTGAAGTCTTTCTACCTCAAATATCTCTCCTTAATTTTTTTTTTTAATTGAGTAGCATTGCATTATATTGGAGTCACAGAGAGCATGGGACAGCTTGTCTTGCCCCCTTCCTGAATTACCAGTCTTACCTGTCCTCCTGGGTCAGCTCTCAGCAGCTACCCGGCGCGGCATACGGCACAATCCACTCTCGTCTCCTCTCCATGATGCATAAAGGGACCCTTTTTACTAATAAGCAAGTGTCCTAAGCAACATCACTCAAAGATTGTCCTTTCCACCCTCAAATCCTGTGATTGGGATCACTTAACCCCCCTGTGATGGATTTTCAATGAGTTGCCTTTCTTAATGGACCAAAATGCTGCCTTGTTTGGCCCCCAAATTAATATAGTTTATTAAAAGTTTGTGTTAAGAAAAGATGTAAGCTGTGTACCATGTAAACCAACACCTGCATAGATTGACTTTACCACTAACAATCTAATTCTGTCCTACATCCTTTATTGACCCCTGAAAGGTTTTTTCTGGGCTCTGCGAGGAAAGAAAGTCAATTAAACAAAAAGTCGAATAGCCAGGGCTTTATTGGGGTTTTCGCACCCGGGCGAGGTTGCCCAGTCCGCAGAACGAGGGCCGGGGAAGTCGCACCGAACAAAGAAAAACGAGCTCTTTAAGCAAAGGAATTTTGCGGGCTTCATACGTAGTGAATGGGGATTGGTCCTGTGAATCCAGGTGTGGGGGTTCCATCCCGTATTCTGAGGTCAGCCACCTTTCCCGGGTATTGCCGCCGCTGCTGCTGCTTTTGTCCCTGGGCCAGTCCAACAATCCCTTTTATCTGATTTGGTTGCCCTCTTCCCCCTTCCTTTCCGGTAACCACTAATTTGGTCTTGTAGACTAAAGGTCTATTTTGGTTTGATTTCGTTGATTTGTTTTTTGGCCTCTGTACACCACATATGAATACATTTTTTTTTCTTCCATATGACTTACTTCACTAAGCATAATTCCTTCTAAGTCCATTCATATTGTTGCTAATGGCAGGATTTGATCTCTTATAGTTGAGTATTTTTTTTTTTTTTAATAATTGAATGAAGCTTCCCCCCTGAAGAGCAGGGATCTTTCCAGGGGATGAGGTCAAGCAAGTGAGGCATCCCCCTTTAAGAGCAAAATGTATATGGGAAGCTCAGTAATAAGGTATTATAGTACAATTAAAATCGAAACTGAAGAGAAAACATCAACTTTTAATAAAAATAGAATCACTAATAATTTCATGCCCATTGGTGCCTGAGGCAAAAAGACCATAAGACCGATCTCATCTTTATTGAAAAATGCTGATACTTTGTTCATTATGATTTTTTGCATTAATTTTCATTTAAAAATTTTAAAATGCTGTTTGTTTCGATTACTAGTTTTTGGTTCCCTCTTACCTTAAATCTTTCTTTTGCTTATTGATGTGTCCTAAACACCCCAAATGTTGCCTGACACATAGGAGGAGCTCAGTAAACAGTTAAACGAATGAGGGTTAAATAAAGGCATTTAATTGATATTCTGTGTTTGAGACATGATGATAAAAAACACTGAAATGTCAAGATAATTCTGGAGAGAATAGACCTGTTTGTGTGAGTTCTGCTATCTCCATTTGAATTTTTTGACATTTATATAAAAGGACACTTGGGGAATTTTATGCTAATGAGCTCAGAGTTGTTATGCATTTATTCAATATTTATTGAATGTTGTGGTGCCAGAGACAGGACACACCTGGCAATTAGTGATGGAATTTCTTTCCTCTGAAAGCATTGTCTGTTAGGGGGCAGACAGTTTCCCTAACACCTGAGCAGCAAGGCCAGCATAGGTAGGGTTTTAACTGTGTAGGAGGACGCTTGTGGATTTTCCCACATCTAGAGCTTTAGCAGATCAGGTTGGGGTCTTGACTAGGACAATCATAGGTTTCCATTTCCCTGGGTGAGTTACACTTACCACCTGTTAAAGATAAACTAATATTTGTTAATTTTTGGTGCTTGCTTTTCATCTCCAACATCCCCAGTTGCATGGTAAATCACCTGGTCCCCATAGTGATGCAGGAAAAGGCGATAGCTAGATGTAGAAGACAGAAGAAGGGCATTGTGAGCAGAAGGGAAGTTCTGTAAAGGCACAGAGGTGAGAAATGCAGGTTCCTTATAAAAAAAGGAGCAAGTTAAGGTGGCTAGATTGGGAACAAAACTGGAAGAAGGGAATGTGCAAGAAGACTGGAGAAGCTGAATAGATAAGCAGCCTTGTAACTTTTCCATTAAAATGGTTTCCAGTAAGCTAATTATTGCAAACCTAATATATTGGAAGATGGCATTCGTATGCATGTTGTAGGAAGGTTTTGTTTTGTTTTAAATCAGGGCAGGCTTAATTTGGAAGTTTTAGATCTGATGGAATGTTTGTGGATCTTTATGACTTGCATTGCAATCTAATCAACTTCTCATTTTCTTCTGGGTGACTTGTTCATTAAGAAGAAAAACATTTAATGCAAAAATTGGTGGACTTCTGACTCGACTGATATTAAAGGAGGGATAGTGTTAGTGGAGTAGAGACTGGATTGAAAGGAAGTTTTCTAGTGTTAGGGTCTTAAATATGTTAGAATAAGGGAGGTTACAAATGTTCAAATTAAAAGTGAGGGAAGTGATTTGTGACTTAATATGCTTTTTTATTATTTGAATAATCTAAATACTCTCATTTATTCAGTATTATATAGTTTTATTTTTACTCAGAAATATACTGATAAACAAATTTATGCTAATGAGTGGGGCTCTCCCGTACTTTTCTCTCCAGCCTCAATCTCATCTAAAATTCCAGGCTCCGACATGGTCCCATGATGTCTAATTGACATCTCATAGCTAGTATATCTACAACTGAACTCCCAATCTGCCAGTCAACATTGTTTTGTGGCCTCATGCATTATTATTTTAACTGTATTATAGTCAGTAAGCATACTTAGCAAAAGTATTTAAAATGTCATTTCTTTCATTATGTGTTACGTTGACCTAAGTCTTGAGAAAACAATTACTGTGAAGGCTTCCCACACTAGAATGGAACTATGATTTTGTTCTTGTAGATACTGTGTAGGTCCATTCCAAGGACATTGCAATTTAAGATCTAGAAGAGACCTAAGCTCTTGTATTTTGAGTGTTTCCTAAGTAATAGTCTCTATTAACTTAAGACCATTAAAAAAACACACACCAAAAATGCTCCCCGGTTTAAAAAAGATAATAAAAAACAAGTAAGTAAAGGGAACCATGGCAAAGGCATCATGGTTCTTTCATCTGTAATCATGTCTTAATTGTGTATTACCCAATTGTTTTGGTTCACAGGGAAAGTTTAGGATTTCTCTTAAAATATATAAAAACTAGACCAAAAACTTCCCAACTAAGACAAAGCTCCAAATTAATTGAATTACTTTATATTTAGGTTGTCGATAAGAAATAGATTGCAATTAAAAATCATACCCCAGTCCTATTTGTTTGAAATGATGTTGATAGTCTAGTTTGCCTAATTGCTCTCTAAAACATGGCTCAGAATTTCTTGTTTTACCTACTGTTTGTGACACATATGTTTAATTTTAAAAGTTGACTTCATCCAATAGAAAGTTTGAAATAGTACTCCAGTAAATTAGAAAGTAAAATAGAAATTGAATAACTCATTTTTCTTGTACCAGACTTTTAGAAAAACCTATTGATATCAAGGATCTAAGCTAGAAAGCAGTTTTCCAGGGGGCAATATATGTTCAGCCTAACAAGATTCAGCTCTTCAAGTAGGTTTCCGAAGCTCTGGCTCTGCCTTTTTCACAGTCTTTCCCTCAAGATGCACTGGCTCTACTTCCAGGGAGGCCTGCAGGCAGCTTCCCAGACGCGCCATGTTCCTGGAGCCCTCAATGATTGTACCTGTCAGTGCTCAGTTTCCTGGAATGCTTGTCCTTTCGTTTTAAAGATTTCAACCAAGTAACAACTTTCCTGGCAAGTCTTCCTTCCTCCCCTGCCTTCCACATACAGGTGTTTCTTTCTCCTGGGCTGCCATGCGCCATTCTGGACATTGCTCTAGCTGTGATAGTTCTTACCTCAGGAGGCCTAGACCATTGAGCAGGCAGAACTATTTCATATGCATCTTTATTTTCCTAGCTTGACGCATTGTGGGTGTTATATAGGAAAATGTAATCATAAAACAGTGTAGGAAGATTTGTTTCAGTGCCACTAGGAAGCGCAGTAAATTTTCTTTTTGTCTTTAGAATATTTTATTGTCCAGTAGCTTCCAAAAGGTGGAATAACTATTTAATGAGCATTTAAGCTAACAAAAAATGTATAGTATAATGCTGATAGACTAGAAATATGAGAAAATTGTTTAAAAATAGTAGTTATTGAAAAGGAGTAGCAAAGAAGAGACCAATTTCATTAATTCATCACGCTTATTAACTACTGGACATTGCAAGAATATGGAAATAAAAAATATTTTTGAGGGTTTTCACTGTTTCTCTGATGTTCTTAATTTAATGGTGGAAAGAGTTCTGAAGAAGGTCCACATGATTTAATAAATATCTTTCTAACGAACTGTATCCACTAGGATCCTACCCAGAGCTCTAGAAGATTAATTTACTCTTAACCTCCATGTGATTAAAAAATATTTTTTTCCATTAATGTATCTGCCAGTGCTCTCAATTTGCATTAAGTAAGCAGTTTACTTACTTGATTTTGTTTATTTCATGCAGTATTGGAATCATTGGAAAGCTTCACAAATGTTTGATAAATACCGAATGAATGAATAAGAAGTATACTATTTCCACTCTGAAAGAATTTGTGTAATTGATTAAGTCTAAATGAGTCACTGACTTTGTCCTTTTTGTAGATTTGATACTAGAGGAGGGTATTTATGAAATCGAGTGGTGTTGCTGCCAATTTTGTATGCCAGAAAATCTTTGAAGTAGCACATTGTCTAGAAATTAACTGCTTTAAAAAATGTCTCTCTTTCTAGATTTTAGTGCCAATCCTTTCTAATAAGAACAACCATAAATCCTGGCCCTGTTTTATTTCACAAGATATGGAACGTCACATAGAAGTCATGAAAAATAAAATGCAGATTTTTAGGGGCAAAATGTTGAGAAGAACTCTTTTACCAATTCCAACTATTGCAGCAAAAATTGACCTGGATCAGAAATATTCAGAGACCAAGTATGTTATGATAAAATTTGTACAAGATATTAAAGTGGAGAATACCCATTTACTGTGACCCCTCACCCACTGCAAACTGTTAGCAAAATAGAGAATTACTCTAACTGCATCATATTTTTAAAATAGCTTCCCAAAATATAATGTATATGATTTCCTTTCACATAATACATTTTTGAAGCAATGTGTAAAGCAAACTGTAACAATTGCCATTATGTCAATGATTATTTATTTTTTGAAATTTACTTATTTTCTTTTATTGATGTAATATTGCATTATAACATGACAATTATTCTTTAGCAAAATGATTTTAAGGATATGAAAATCTTTCACATGTTTTTTAATGTTAGTGACAGGATAATAATGTTGCAGCTCAAATTAAGGCCATAAAAATAGTGGATCTGATTTGGAAGTATTTGTATTTAGAAAATTATTTATGATACAGAAAATAGTCATTAGAATCTAAGTCCTATCTTGATGAAACATTTGTTTTTAAATTGTGTTATCAATCTTTTCAGTCTTGAGCCCAATGAAAGGGCAATACTTCATTCAATTGAATCAGTGGTTATTAAATGGTCACATCAAATCCAAGAAATTGTAGAAAAAGATTCAGTGCAGCCATTGAATGATCTTCACTCAAATCCTCAAACTGAACTTGATTTCTGGACAATGAGGAGAGAGAATCTAGCCTGCATTTATGATCAAGTAAGTAGACAGCCTGAGGAATTAAATTAGCAAAATCAGTTGTAGAATTTGGTCTTCAGAGCATTGACTTTCTTTAACTTTAAAGGTTTAACATACTGTTTTGGAGGGAGTTAATAGTCTCCTCTCTTTTTCCAAAGTTTTGTATGGGATTCACATTTAAAATTAGTGAGAATTAAAAGTAATTTTGCTTTTTGAGAATATTTTGACAGACTTTGAGAGAACTGGAAACTTATGGTATGGAAAGAATGGTTCCAGGGAAAGAATGGTTCCAGGGAAACACTGAAGATTGTAAAATTTAACTAATTTAGTTGATTTAATTGATTTGGGAAGGAGTAGGATCTTGCTTAGTGTTGACATGCAACTTTGAAGGAAAAGTCACTGTGGTGCCTCTGCTGGGTGCTTGACCAAACTTACTGAGCTTAATGTTTAAAAATGAAGACATTCATTCACCTGTTCACATGTCCCTTAGAGATTTTCAGAAATACAGCAAGACATTTTTATGGAAACTTTAATATTTTGTGCATAGTGTAGTATGTAAGTTGACAGACCTTTTTGAAATTTAAATTAAGAAATTATAAAATAAGGAAAAAAATGTTACTTTTTAAAGTATTTTCCACTTGAAGCCAGACATGTTTTTGGTGTTAAATACTGTGTGTATTGTGCATAAATGGAATATAATTTATATTTTTTATAGAATGCACTTATTTAGTAATTAATCTGGCCTATATACATATATGTATTTTTTCTATTTAGCTTCAGACTCCTGTTGTCCTCAAAATGGTTAAGATCCTGAAAACAAAACAAAGCAGCTATTTTCCCACTTTGAAGGACCTCTTCGAGGCTGTGAAAAGTGGTAAGTCTCTTGTCCTTGGCCTGGCATCTGTGTCCCTCATGGTCTGGCCCTGGCCTGTCTGTTCAGCCTCATCTGTCTTTCCACCCTTAACATGTTTGTGAAGTGATTGCGCTTGACTTTTCTAACGATGAATTCATTTTAATCATCTATACTTCGGTCTCCAGCTGTACTATACTATTTTTAGGGTGTATCATGAAGTAACCTCCACAGCAGGCTTCAGATTGAAGTTTTAATCAGAATGTGTGTGTGTGTTGGAGGGGCCGGGGTTTGGTGTTTAGCAGAAGGTAAATGAACACTCAGCACAGAGGTTTTCTAATTAGCAGTTGGCGGGCAATTGGTCCAGTTAGTTCGTCACCAGTAAAATCTCTGAATGGGCTTGACATCCTCTGCTTATTAGCTCATGAACACAGTCATCGCTAAAGTTTTGGCAAAGATTAAACATAAGGAAAGGAGGATTGATTTGCTTGAATTTTGAATAATTAATGTATGCGTGTTGTTCAAAACCAGAAATTACAAAACGTTATCAGCTGAAAAATCTCCTCCCTCTCCTTATCCTCTCACTCTTGAGTTTTCGGCCCACCCAGGGGATAGACCCTTTCGCCAGTTTCTGGATTTTATTTTTCAGGCATGTTAATTTAAGCAAATAGTAGATACATGATCTTGAACTTTTAAATTGTAAAATAATGTGAACGAATAGCTTTTTTTGTTCCTAACATTAGAAAACTTAAATTTCTTTCCTATGTAACATTTGGAAAGTTAGGAAATACTTAAAATCTCCTTTGAGAATGCTTTAATTTCTCTTTGGGCTTTTCTCCATCCTTTTGTTGGAAAAGAGGCCATAAGATAAGAGGAAATATTTCTGCTCAGAGGCCCGTTAGATCTGGATTCCTCAGTACATCTCACATTTGCTGAGCTTCTGGTCTTCATTGACCAGACTGGCACATTAATACCTTCCTAGTAGAGTTTTTATGAAATTAGCGCAATGTATCTCCATCTTGTCACCACTGACATTTGGGGATGGATAATTCTCTGTTGTGGAGGGATGGTTGTCCTGTGCACTACAAGATGGTTACAACATCTCTAGGTTCTACCATTCCCCTGTCCCAGCTGCGCCAATCCAGTGTCTCCTGGGACAAAAACGTCCCTAGATGAGAACTGTTGGACTGAAGATATAACAGATATTATGCAAATCTACACATGCAGTAAGTGTGTCCTCAATAAATGGAAGCTGCTCACTTTTTTTTCTGTTAGTATAAGATGAACATTTCCTTGGTTAAATCTGTCAGAGTGAATCTTAGGAGGCCTGAGAGCCTACGAGCAGTGACCTGGATATTCAGGAAGAAAAACAACAAAAACACTCACGGTAGAACAAGTGCTCAAAGACATTTTCAGAGGTAGGGGCTCGCTCTCAAAGACACATTCATGGCCCTGTCAAATCACCAAATGTATTTACCACATTTTAGGGCATGTGCCTATTATTAGTGATTATTTTATTAACATAAAAAACCCTAATTTCCACACATGAGTAAATCAGGGGAGGAAATAGTTCCCAGAGCATCTTTCTTCCCAGGTGCGTAGATTAATTGGTTATTTATCAAGTGAAATAACATAGGTGGGCACATGCCTGACTCTGACAGCCAAAGACTTTTGGCTGTCATTTTTCTGCTTTTCCTGATAGGAGCCTTTTAGGTTAACACCAGAGAAAAAATGTACTTTATTTTCTTCCTTCATAAACAAAGCCTGTTTTCAGTTAGTCAAAGATACTTGTAATGGAAATGGAATGGAAATCTGATGGAAGATCCATTTCAGGTATATTAAAAGGACCTGTTTTAATCAACAGAAAATTTGGATTAGATATGGCATTTCAAAAAAACATTCCTTACTCTTACTATGCTCAATTTTTTATTCTAGTAAAATTCATATAACATAGAAATAGCTATTTGAAAGTGTACAGTTGAGTGGCATTTAGTGCAGTGTCAAACAACCATCACTAAATAGTTCCAAAAGATTTTCATTCCCTATACTTAACAATTTAAGTGATATTTTGATTAAAAATATGATGAAAATTTCTCAGACATTGCATTTCATAGAACACTGGAATCAGACAGTAAGTTAAATTAGCGTACATTTATATTAACGTCCTAGATAAATTAACATCCAATGATAAGGTTTGTAATCCAAACCGAAAAGTGACAACTTTACAGAGATGTTTTCTTCCAGGTTTCCATGTATTTGAGCAAATTTCTTGAGACTGTCAGGGTATTTTCCCACCAAGGCTTTCGTCACGATTTACTGGTGCTGAGTGACTGCACTGGGACTCTCCTTGTTGGTTGTAGAGAAAGCTTTCCAAACTGGTCATGTGTCAGTTGTAGGACAAGTGATATGAAAAGAAATAGGACATTTAAGTACAGTCATGGTGTTTTACATTGTTCTCTTGAACTTGCAAAGTGAACTTAGAAAAGAGACTGTGTCCTATTAAGAGTGATTTTCTTTCCCTATAGCTCTTCTCAAAGCCCAAGACGCAGAACTTTACCTGAGACCGCTTAGGAGACACATTCAGGCTATCCAGGAGACGGAATTCCCACAGACTGGAGTATTAATCTCACCGTTATTTCATACCATCTGTCTAATCTGGAGTCATTCCAAGTTTTATAATACCCCTCCTCATATTATAGTTTTACTGCAGGAGTTTTGTAATCTCTTCATTGACCAGGTATGTGATCTACAAAAATAGGAACACTATGAATCATTACTAAGCGGTAGGTTTTACTAGATCAACAAAGAATGAATAATTCCAGCATGTAGCCAGAACACTGTTTTCCATTTTTCCAGAAATGACTTTGATGGTAACAAAGGGAGGTTTTTTTTTATCCTAAGTAGCAGAGGAATTCTGGAAATAAGTCAGATATATTAAAAAAGCAGGTTGTGTTACTGGATTTTATTTAATTTCCTACTGTTCTTCTAAGGGATTGACTACATTTTCCATAAAAGGCAGACATCCATAGTATTTCTTTGTAGTATTCTCTGTGGTTTCCACAGGAACACAGAGAAAACATTTGGAAAGTAAGTTAAAAGAATTTGCTGAATAAAATGATACTGAAAATATAGTAATGGAATTATACTGAAAGAATTCTTTTTCATTATTGCTCTTTGAATGTTCTTGTTTATTATTATTCCTTTACTCTTCACATACCTAGCACAATGTCACAAAATGGACTGCTTCTCATTCTATTTGTATGAACTTTTTGTCGTTAGGTCCATAATATCAGAATATTATATAGTTTGAGAGCTAAAGGATTCTTGAATAGCACATACTCCAGTGGCACTTAGTTGGAGGTATGCCTTAGTTTGCTTGAGTTGCCACAACAAAATATCATTGATTGGGTGGCTTTATTTTCAAATATTATTTTCTCTCAATTTTGGAGCCCAGGAGCTAAAGCCACAATTCTATCAGACTGGGACTCATCCATTGGCTTCCTTTAGCTTTGACTACCTCCGAAACACCTTATCTCCAGATACAAATGCATTAATGATTAGGCCTTCAATATATGAGTTTGGATGAGGGGATGGGTTATAACTCAGTCCATAGCAGACTGTGTGTCTGAACCACTAAAGAGACATTAAACAAATGCTAGAGCATCATAATCTGTACATGGTTTAGCTTTTGAGTTGTTAAGAAGACTTTTCATGAGAATTGGATCTCCTCCAACTCCAAAGGACAAATGGAAAAAAAAGTGTAAGTTGATGGGAATTGGAAAGTCTAAGATTGCAGCGAATTAAGAATAGCTGCTTTGTTGTGAGTGGGCACAGGGCACCCTTGTGTCCTGGGGCACAGTGTCAGTCTGAGAAAAAAATTAATGGAGACTCTCGATAGCAGCACATGGCAAGTTTTTTAGGAGAAGCACAGAGAGACAGAGTGGAACTCTCTGTGGGCAGTAAAGCTGCACTTTTATTAAGTTAAGGGAGGGTCTTATATACCTGGGGAGTGGAATTTTCCTCTTGTGGTTCATTTTACTTGTACGTATGTTGTTACGGGTTGATAAGGAAGTATCTTTTGCTACCTTATATTTAGTATACCAATGATTTGGGTAGTGTTAATGTATTTTTAGCAAACCTGTGACTTGGGCAGTTAGGTTTGATCCTGCAGAGTTGTGCATCCACAATCCTGCTTCCTTATTCTCAAGACGCCCTCCTTTCTCCTGTTCTGTCCCTCCTCATGTCCAGGGGATTCAGATAATAACCTCAGTGTTCCTCCCTTCCTCCATTTTGTTTGTATTTGATTTTATTCTCAGGTTCTCACCAGGTGTTAAACCAGGTAACTTTTGGGAATTTCAGATGTGTATCTTCCTACTAAAGGAACTTCCCTGGAAACAGACTTATTTGTCTTTATAGTTCTAGCCCAATGAATTTTATTTCCACTTCTGGAACATCTCTTGTAGCTAGGGAAGAGGCTTTCTCAGAGGAGGTGGGTGATTATGATGATCTGAACCCTGATATTCTCTAATACGTCTAGTGACTTTGATATCATGGCTCACAACTGCAAATTCAAACTTTTTTTTTCCCCCAGTGGGGTAAGTTGGAGGAGAATTGGAGCCCTGAAGTCTGATCATAATCAAGACAAACAGCTTAGAGCTTCAGGCCCTAAAACTTTCCTGTTTTAAGCGATCAACAAAATAGTTTTGTAGGATAAAATGGTTGAGGACTGTCCCAATCCAATTCCTGATATTTTTTAGGTGAATTAACAGACACTTGAAAGATGACATCATTTGTTCAATTTCCATGAGAATTTAGGGGAAAATTCAAGACTAGAGAAACAGCTTGTGAATAATTTTTTTCTCTCTCAGCATTTGAAGAGGTAGAGTGGTGTACTGAAAGGGCTTTGGATGTAGACCAATCTGGATTCAAATCTAATTGAACCATATAAGGGGAGTTTAGTCACTTCTGTGAATTTCATTTTTCACATCTGTCAACAAGAGATGATCTTGGTCCATAAGCTGTTTTATCAAAAGAGATGGCCTAAACAAAATGCCCACTTGCTAGCATTTCATAGAGGTTCAGTTATAGTTCCATACTATTGATTTACAAGCTACCTGTAGCCATTGATGGGACATAGCAGATGCCTTCCTTGCTGTATTTTCTCTCCTGGCTTCATTCTATTTTCAGTTTCTTTGTTCTGCCAACTCAGTTTTGTTCAATTGTTAAGCAACTACCCTGGGTCCTAATAGCTAGATCTCCGTGAAAGAACACAATCCCTACTGCAGGATAACTGACTCCACCACTTCTCCCAAATCCCCTCTGAAGGAGTCTCTTCAACTTTTGAAAAGTTTGAGAATAGCCACAGCTATTTTACTGTCAATCTTTCTTAGTGTGTAAAGCCCAGAGGTGGTCACTCATTACTGTGGTTCAGAAGAAATTCCTGTTTTCTGTAATCCTATAAATCTATTCTCCCTGTCAGTAGCCAGATTTTGCCAGGCTCCTGCAGAAATAATGTAGCTTTCTGCGTTCCTTAGTTACTTTTCCTGGCTTTTGTCCAAAGGTTCTGTTGACCTGATTTCCTTGAGTCTCCAAGTGGATTTTGTAGTTAATCTGCCCCAACATGTTAGGAATCAAAAATCAGCAATGAGCCAATTTTCGTATCTGGGTTCCCTGAAGAGATAGACTCCTCCCTACCAGTCCGCTAATTTTATTTTTTATATTGAAAAAACACTGTACAGTGCCTATTGTTTGCCAGGAACTCTTCTACGCCCTTTACAGAACCCACACATTTAATCCTCATAGCAACACTGTGACATAGGAACTATTAATAGATCCATTTTTGTAATAAAAACAACCCTGAAATTCAGAGGATAGCTTTCCCAAGGCTATAAACTTGTAAGTAATGGAATTCTTGCCCATTATACTATGCTCATATTTTATCTTATTTTTTCCATATTTTAAAATAATTTTCATTTCTAATTACAATGTAACATTTGCTATACTAATGATAACTGTATATATTCTCTTTGCATTAAATTTACAATGGACATAGTCCTGTAGTCCTGTCATTTAATAATTCAGCATTTTTTAAATTTTTATTTGTTTTACCTGCTTCTTAAAAAGTAGTTTTGTTGTTATTGGATATTTAGGTTGTGTCTAGTTTCCTCTGTATATAAAAAATATATTGCCAGCAACTGGATACAAATTCTTTTTCTTAACTTGACTGAACACAAATTGGTCAATTTTTATTAATACAAATTGTCTTTTCATGGCTCCTGAATAATATTTAATATTTACAAATTCTATCCTAACATATTAATTGTTTTCATTATCAATATGTAAAAGGTTTTACTCTGTTAAGTCATACTATAGCTGTCAAGCTTTCAGCATTAACCATATTTTAAAAATGTGGGGTGATTATTGGATAAATAGTGGTACCATATTGATTTTTATCTTGTAGCTTTCATGATTTGTTTCTTTTTTTTTTTTAATAATTTTATGTATCTTAGGTACTTGCACAAATCTGTCCCTCTCAATGTGTTTACGAAACTTTTGAACACTTTCTGCATTACAGATCAGAGGTCATAATAGCATTCTATTGACTGGATTTGACCTATAAATCCATGTAGTATTATTTGGCTTGGAATTAAAACAATATTTTTAAATATTGCTAATACTTTAATTGAGATCACATTTAAATCTCAGCACTCCAGCCTCCACGGGAAAGCCAGCACTTTCTCTGCACTGGCTCTGCCACTGGCTCTGGCACATTCAGTTGCTAGAGCGCCCAGTGTCCTTTAGATGGATCATTTGCTAGCCATGTGACTATGGTGTCCACCATTTGCTGCTATTCTTGATCTGCTTCATTCATTTTTATTAACTGCCTGATCCTTCTAGGCATTACAGTCATAGTCTGAAACTTTTGTTACTTTAGCAGCAAATGTTTCTCTTCATTTGTTTTCCTATCAGTGCTCATTAGCATAGTCAAAGCCTGACACATAAAAGGCATTATCTGGAACCCCTGGATGATGCCATAGTTGAACTTTGCTAATAGGGTCTTTTTTTAAATGACTTGGCTTCTTTTCTCTAATAACCTGACTCTACTTCCTGACCATTGCATATCTTTGCTACTCTAGGACCATCACCCTGTCCATTCCATGGCTTCATATCCCTGCTATAGACATTGTCATTCACGTGGTCCTAGGTAAGGAAGAGTTTAACTCTGAGAGGTCCAGCTTGGAGAAGAGGTGTCAGAACTGAGCACAAGGAAGATTCCACAGGGATACTTGATAAGAGGAAGAATCTGGGAGATGAGTATCCCACTAATGTCATTGAAAAATTGGCTAATTGATAATTGTTTAATTGGCTTACTGATAAATCAATTAGCATTACTTTCATCGATAAGGTATAAAGTGTGAGACAACAGAACTGGTGTGGTTGGGTATGTTCCATAGAGCTGCTTTAGGAAGCAGAAAAAAATTCAGAGAGCTTAAGAGCTAAAGGAAATCTTAAAGTTCTCCTAAGGATCTTTCTTTTTGCAGATAAGTCAGCTAAGATCCTCTGAGACCACTAATGTAACAGAAGCAGTTAGTGGCCCCTAATTAGATCATAGCCAGGTCTTCTGTCCCCTGTTGATATATTTTCCCTCACATACCCCACTGCCCAGTGAAAGGATAAAAACTAAAACATTTATCTTTGGAAATCTCACTCAATCATGGTCTGTAGGATTGAAAGCTAGTTTCTGTGATCGTCTTATCTGTGTAAGGGTCAGCCAAGAAGGGCAGGAATGCGTATAAAGGTGGCTTTCCCAGGGGAAGTTACTTTCAATGTCACAGGAGTCTGCTAGAACAGGGAAAGCAATTTAGTTTTCATCATAGATTTTTTTAGGACACATTTACTATAAATACAGATAGATAAAGGCATACGGAATCCATAACCTATACCCCTGTTTAAACTATACTAAACTTCAAATTGCGAAGGGATTACTGCTAATTCTCCTTTCTGTTCTGTGTGAAAATGTTAGTAGTCTTCATGTAGAAGTTAATTTCCATCCAGTCTGAGTGAGAAATAAGAGAATAGATTGGGATTCTATAGCTAGAACTTGAAGGATTCTAATCAGTGGGGTTTTTAGATGCTAAATGAATGCCTTTATTACTTTAAAATTTATAGCAGTCTGTATCATGTGCAAAACGGTAACCACTAATGGGAGAAAGAGATGAATAACATCTACATTTAGAGGGACAATCCATCTGTTTTGTTGAACTCAATTTTGGCTTCCATTATGTTCTCTAGTAATCTAATAACTTTCTAAATAACCACAGAATTAAAGATACCCGATTAAAACCTGTTACTTATATGAGATTTAAATGTATCAGGAAGACCTAGTATAAAAAAATCTTTAGAATTTATAGGTTCTTGATGTCCCTAGAGGGGGAATTCTCAATGTTCAAAACTAATACAGATATTGAAGAACTGGAAGGAACCTAAATGAAGGTCTCTCTGCTCAGTGCATATGGATCTATTGGCCTTTCTTTTTGTTTAATCTTTTCTCTTTTCCCTTTCCTTTATTCAAAAACTAGTTCGTGTAGCATTGATTTTTATGACCTTTTTATGACCTGTTATGCTCCTTAAGGCTCCCGAAGAGAGCCTAGCTAATCCAATAGAACTGTCAGTACTATACCCACTTACATCATCTGTCACCTTTTCGAGAGCCCCTTTGCTGCAAGGTAAGATGCTTACCACCCTGATAGATTTCCCCTCCTGGCTTGTGTATTTTTTTTTTTTAATATGAAAAAGCAGTGTGTAGCATATTTGCCGGCAGGAATATTTGTGCATAATATGAATACACAGTTGTCATGTCTCTGAATCTTAGCAAAAAATTATTTATTGAGAGGAAGTATAAATCCAGGCATTGTAGTGTTTCTTGTAGATTATTTAAATGTATACATGTCATTGAAAGTGCCTGAATTTCTAGAATTTGTGCTTTCATCACAGCATTGCTGGTCTAATTCTAGACATAGTCATTTAAAACGATTCAGTGGAAAAAAAAATGATTTCAGTAAAAACCTGTTGAATGTATTTACAGTCATTGTGTCCTCTTGTTAAATTCTAGGCAATAGCTTACCTTTCTCCTGAAGCCCTTTTGAAAGGAGAAATTGAAGACTCCCTGGAGAAGGTGCAGGTGGCCATTAACATCTTAAAGACTTTCAAAAATTCCTTTTTCAACCATAGACAAAGCTTGGCCAGTTGTTTTATGGGAAATAAGGAGCTGAAACCATGGGATTTTCAGTCTCACCTGGTATTTTGTAGATTTGACAAGTTTCTTGACCGCTTCATGAAAATAGAGGTATTCATTTATTGTCTTGTAATTTATTCATATTGTAGGTGGATTCAAAAACCCTGTAGCTTTTTATATAATTCAGGGAACAGTTTATTCTGTTTGGGTGGAGGTGGGAGGTCTCTTTTCTTAGCAATTCTCATGAGAAGCTTAAACGACCAGTGTTAAGAGAATAGTGTTAAAAGCTTATGTTTGCTTCGTTTTTTAAATTAACTTTTGATTCTTTCATGATACTGAGGATAAATGAATCTCTATCCTGGTGACCCTTGACCTAATTACTGACTAAGCTCCAGGAAGACCATTGTAAATTAGGAAGCTGTAAATACATCTCTTTTTCCTTTATATGCTTAATATTTGTTATGGGGTTTCTACACCTGAAAACCCATTTGATAATCTAAAGTATTATACTAGGCTTTATTATATAAATGCATATGCTATGCAAATATTAAAACCATTTATAAAAATAATAGCATGAAAATATGTGCTCTATAAATATTTTAAATACCTAAAAATCAAATATCGAATGAATACACACATGTATACTCACATTTATATGGAGCCAACTGGCTAAAGTTTTGTTTTGTTTTTTTAAGTTGGAACTAATGACACTGCCTTGGTTTCTTTGTAAATCTCTGACAAGTTTGGACATTTTTTGTTGATAGTTTGTTGAATTGAATTCAAAATTAGATCTTTATATTTTGAAAATTCTCATCATCACTTAATCACCCTGAAATACCTCTTAAGTCTGCTGAACGCCTAGCTACGGCAACTTACACCCCGCTTTCATAAGTCTCTTAAGCTGTATTTCAATAAGGGAGCTGATTCACTGAAAAGTGTGGGTGGCTAAAAATAAGAGTTTGGATACTACCTGGGGAATCTAACTAAAGACGAAAAGGATATAAAATTAGGGAGTCAGCATTAGCTATGGTAAGTAAGTTGTTGCCTGTACTGCTAGGTAATTTTCAGCAAATGTAGAAATAGGAGTATGATTTAAAAAATTAGCAGTTACTTTATTCAATTAAATCATTAATATTTATTTTCTGTTGTAAGTGCCCACTGACTCACTAATTTTTAACGTTTGAAAATGTTTTTTCTTTGAAACTGTAAAATATTATGCTGTTCAAGATGGTGGAAAGATTTTATACTGTACTATGTTTTTACGAAGGACATCTTTGTCACCATATTGGAATTTGAAAAGCTGGACAGACTTGAGCTTGGTGGTACCAAGGGAGCAATTTTAAATGAACAAATTCGAGAGATGAATGAAGAATTTATGGAACTCTGTAAAGTTTTTAAGCAGAGCACTTACGACCCATCTGATTACAGTAGCATGGTAATACTGCATCTTTGCATTTTTGTGTCTTAGAATCCAAATATTTTAAAGCTAGAAAGGATGGTCAGTCACAGTGATTATAGATAACATCCAGTCCATCCTTTCTGGGAGGAAAGAGGTTAAATGACTGACATAACTAGTGGTAGATCTGGGTCCAGAATTTAGGCCTGTGCATTTTCAGTTTAGAACTGTTTTTAACAGTGGACCTCAAATGGGATTTGTTTCTTGTTTATGTGTATTGAAGGGGTGCTTTCCATATTAACTCATTTTTATCTGATATTCTGATGTCTATATAATTTGTATGTTTATTTTAGCCCTTTCCCCTAATCTCTAGATAATATTTTGATTTTTTGGGAACATTTATTCACCTACTTCAATACGGTTTTTTCTCCTAATCACTAGATCATTACATTTTGAACATTTATTTTCAATAGAGTCACTACATATAATATTAGCATGTATTTTGTCTCATTTTTTAATTGTTATTCTGTAGAACTATTTATAATTTCAACCCGAGGAAACGGGGAAGCGTTCAGAATTAAGTAGCTTCTGTTTTCTGTCACTCCTAGCATGTTAATAGTCGGGGAGTTACCTGTGAGCATCCCTGCAGCTCTAGCATAAAAATAGCTTCATTTTTGTGGTTTGCCAAGCACAGTGAAGCCTGGGTCCAAAAAAGAACCACACAAACAAAAATAAAAAAAAAAATCCTCCTCATTATTTTCTACAGAATGCGAATTTATTCACCATTGTGTTTTTATTTTATCAAATAATTGACTCTTGGAGCTGTACAAGTGCTGTATGTTAGCTTTTTAAGGACGCAGGTGGGCAAACTTAATCCCTTTGAACTGTAGTCAGCTTTCGTGAAGTGGAGTTAATGGTAAGAGGACGCTGTCATTCTGTGTCCTTGCTAACAGTAGGAACCTAGGACCAGGGTGATGAATAGGCTGAGCTCATCCCCAGAGCACAGGAAGATGTCTGTTACTTGCCAGGCATTCAGTGAATGGGATGCAATGGGACTCTTCAGAGAGCCTGGACTGTACTCTCCCAAGCAGCGGAGCGGGGCGGTGTATCTAAGTAGCAGGAGAATCTTAATTTCCTCATGATTACTAAAGTCTGGCAAGGTTTAGAGTAGCGTGATTGGAGAACGAGGCCGGGTTTAGCTGATGTCACTAACTTGGCAACCAGAAGGTCCTCATTTCTATCCCCCTGAGTTTCCAAAGCCGCACAGTCACAGAAGTAAGCGCAGTGCATGGAAGAAAATATATGTGCTCATGACAGTTTTATCTGCTTGGTGTTTGTGTTTTGGTATTTAGTATTTTGGAGTCGTTTCATTGCGCAAGTCAAATGGGCAGGGTTTACCTCGTCTCTCCAGGTCTGGGTGGACATACCAGTGACCTGTCCTTCATAGGTCTCCTTTGTCCTCCTTGTTCTTTATCCTGCCCTAGAGTAGCAGCTAGAACCTCCTGACTTGGGTTTCCTGGAAATCAAAGTGCAAGTTAACTAAAAGTCCATTTAATTGGTGTATGTAGACTGAATGAGACCTTTTTTTAAAAAAAAAAAATCATGTCCTGATTCTCGGTGTTTCCTCAGAATATTGCAGTGATTATGTATTTTTGCATAACAAGCATTCATTTTGGTGCTTTTTAACCTGAGCTCATTGTACTCTGATTTTATGATGAAATCGGTTGGTAATTTTTGGATACATTATTTTAGCAAATAATTTCCAACCTAGTATACTGTTCATACCAGTGTGTTCACAAGACACATGCTCACCCCTTTCAACACACACACACACACACACACACACACACGCCCAGTGTGTGCTGCAGCCTCCGCTGTGAATATACACTAGTGCTGACATCACAGTCCAGTGCAGCATGATGTTTTCCCACACTTGGGTACAGAAACGATTTAACTATGTTTCCAGTAAATTAGAGAAATAATAAAAGGGGTAATTTACTTTTGGAAATTCTGGTGTTTTTTTTCTCTCTCCATCAATTTCAAGTCTATTAATCAAGCTTTGAGTCCTTATTGGTATGACAGAAGTTCTACCACGGTGGTCCATTGATAGAACGTGGGGATTTTCTCAGGTGTATCTGTAAAAATGCTTTCGGGTTTCTCAATGATTAATATTTAATGGAACAGTCAATTCAATATTTTCTTTGACTTCTTCCTGTGGGACTATTTGAGATCTAGACAATTATGGGGAGAGGCTTGCTTTCTTAATTGTTTATATTTAACAGCTAATCTTGGGATCTTAGACTTAGCTGTTTTGTTTTGCTGACATTCTAAGGTGTTACTTGATTAAATATGTTTTCCTAGATTGTGGGGAACTAAGCATGACTGTTCTTCAGAGGAACCCCTTGACTCCGTGTGGTCTCTGTTAATCAGAGCCAATATTTACTGAGAAAAAAATAATTACCGACCAAGTGCTAGGTGCCAGGCATGCACCTTCACACACCGGCCTGCTTACTTCCCCCCCGAGAGTGACTGCCCAGGCAGATGAGGTTAATTACCTGAGATTATACAGGTGGTGGAACAGAGGTCCCAGGCCAGAGCTCTCAGCCCTGAGCCCAGCACTCTCTTTACCATGCCACTCTGACTCATCAGTAATCATCTCCCTCACTGCTTCCCCAGTGAAGGGAATATGTTCTCCTGGGACAGTGGGAGAAACCCGTCTGAGAACCTGTGTCAGATGGTGATTCAAGATGCTGTCTCTATTTTCCTTTATCCTGATGATGTTAGTAGGAAGGTTGATCCAGGTATCAAATCTGTCGTGACACCAGAACCTAAAATACATTGTCGAAGTAGTTGTTTTGTTTATCTATACTAGTTTGTATTCTAGTTCCTATAATTAGTTCACTGACCTGTCCTAGTCTACTGAACTACTGTTTTGTTATCACCATATGTAATATTTTCTAATTTTAGCTACATTTTTTATTAGGATTTTATTAGGATTTTCATGTTTTGCCTCCTCCTTTTTTCAAGATAAAAATTATAATTTAAAAACATTACTTATTCTTTTGGAAAGGTAACTTATGCAAAAATTAGTCCGCTTCTCACTCCACTGCCCTTTCTTTAGTTTTCCATTTTTCCTCCCAGAACTAATTTTTTTTTATGTATTAGCATTTGCTTGTATGTATGCTTTTCTTTTCTTTTTTTGCACAAATAGCACCCTCTTCATATATTTCTTGCTTATATCACTTAATATATTTCAGCAACGATTCTGTATCACTACAATAGCATTGCCTACTACTTTTTTTAAACAAGAGTATGTTACTCCATTGAATTCATTTTAAATGTGAAAGTAATATACATTAAAATTTTTAAACTTAGGAATTCTGCTTCTGAGATGAAGTAGATATACTTTTTCCTATTCCTCTTACTAAACACAACTAAAACTCTGGCCATTATATATAAAACAAGCATAAGAAGACACTGAAAGGGGAAAAGTAGACAGATTGACTTGGAACCCAAGAGACAATAGTAATGAGTCCCCTGGGCTTTCTTTTTGTCTGAAATAACCGAGACTTGGAGCTGAAAACACCAAGGGGTACAGACTAAAATAGCCCCAATAAAAACCTGATTGCTCTCAAGAAAGAGGTCACCAAGCAAGACAGAAAATTTGTAGACCATAATTTCTTTAATGCAGACAGACACCGCAGATGAAACTGTGCCCTAGCCTATTCATGCAGGCAAGGACTGAATGGGGAGCCTAGATCTGTGATAAGGCTTCCTAGCCTCCACTCCAGGGGCATGGTCAGATGGCCAAGTAGGAGGCCTTGATTTGTATCTTATTTAGGTTTTTTCATCCATTTTGAGCTAATTTTTATATCATGTAGAGTAAGTGTTTGACCTTATTATTCACTAACGTACAGATATTTAATTGATCTTGTGTTCTGAGACTGCTCTAACTTTTTTGGGGCAGTTCAGGATCTTCAGAACTTTTTATATATAAAATCATATCACAAGGTAATTTTGCTCTTTTCCAGTGTGGATGCTTTTTGTTTCTTTTTCTTATGTACTTGCTCTGGCGAGCATTTCCAAACCATGGTGAGTAGAAGTGAAAACGGGCATCCTTGACTTTTTCCTGATCTTAAGGGAAAAGCTTTAAGTCTTTTACCATTGAATATGATATTATCTGTGGAGTTTCTATAGTTGGCCTTTATCATGTTTAGGAAGTTTCTGTCCATTCCTAGTTTGAGTGAGTTGTTGAGATTCTTTTAATCATGAAGAGTTGTTGAATTTTGTTACTTTTTTTGGTATCAATTGAGATGATTGTTTTTTCCCATTCATTCTATCAATGTTTTATTATATTGATTTTTATATGCTATCCTTGCATGCCAACAATAACTTCACTTGGTCATATGCTGCTGAATTCTGTTTGCTAGTTTTTGTTGAGAGTACTTCCATCTTTATTTATAAGGGATTGTCAGTCTGTAGTTTTCTTGTAATGTCTTTATCTGGCTTTGTTATCAAGCCAATGTTTGCTCATAGGATGAATCAGGACATATTCCTTCAATTTCTTGGAAGAGTTTGAGAAGTATAGGTGTTAACTCTTATTTAAGTGTTTGATAGTATTCACCAGTAAAACCACTTGGTTCTGAGTTTTTCTTTTTGGGGAGGTTTTTGATGACTGATTTAATATCCATACTAGTTATAAATCTATTCAGATTTTCTGTTTCTTTTTGATTCAGTCTTGGTAGGTTGTGTTTCTACATATTTGTCCACTTTATCTGTTATATAATTTGATATATGTATGTTTGGCTCATAGTATATTTTTATAATCCTTTTTCTTTCTGTAAAATTGGTAGTGATGCTCTAGTTTTTATTTTAGTATTTTGAGTCTTCTTTTTAGTCTTTCTTGCTAAATGTTTGTCAACTTCATTGATCTTTTTAAAAAAACAACTTTTGGTTTTTATTGATGTTCTCTATTATTTTTATGTAATCTATTTTTCTAGATTTTATTTACTTCTGCTAGTTTTAGACTTGCTTTTTCAACTCTCTTAAGGCTTAAAGTTACATTATATATTTGAAATATATATAAATATATTTTTTCTAATGAATATATTTTTAGACCTTGATTTTTAGAACTTTTAGCACTGCTTCTATTCTATCACCTACATTTTGGTATTTTTTCCCACACTTATCTCAGGAAGTTTTAATTTCCTTTGTGATTCCTCCTTGCCTCACTGATTGTGGGAAATGAAATTTTATACTTTACTTAAACTGGTAAAAGATAACATTAAACAGTAATAGCTAATGTATAATGTAATATGTAGAACAACACATGATACACTTAAAACACTAGATGCATCGTGTGTAATTTTTAAAAATTCAAGTAATCCGAATTGCAGAAAAAGAAGTGAAAATCAGAGCAAACTGAAAATAAAAATTAAAATGACAGACTTAAACCCCAGCATAGTAATAATTGCATAAAATGAAAATGACCTTAATATTCTAGTACAGAGGTTGACAGAGTGAATTAAAAAACATGATTCAATTACTCATATACTTTGTCAGAAACCTACTTCAAATATAATCATATATGCAAATTAAAAGTAAAAGGAAAGAAAAAGAAATTCTAACATTAATAAAAGGAAAGCAATGATAGCTATAATTATCAGATAAAAGTATACATCATAGCAAGGTAAATTAACAATAGAGGGACATTATATGATGAGAAAAGCTAATCCACCAAGAAGTCAGTGCAGTCCTAAATGTGCATGCCCCAAACAATGGAGCAGCAAAATATCAGATTCAAAAACTAATAGAACTGAAAAGAAAATACACAAATCCACAATTCTATTTGAAGACTTCAGTGCTTCTGCTTCAGCAATTGGAAATAACTAGATGGGAAACCAGCAGGGATACAGAAGAACCAATACCATCCACCAAGGGGACCCAGTAAGCATTTGCAGAACATTCCTTGCAGTAATAGGAAAATTTACATTATTTTCAAGTACTCATGGAACACATACCATAATATGCCAGATCTTATACCATAAGATAAACATCGACAAGTTGAAAAGTATTGAAATCATACAGCCTTATCCTTTGATGTCAGTAGAATCAATCTAGAAATTAGCAATGAGAAAATGACAGGCAAATCTTTAAATACCTGCAAGAACAGAAGCATATTTCTAAATATTCCATGAATCAAAGCCTCAAGGGAAATAAAACAGAGAACTGAAAGAAAATGAAAGTAGAATATAATCCATCTGTGGGATCAGAAAAGGCAGTTCGGAGAGGGAAATGCATAGCACTAAATGTGGACATTAAAAAGAGGAAATTCTCGTTGCTCATCAAAATTTCTACCCCAAGATTCTAGGGGAACAATAGATACAGAGCAGAAAGAAAGAAAAATAAGAGCAGAAAATGAAATTGGGAACAATAGAGAAAAAAGAGAATCAAGAGTCAGTTCATTGAAATGACAAATCTCTATCAAGACTGCAAAATAAAAAGGAAAGACAAAGGTGCCCAAGGCCCATGCTGGATATTTAGGGCCTAACCTCCTTGGTGGGTAGATAAATACTATCTCAGTATTAAAAAAAAAAAAAAAAAAAGGACCTAAATCAGGAATAAAATGGGCTACCATTGCATCCTCTGCAGATATCAAAGAATAATAGAAGATGCCAAAATCAAAAAAGCTACCTCAATACTCATACTTTATATTCATAAATTTGACAACTTAGATGAAATCAACCAGTTCCTCAAAAAGCAACTGCTGCAACTCGCTTGGTACAAAATCATTTTTACTGAGCTATAATTGACATAGAACATTATGTTTTAGGTGTATCATGTAAGGACTTGATGTGTATATATTTTGAAATGTTTACCACAGTGAGTTTAGTTAACATCTGTTACCACACATAGTTAATTTTGATTGTGATGGTTGAAAGAGTAAAACTATAACTTAAAGAAGTTAGAATTGTAATTAAAAAAATCCCTGAAAGTGCACATCCAGACCCAGGTTGTTTGGGGAATTCTACCAAACATTTAAGAACACCGATCCTGCACAGCATATCCAGAAATACAAGAGGTGCGAACTGAACCTGTCCTAACCTACCCTTATCTTCTCAATCCATTGAGTGGCCCATATAATGGGTTATTAGTGCAAAGCCTAGGAGACATCAGTATCTTGCTCGTTTTGTCACAAGAAGCATTGGGTTTTGTTAGATACATCCCCAAAATATATCCAGAGCTCATCTCTGACCTGCTTTGTTGGCAGTTGCCCCAACCTGCTTTCTCTGCCCGTACAGTTGCTTGCATGCCTTTCAGGGAGGAGCTAAGTCTAACTACCCCATTTTCTAACGAAAACCCTTCAGTGGTTTCCCATGTCACTAAGAGAGGTGATTTAGCAGGTCTCAGAACATAGGTAAAAATGGTGTGAAGCTCTGGAATAATATTGGCATTTACTTAATTCTTTGATAAATATTTGAGAACCAGCTTTGTGCTGGGAACCTCATTATTACACTGGTACTGTAGTGAAAAAAACAAACCTTGCCTATGTTCTCGGAGCTCACATCAAGGAGAGAATACCAGTAGGCAGTTACCCATGCACTTAATGTGAAGTGAGAAAAGTACAGAGTACTATGAGAACACTAGTGAAGGGCCTCTTCCCAGAGGAGGTGGAAAGAAATTGAGAAAATAACTGAAAGATAAATAGAAATGAAGTGGGTGAAGAGTGGGTGAAAGGAGGAATTAGCAGAAAACTGTATGAAAGCAACAGACAGAGATAGACTGAATAGTTGGCAAGAGTAAGACCACAGAGGACCTTATAGATTATGGTAAAACTTGGAAACTTTATCCTAGGAAATTAAGGATTCTGAATTTAGGGTTATGAATTGGGATTATGAGTAAGAGTGGCCTGAGATTTCAGTTTCAATATGCTTTTCTTCGACTTCAGTTTAGAGAATGATTTGAACTGATTAAAGAGTACAAGAAAATGATTCACAGACATTTAGGTGAGCAGTAACTGACCTGGACCAGGAGGACACCTGGAGAGATGCTGACTATTGGACATATTCAACAGGTAGCTAAGGGAAAAGATGGATTGCTCTTGACTAAGAGAGAATGGAGTCAAGGAGATTGCTAAAGTTTTGTTTAGGGTGTATATAGAAAGAGGAGTGGCTTTATAGAGATAGTTTATATTTGTACAAGATGAATTTGAATTATCTGTGGAACTCCTTAGGAAAGAGGTCCATCAGCAGTGGCAGTTCAGAATTTGGGCTGAGTGAGAGAAGACAGACTGGGAAGGAGGGAGAGTAGCATTTTTCCCCTCCCTGCAAGTATTATTTACTAGAGGCTTAAATGTTTGAAGATCTTACATTGTATGTTCTTTGTTGCCATACCGAGAAGAGGGATAAGTTAGGCTTGTTACAACTTGCTGTGAAGTTGTGTTTACTTTTAAAAGTCAGTGATCCTTGAGTGAAGAGACTGGCTCCAATTCAGGAGAAGTGGAGACTCCTTGATTCTAAACAGAGCATTGTGGTATATGACATACTGTGCACTAGAACTTTGCTGTTACTAATTTTCAGCATGTGTTAAATTCAGTATAAGTTGCATTCCTTTATGGAAACATAGAAACTTGGTAGTTGGAATATAGGCTCTGGAGCTAGGTTGTCTGGCTTGAAATTCTGGCCCTGCCATTGATCAGTGGTGACTGTGGGCAAATTGTTAATTGTCTTAATTTGTTTTGCTACCTATAAAATGGAAAAAGATTACCTACATTATTTGTTGTTGTGAGAGTTGAGTTAATAATTTAAAGCACTCCAGATAGAACTGAATAGTGTTCATTGTCATTATTATGTTATTAATAGCCGGAGACACTTTATGGAGGTAGTAAGACTCATTATGTTAAGCATGTGGAGTGTACTCGAGTGGTTTGAAAACCCTAACCATTCCTGAACTTTTAGACTTTTTAACTGAAGGCTGTGAATTGCAAGGCTATGAAGATGATATTCTTTTATCTTTTTATTCTAAGTATAGGAGTGGGTGGTTACTTAGTAGGAGGAAACTGGGGCTTGTTAACTAAATATTAAATTTTAAAAAAATGGGAAAATGTAAGAGTGTTCTGTTTTGTCTGTATCACTAATGATGCTTTGTTAGAGACCTGTTCATTTTAGTTCTCACCTAAGAGTGTTTCCTCTTCGTTTCTTGTTCTGATAATTAAAAGAAAGCAAAAAACAAAAACAACTTCCTACTTAGACTTACAGATGTATTAAAGATACAATGAGAATTGAAAAGCCTTCTTTTTCATTTGTAATCAGAATGGTTGGGGAGGACTGATGGGCCAGAATACTGATTTTGGGGTCTGAGATCATGAAGAGAATGGCGAGAAGGTGGGCTGACATCACCAGAGGTTCAGAGCTCCTGAGAGCGCTGGGAGCTCCTCCTTAATCTTCCAGGAACCCTGCTATGAAAAATAAATTCTCTGGAGTCAGGGGGAGTGTCATGCTTATCTGATTGCTATTTTCACTCTAGAGTTCTTTCCTGTAAACTAATCACTTATTTTGAATTTTACAGGAATTCGAAAGTGATTATGTGGTGTTTAAGTCCAAAACTTTGGATTTCAACAGAAGGCTTGGGACAATTCTTTGTGAAGGTTTCTTTGACTGCACTGGTTTAGAAGCTGCATTTAAGGTTTGTTTTGAAAAAGCAATCTTCAAAGGGTTTTATTAATGAATAATTTAAACTGTTAGATGAAAGGAGTGAATACATTCCTTTCTGACCCAGGTAAACCATTAACTAGTCACATTCTCCTCATACTCAGCCCACTGAATTATAAACTTTGAATAATGCACTAACGAACCACGAATTTTGCTTTGGACAAGTTATTTTTAAGACATTTAACGATTTCTTCCATTTACACTGTTTAACTCCTGTTACCTTGTGAGCAAGTTTGGCATGGCCTGTGAAATAGTGGTTGAAAACCAAGCCACACTGAAGTGAAAAAGGCCTGCTGACTTCAGAATTTCTTGTCCCTACCATTGTTTACATATACTGGGTTCATCTGCTCACTTTATCATTCCGACTGAAATAAATAGCAATTTATACACTGTGTTTCATCATTATCAGAAGCATCATTATTTTCTTTATTAACAAAGATACATACTGCCTGAAAATTTTGATATCATTAATTATATAATGTAGCCCAATTTCAGAGACGCTAAAACATGAAAGTTTGTCATAAAATTGATGAAATATACTATGTTTTATTAAGAGTTTCATATAAGTAAAGCATCTTGATAATCCTCCCAAAAGAAAAGCTTATCATGTGGGGAATAAGGGTGTCAGGTGACTCCTGCTTGTCACAGAAAGTCAGGCATGAATTTAGATGAAGACCCCAAAATGGGAACTGAGGTTTCAATATCAGAGGAAACACAGAGAATCATGGGCACAATTAGTTGGGAATGGAAGTAGAAAACAATTGAACACAGACAATATATAATTTGGGGGGCTTTTTTTTTTGCTTTCAAATTCAAATTAATTGGTCAAATGGTGATGAAGACATCACTGTCTTTTTCTCTCAATCAAGATTTTTAATATGAAACACTCATAAGGATCAAATAATTCTTTGCTTTTTAAGAGCTCTTCAGTAAAACTAGATGGTGCCAGTTGAAATACATAGCCTGGTGTTACAAAATAAAATCAACTGTAATCCCATCTCAGAAATTACCATTATATTTAATTTGGTCACTACTTTTTCTTTGACTAGGTATGCTTGCCTATTTTTTGACAGAAATGTAACCTTTTTCACTTAGTAGCATGTGAATCATAAATATTTTTTCTCATTCTTGTAACAGAATTAACATTATTATTTATTTATTTTAAAGGAAAGATGCAGGCAGGAATGAAGGCGAGCAGGCAGGCAGACAGGAAGACAGTGGAGGAGGAAGAGTTTTATTTATATTCTATTTAGTTGTTCACATTGGCTGTTCCCCACAGTCCTAGGTCTTGAACCCAGGACCTTGGGATGTAGGTGGGACTGCTCCCAGGTGTACTAGACCAGTAGGCCACCAGGGCACACCCAACACAATATTATTTTTAATGACTGTGTAGCAGACTGTTATATTCTTTGTTACTGGAACTGCCTTTTCAATAGCTAGAAGAAAGAATGGAGAGTGAAATCTCAATTACCAGAGCTTCCTACCTTTTCTGATTCAAGTCTTCTTCTCAAAACCATTAGTATGGATTCTGTTTTAGTGCATGCAAGTTATATTCTTTGAAACAATTTTATCTTATTGTTATGTATTTTTTTCTTTAACTTTTCACAGATGTATTCCTTGTCCACTGGAAAATATGAGATTCTACCCTTCTAAGATCTGTGGGGGCAGGAAGTGATCTTTTAGTTTTTGTTATATTTAGATTTCCTTCTGCAGTGCTGTGTATAATGTAGTCAATTTCTAACAGCTTGATGTTAGAAGGACTGACGGGGAAAGTTCTGAAATGACACATGGATGAGAGTTAGCTGTAGGAAGTGTAATTGCAAGAGAAAAAATGACAAGTCTGCATGTTTAGGAACAAAATGATTTCTACCATAGATACCTATGGAAGCTGAACTTTGACCTTTTACTCTTGTGTCCCAGGAAGTATTTGTAGACGATTCTCTGAAGACTGTGAACGAATGCCTGCTCTTTGCAAGGAAATGGCCAGGAAGGTCACTGGAACCAAATTCTATTCTTCTCTCACATAAAACTGTAGCTCAAAGCCTCCAGTGTGGTCATTCACCAAAGCACAAAACAAAACACTAATATTTGGCCCTCGAAAATTTACATATGTCTACATGAAGGAAGATGGAAGGAAAAAGAAATATGTCTAGAAAAGGCTTGAGACCATATAAAGAAAATCTATACAATTGTGAAGTGTAATAATCTAGGTGGCAAAGATTCTTTAAATCTTTGAAAGAGATTAAACCTAGGAAAAACAGAAATAGGTAATACTTTGAACAGAGACCTCAGCATTATGAAAAACCATATTACATAATAAAATCGAGAAGTAAAAGAAAGTTAAGGTATATCTTAGAGATATGGGACTTTTAGGAAAGAAGAATGTAAGGGAAACCAGTCTTTAATCTTTTTAGGTTGGTGTGAAAGACAACTTCTATCTTCATAAAATAGCTCTTAGTTCCCCTTTGACAAGGAAGCAAGAGGTTCAGCTGAACTTTCTTATCATTCTGGAGAGCAGATTTGTATAGCTGCGATGCTAAAATTGTGTGCTAATGTATACTGCCTGAAAGATTAAGACTTTTCGTATTACTTTTTCTTTACAACCTCCCCAAAGAGCATTTTCTGTCTTTCTTCTTAAAACTTGGAATTAAATCCCACTAAGCACATCAGATAGGCAAAATGAGATAGGAATTTTCTGTTATAGTTTCAGTCGTGATTAGTAAGAGTTTGAAAGAGGAAACAGAAATAGATGTTGTTGGAGTATACTTGGTTAAATTCATGAGGCAGTGTTTACTTTTAACAAAAAATCTGAACTCAACAAACAATAGTTGTGAGAAAAAAGTTAATTTGCATTTTGCTAGGTAGCAGCTCACCAAGTAGGTGTTAAAATATTTCACAGTTTCTCTAGTAGTTACAATTGATATTACCAGGAAAAAGAAGCCAGAATGTGTTTGTCTAGATTGGTCTCTAAGATCCTGTTATATTTTACTTTGTATAAATTTTGTGTTCATATTTAGAAGTGTTTACAAAATGTTTATAGTGAAACGGTTTTTTAGTGAAAACAAACTTGGTGGGGGGTAGAGGTGGGGGACACTTATTATTCCCTTGAGAGGAGGAGCAGCTCTTCCTTGGATAGCGGCTAACAAGGCACACCTCTTGGAACATGCTTTTCTGCTAAGTTGATTATAGTTAGTTATTTAGAGAAAATGTCATCTTTTATCTCAAAGATATACATATATGCATATATGTTTGTGTGTGCACACACATATACGTGCATAAACACATACATATGTATGCATGTTTATAAAACTGGCACAATAACTAACATTTAGTGAATCCTGCCAGAATGAGCAACTAACAACATGACAATTTAAAAATGGCACCTTGGTGAATAAGAGTCTGCACAGGAAGCAAAGACTGCCCATTATCCAATGCCAGCTTTGCAACTGTGTGAATTTAGGCATGTTGCTTGTTTTCCATCATTCAGTTTCCTTATCTGGAGTAAATGATAATAGCAGCAGTAAACATTTTTATTGAAGGAACGTCGCACCATAACCTTATATAGGATTCAGATTTGCAGCATCGTAAATCAACATCTGAATATAATACATTAAATTTGCCATAGATGGTCCAGTTTTATCCTTTACTAGACAGTTGACCCCTTTTACCAGATTTGCCCACCCACATCCCCTAATTTGATTCTATGGAATAAAAATCTGTTTATATTTGATTTGGTTCACTTTTTGCTTGGTTTCTCTACAGTTCCAACCATAATGTTTGTCTTCCTTAGTAGGATTCTCTCTAGTTCCACCCATGTTGAATGATAATATTCTTAAGACCTGGACACATAGTCAGCACTATGTAACTATTATTACATTATTTTGCTTGCAATGAAAGTTGCTCATTCTACCTCACATAATAATCCATGTTGGGTAGTAAACAAGACAGGAGACTAGTGGGAATCTGAGGTTAGGTTCTCCAGGTAGAACTTCATTTAGTGGAAAACTGGGATGAAATTTCCAGATAATCAGGTCCTATGACTGACAGGAGTTTGTGAACTGTGACTCTTCTGCCTGTTATTAAGATGTGATGCAGTTTCAGCCCACCTGTCTGCTTTTTTTCTGTCCTCCTACTCAAGGGCTTCTCTGTTTGCTAGCATTTCTGTTCACTCATAATTTTGTGGCATAAGTCCAGCCTCCTTGATTGTCTTTCTGAGAGAGAATCAATCTAATTAACTCGAGACATTGGTTAGAGTCAGGACATGTGCAATGAAGCAACTATTTGCCTGTGGGGGTGGTTGTTTTTGGAATAGGTCACCACTCTTGTCCCAGTTTGCTGTTGGGGTGGCAGGGCTGTGTGATCTAGAATATGGAATCGCTGTGACAGATGCATCCAGTCTCATTATTAATGGTGCGATCTCTAGATATTTGACTATATCAATTCTCTGCTCTTAGATCCACAAAGCATCTTCTAGAAGGTTTCCTACTTCTCAACAGACAGAAGTGTTATCTGTGAGATGGGTTGTGCTTTATATCTGATTCCTCTTGTTTTCTGCTGAGGAAGGGAAATTACATTTCAAATTGGTTTTGCTGGATGCATAGATACAAAATGATGGTTTCAATTCGGAAATGCTGCAGGATACTTGTAGGGTTCTAGATTTTGCTCTGTCTCTAGTCATGTTTTTACATGTGTAATGCAGGAAATAGCCGAGTATTTGCATTAAAAACCTGCACTCCCTAACCTTTCTTTAACTTTGATTTTTATAGCTTTTGACCATATTTGGGAATTTTCTAGAGAAACCAGTTGTCATGGAAATTTTCAGCCCACATTACAGCACACTGGTGCACATGTTTAGTGCTGAGTTGGATGTGTGTAAGCAATTGTATGATGAACACATGAAACAGGTAAGAGGGGGATAAAGTTGAGCCCCTCCACAGCATCATTTTTGTGGGTGATGGTCATCAACTAGAACTATATTTAATAATATCTAAAGATTAGATAGAAGCAGATAACTTTTATGCTTTTACTGGATTCTCTTACAGAGATGAGGAACCTGATTTAGGACTGTGTTTCCTACACTAATGAACTTCTTAGTACCTATGCTTTATGTATTTGTGCTGTAAAAGTACCAAAATAAACACATGCTTACAAGATTTCATAATGCACTCTGATTAATATTCTGTCTTCCTCTTCACCAAAATATCAATTTGCAGCTTGAACTGAGAAGTATAGTTCTGAATAAGAATATGCCCTTTACCTCAGGAAACATCAAATGGGCTCGAGAGATCCTTGGACGCCTTCAAACATTTTGGTCAAACTTTGCATCTCTCCATTATTTGTAAGTAGTAGACTTATTCATGGTACAATTATCCTATGACAAATAGGCAATTTTTATAGAGAAGCGAGCTACTCATTTTACCACATAAGAGTTATTTATTGTCTCTTCGACTCTTTTAATTGACTGGGCTCATTGAAAAGGATTCATCCTTATAACTCTGGCTCTGCGATTCCTTATAAGAAGCTATCTATTTATAGGGACTCTTATAGAGTCATATAGCACCAGATTTTCAGGTCCTTGTTTTTTATTTTCAGTTTTTCTATTCACCCAAATATGTCTGTAGTTGTTTGCAATGTTTTTCCTTTTTCTGAAAATTAACACTCCTTTTATTTTACAGGCTTTTTGTGCTATTCTCCTTTGGAGAAATTGGTAACTTGTTATTGGCATTTAACAAAATCTTTGGAGTTCTAGTCACTTCATAACTACCTTTTTTAAAGCAAAGACAATCTGTATGCATTATTCAGCCTTTATTGTTTCTCTTCCTTTTTAATAGTGTATTTTATATTTTATATTTTGCATTTTATTATTGTAGTTAAGCTGAAATCTATGTAATATATAGAAAAGTAGAAACACATATTCCTACAGATTCTTGGAAATTCCTGAGGATGTCTTAGTTTATCAGAAGTATGTTGAAATGACAGCTTTGCTAAACCAATTTGAAAATCACATCTACAATGAATGGAAGACTAATGTGGATGAAATCTGTGAATTCAATCTGAATCAATCCTTGATTAAATTCAGTGCCATAAATGGTCTTCTCAGTGTCAACTTTGACCCAAAGGTAGGGGCTTGATGTTTTAAGATGTCATTTTTATTGTAAGTATATTTCTAATACTTCCAGTCATTTATAATTTGTTTTGGGAAAATGTCAGTGCTAAGAGTAATACAATTAGAGCAAATTTCTAAAAGGTGTCTTTGTCTTAGGTTTGTTTTCAAAATTCTATATTAATTGAACTTTATTATTTTGACTTGTAATTATTGATAAATAATGTGATACTCCCACCTCACTAGATAATGAGTTACTTGAGAGTAGGATCCATTTCATTTCATTTTCTGTTTCTAGCAAGGTATCTGACACTTAGAAAAACTTATCTAAACAGTAATGTGAGCTCAACTGCAGTGAATCATTCTGCCGTGTTTTCTGACTTAATTTACATTTATGACACGTAATACTCATATCTTTACTTAATTAAAATTCCATCATGAATGTTAAGATTGGGGGAATCCACAGAGTGTATGGAATGAGAGAACTTGTGTCGTGAGTTGGGTAGATAAGAGTAAACTTGGATTTGTGTAATTTCCTTCAAAAGACAATCAGCTTCAGTATGTTTGATAAATAGATGGTAATTTTTATGAAAAAATTTCTAAAAATATCAAATAATATATGAATGCCAAAAATATTAATAGTCAAATAATCCAAATGACAATTGCCTTTACTGAGCAAATCTTTTTTTATCCTGCAGTAAACCACATAACAAGAAATTTCATGTTTTCTAGTGTTTATTTTCTGACAATTTTATTACATGTTATGTAATAATGAAAGTAGAGGAACTTTAATAAATATGTGTTTATATACTTATATATAAGGTACTGTGTGTGCATATATATGGTATCTATTTATATATACACATATATGTGTATATATATTTTAGACAATCCATCTATAAGTCTGATAGTATACAAAATAAGCTTCCTTTTGTATTTACTTATATGAATGAACTTTACAAGAAAGGGAAAGCATATAAGAATATCTATTTGTAAGTTTCCGTGACATAAAATAATGAGTAAGTATCTGATTGAATATTTAGATAATAAATAAAGATTATGTGTTCACTTTTAGTGCGTGGCCTATCTTTCTTGGCAGATCACTGCATGCCTAAGAAATGGAAAGGTTAGCGTCACTGCGTTTGATAGTCATAATCTACACCCAGAGTCTGATCTGTTTCCTAAAATATTTGCGTATGATCAGTTAATTTTGTTTATAGCTCTCAGCACATGCATAAATATGACTCAGAGAACTAAGGGTCCCCTCTATCTTCTGATTGCATAAGATGAATTTATAGAAACCAAACTCCTGAAGTGTTTTAGGGATAATGCCTATTATTCTACCTGAAAGGAATGTAAGGACACAAAACACATTGTATTTGTTAACCTGTGGAGTGTTAACCTCAGGAAGTCCACTGCTCTACCTTCTTCGGTATGTCATGCAGTCGTTTTCTCTGGATCAGTGATTTCAGGATACAATCACGTTTTCTACAGCATGACATATGCATTCCTAAGAATCACTGTACTATAAAGATGGTACAATAAAAAAATCACAGGCTTGCGGGGGGAAAGGCATTGGTTTACAATACTCAAAAACATTTTCACTGATACATTATAAATAGGAACCTACAAACACAGCAGAATTTAATGCCTCTGCAAAGGTTATGCAATACATATATTACTACAATAAATATGACTTTTTCTGAAAAAGATCTGAAATTTGTGTACATGGGTATTAGATGGGTTACCACTTGCGTGTTACTGTGAAATGGGGGAAGAAGAGTTATCTGAAACCAGATAAGATGCTGTACCCCCAGAAGTGGATGGATGTGACTTATCACACTTGTGAGTGGAAGTACCTGGCAGGAGCTGGAGGTGTGTGCATATACGCATTTTGCATTTTTAAAAGAAGCATGTACTTTTACTTAGTTGTGTATCTTGATTGTTCTCCCCAGACCAGGACACAACCCCAGGTCCTTGGGATGTATGTGGACTGTACTTAGTTTGGAGGCATTTGACCAAACCACTCCTCCACCAGGGAATGCCAACATTTTGCTTATTTGCCTTTCAGTTCAGTTTTTAGCGCTTACCTAATGTCCTTGTTGTCAAAATTGCAGGTAATCAAAGACATAATTTGTAGGATGCTCAACCATGTTGGTGTATCAGTTATGTTGGAACAAATTTGTGTCTTCCTAACAGGCATTATGACAGAACTAACTATTGGGAAAATACCGAGGTCCATTTACAATCTTCCATTCCAGATCTTGGTGAACACATTGCTGTCTTTTGCTTGAGTTTCTTCTTTGACAGTGGGTCACAGTCAATGATTACACTTCGATTATTTATACCTCTACATCATATGGAATATTGGATTTTAGCTTTTAAAAAGCACATGAAACAAAATACTTTACCTTGACAGTTTGAAAACCTAATAATCATTGGCTGAATTTTAAGTGTTTTGATTCTAACTTTTATGAGAATATTCTTAAATTAGGTAATAATCCTTGATTTTCTTTTAATAGCTAGTGGCTGTATTGAGAGAAGTAAAATACCTTTTGATGTTGAAGAAATCAGATATACCAGATTCAGCACTAGCCATCTTTGAAAAAAGAAGCACTATTTTAAAGGTTTGTGTTTTTAGCAATTAGGGCAGAGTTTAAATAGAAATGTTTTTAGCTTGTTTTAACTATACTAACATAGAGCCCAATGATACTTTCATACCTCTAAGGTGAAAATCATAGCTTTAACATATTTGACACATTTTTACTTCGGGATTTTCTTTGCTCAGTACATTGGAAATCTTGAACTTCTTGTGCAAGGGTATAATAAGCTGAAACAGACTCTTCTAGAAGTTGAATACCCTCTGATTGAAGATGAGCTGAGAGCTATTGATGAGCAATTGCAAGTGGCAGCGACATTGCTGACGTGGCGTCACGACTGCTGGGGCTACGTGGAGAGCGTGAGAATGGCCACCTCCGAGTTGGAACGCAGGGTTGAGCACACACAGACCAACGTTAAAGTGATCCAACAAATGATGAGGGCTTGGGCGGACTGTCCGCTCCTTCCCAAGAGAGAGCACAGAAGAGAGACTGCTTTTGCTTTGGAGGACAAAGCAGATCTGTTTACAAAAAAATATAAGCTAATTCAGGAAGATGGCTGCAAGATACACAATTTGGTGGAGGTAAATGCTTTCAAGCTTTTGAAATTTTTAGAAGATCTTTCTTATAGTTTAGAAAAGAGCAAGCATATTTGACCCAATATTATAGAAACACTTTTTTGGGGGGCTGAAAGATCTTTATGGTTTTCTTAAGCACTGTAGCCCTCCCTACTGTCCTTCCTGAGGTAAGAGACGGGAATGTGAGAATTTTGCTGAAATAAAAGACTAAAGATGGGATCCTTCGGTTTGTCATAGTTGCATTCTATCATGGGAGCTACTCCCAGCTTCCACTGTCTGTTCAGAGCTGATGTGTATTAGCCATCTTGTTTATGGCATCTCATGGAATCCTCTCAATTACATCCTGAGTGACAAAACAGCTCCTTTTAATAAGTATTTGCATTTTTTAAAACAGTAACACTGACTATTCCAGGGTTCTCAATTTAAGAGGAGACAAATTAAATAAACCAAAAAAAAAAAAAAGATGAAAGGCAGAAAAACAAACAAATCCCCACCCCCACCGCAAAGTCTCTTGTCTTGTGTCACAGGGGACTGATAGTCCAGTCAGGGAATAGAGAAAGAAACTAACTAAGATACGTCAGTTGGTCATTGAAGCAATGGGGAAAAATCAGACCAAGCAGGTGGGGTAGGGAGTTGGTGGTGTTTACATGAGGCAATTGGAAAGACCTTTTTACTAAGATAGCTTTTCTGCAGAGAGCAGACAGGAAAAGAAAGTGAGCCGCACAGGCCATCAGGAGAGGGTGAACAAAACTTTGAGGTAGGAGTGTGGCTGGCTGTGCAAGGATCATTAGAGAGCCTGGAACAGAGCTTGCAAGGGCAATGGTGCCAGGGGACAAAGTTAGAAAGGAATTAAAGGTACATAGACAGGTCATGATGAGAACTTAAGACTTTTACTTTGAGAGGTGGTAGCTAGATACACTCTGTTCAGAGTTTTTTCACGTCAGGTATAAATCACAAAGGAGCAAGAAGCTGGTAGATGGACCATTAGGAGATTCTTCTAATAAACTGATTGAGAAATGATGGTGGTTTGGATCAGAGTGGAGTGATAAAAGCAGGCGTATGCTATTAGGTGTATTTTGAAGGTAGAGCCAACAAGATTAACTGTGATGAGTGACAAGAGAGAAATCAAGGATGACTTTGAGGTTTTTGGTTTGATCAACTGAAAAAAAGTTTCCCTTTATTGATATAGGTTAGACTGTGGTGTGGAGCATGCTTTATAGGGAAAAAAAAGATTTCATTTTGGGCATGTTAGTTAGAGATACCTGTTAGTGATTTTGAGTAAGTTGGGATTTGAAAAACATGAGTCTGGACTTCATGGTCAGGTAAGTGACGTAGAATTGAGAATTAGGGGCATATATCTATATCTATATCTATATCTATATCTATCTATATAGATCTATTAGAGCTGGCAACATGGGAGTCATTGGTGACTATGACAGGTGCTTACTGATAGAGTGGAAGCCTGATTGGCATGGACTAATGATAAAATGGCTGAGATGGCCAGTGGGCTCCTGAGAAGGTCTTAAAGGATAGGAATAGGAAACTGGGCAGTACCTGGGGAAAGTGTATGTCAAGGTTAGGGAGGATTTTATCTGTAATATTGGTTGATATTTCAGGATCTTTAAATGTTGATTGGAATGATCTAGTAGAGAAGAAAAAAATTTAGAAGACAGTCCTTGAGGGAACAAGGATTAATACGTCGATATAAAAGATGGCTTTTGATAGGAGTATGGAAAGTTCATTTGTAGTAACAGGAGGGAGGAAAGGCAAAGGTGGGCTGTGCTGGTCTCAGGGACAAGAGGAAGTTGATTTCTCATTGTTCCTTTTTTCTTATGGAAAAAAAGGACAAGAATTAAATAGCTTATTTTGTGTTTGCTTCACTGCATCCTTGATATATAGAATATCCCTTAAGTAAAGACCTCACTGTGGATTCTCTCCTTTGGGCAAGACGGACAGACCACACACAGTTGAAAGGTTTTGTATGCTGCCAAGAAATGCAGTACTTAAGTAAACTGTCTAAGTGGGAAGCTTTCACTTTTTATAGTCATTCTTGTTTCTGCTCAGCAAATAATCCTTGTATGTTTCCAGGAAAATAGGAAGCTCTTCAAAGTGAATCCTTCTCTGGATACCTGGAAGATTTATATAGAATTCATTGATGACATCGTGGTTGAAGGCTTTTTTCAAGCTATAATGCACGACTTAGACTTTTTCCTGATGAATATGGAGAAACAATTAAAACCTGCACCTTTTTTTCAAGCACAAATGATTTTAATGCCCCCTGAGATTCTTTTTAAACCTGCTTTAGAAAAAGAGGCTGGGGATGGCTTCTATGATCTGGTAGAAGAAATGCTATGCAATAGTTTTAGAATGTCTGCTCAGATGAAGCGAGTAGCAGCACATTTGGAAATAGAAAATTATCAGGTATTTATTTATTTTTTTTTTTGTAAATGGGTATTAGCTTTTATATTAATGGTTCCAAAATAAATTGGGGATTGTGGGGAACAGAAAGAAAGATGTTGGTAAAACCAAGCACAATTTTTTATTTTACCAGCTACTCTCTTTTTGAATAATGTTGTACATAACTGGTAGAGCAAGGTTGGTTTTAGCAAGTGCCTGATTTCCTCTCATTTAGAATGATATGGATAACATGTTAGGCCTGGCAGAGGTCAGGCAGGAAATAATGAAAAGAGTGGTGGATGTCATCAGCAAAGTCTTGGATTTCCGAAATTCCCTGGACACATATGCTTACCTCTGGGTAGATGACCGAGCTGAGTTTCTGAAGCATTTTCTCCTGTACGGCCAAACTCTGTCATCTGAGGAAATGGATGTTCATGCAAACGAAGAAGTACCTGAACAGCCACCAACTCTTGAACAATTTAAAGAACAGGCAAGGAAGTTCCTGAGTGTTCAATGTAGCTGTTGGCTGTAAATCGAGCTGTTAGAGTTACTTTTTTTTCTAATTGCAGATCGACATTTATGAGGCTCTGTATGTTCAGATGAGCAAATTTGATGACTTCAGAGTGTTCGACAGTTGGTTCAAAGTGGATCTGAAGCCTTTCAAAGTGAGCTTGCTCAACATTATTAAAAAATGGAGCTGGATGTTTCAGGAGCATCTTTTGCGATTTGTCATTGACAGGTAGCCTTTTGTGCTCTGGTATTTGGAAGTATAGCCTGACTGCTTTCTAAAACTGAGAGACTGCTTTCTGAAACTGAGATACTAGTTTATATGTGTGTGTGTGTGTGTGTGTGTACACACATATATGTATATATATACATAAATATGTAGTAATTATTCTGCACATTAAAATAATTTCCTATGTATAGATTCCCCATTTCTTAGATATATTTCAACATACCATGCCCTCCACCAAATCACCAAGGTTTCTTCTTCATTGTCCAGTGGGTTCTACCACCCTTTGCCCCCACCCACCCCCTTCCCTTTTGGTAACCTCAGTTCTGTTGCAAATGTTTCAGGGTTGATTTTGTTTCATCTGTTCCTTTCTTCTGTATATTCACATTCCATGAATGAGTGAGGTCATCCGGTATCTATCTTTCTTCTTTTGACTTGTTTCACTTAGCATAATCCCCTCTAGTTCCATCCATGTTGATTCAAATGACAGGATTTCATCTCTTCTAAGGGCTGTGCAGTATTCCATTGTGTATATGCACCACATCTTCTTTATCCATTCATGTGATGTTGGGCACTTAGGTAATTTCCAGTTCTTAGCTATTGTGAGTAGGGCTGCAATAAACATTGGGATGCATACATTTGAGATATTAATTTTAAGAACATTAAACGAGTAATATTTAATTAGGTAAATCATGAAAATAAAGTTCAATAAAGTCTCCTAAATGTTTAATGAGCTTAATTTGTATTTGTGTATTTATATATGTGTTGTTTTTAAATCTGAGTCTGTGTATTTAATAGTCTGAATGAGCTGCAAGATTTTATAAAGGAGACAGATGCTGGACTTAAGAGAGAATTAAATGAAGGTGATCATGATGGTTTAGTTGCCATCATGGGACATCTCTTGGCTGTGAGAAGCCGCCAGAGAACTACTGATGAACTCTTTGAACCACTAAAAGAAACCATCACACTCTTGGAAACCTATGGCCAAAAGATGCCTGAACAAGTGTATATTCAGTTAGAGGTGAGTATATTAGTAAGAATAAATCAAAATTGCACAAAATTGAGTATCTCCATTATCCAAATTCTTTTTTTTAGTAAGAGGAAAAAGCAAAGAAGTTTAATAATCATATGTATACCTCCTGCCTACATGAGAGAAACCCAGTTAAACTGAGTAACTCAAGCTATGGCATTAGTTTCTAGTTTATATACCTTTTTATACAAAGTCAAAGAATGCTCAGAGAATGCTATGGATGTGGGGAGAGGAAGGTGAATCGATGAGGGAGGTAAGGTACCACTGTACATACATAGATGTGTATGTACATATACACACGTATCACACATCAGTCATTTCTTTGAAGCTCGCATTGAATATTACCTCCTCGAGTGTTCTTAGCATTTAGAAAGACTTTGGAGATTATCTGATCTTTTATTTCTTAATGACAATTTATTTATTTAAATTTTTTTATTGTAGTAATTATTCTGCACATTGAAATAATTTCCTATGTATAGGGTCCCCATTTCTTAGGTATATTTCAGAACACCATGCCCTCCACCAAATTGCCAAGTGCTCTTCCCTGTCGTCTAGTGGGTTCCACCACCATTTGCCCCTGTCCGGCCCATTCCCTTTTGGTCACCTCAGTTCTGCTGCAGATGTTTCAGGGTTGGTTATTTTTCATCTGTTCCTTTGTTTTGATTGACAGTTTATTTTAATCAAGTGTAAGCTTGTTTGTGAGAAATCTCCTGACTTAAGGCTGGTGGCAGCATGTCTACTGTGATCAAATATGGTTAAGGGGCCTGAGTTCACTGACAGGACCTCTCTGTGACTTCACTACCATGGACGTGTGTCCATATGAGAATTATGTTTTATGTGATCATCTGAAAATGCAAAGAGGAGCCTATAGATTGGGATAGGGTTTGAATGAGATGAAGGGTGGAAGCACAAGATGGAAAGACAAGTAGGTTTAGAGTCCAGGTCTCTTGGTTTCTGACATAGCTGTCATTTCTGACACCATGGTGCCTCCACATGCGTGGACCTCCTGATGGAAGTTAACACATTCTGTCATGTAGAATCAGTATTATATGCACCTCTTTTTCATTCTGACAGATTATAAAACAATTTAAGTCAAGGAATGTGTTTTACATTTGTAACACTCCTCCGCTACCCTGATACAATTTATGCTTAGCACAGTGCACTCTTTATAATTGGCAGTTAAGGAATCATTCATCAAATATTTATCAAGGATTGCAAAATAGTCTTTAGAATTCAGTTGATTTTTGTACTTCCTGTCTCCATGGGTGGTTTTGTATGACAAAACAATTTCAATGTCCCAGGAGATGACCCAGAGAAACAATGCTTTGTTAGTCTGGACACAAAGGAATGCTTTTCGACAGCAAATATGCACAACAGCTCTTCAAAGAAAATAACATACTGCAGTCTTTCACAGTGTCTGCAGGGAGGAAGGAGTTGAGTTGCTACCTGAACTATTTATCGCTTCCTTTGTCCTACATCAAATAGGACTTAACTTTTCCTCTTTGGAGGAATTTCCCTTTGCCTATCTTATTTAAAAAATCCTAGTCATTTAAAATTACTTTAACTTAAATGCTCAGACTCATCAAGACTGAGTAGACTCAGACCTGTGGGAGCCAGAGGAAAGAGGAGGATGAAATTGATTCCCATTTTCAGCTTCGTCCTACCAGATTAAAGTCATCTTTTTAAATTGCTAAATTGCTAAACATCTTGCTTCCATTTCTAGTTATTAGATCAGCAGAGTCTTTTTCAGAACACTTCAGTTTTATCCCCGCAACAGCAAAAGAGTGATGTTTGTGTTTATTTTGAAAAGATCTAACATCTTAACACTCTGGTTTCTGCTTGAAAGATAAGAATCCAGAAGTGCCAGGGTTTTTTTTTTTTTGTTTTTGTTTTTGATGGATAAAACTCCTCTATAAGAATTAGATGTCATAGGGTTCGTATATAGAAATTAGAATTAGTTAATCCTACAGAGTTGATTTGTTTCCACTGAAATTCCTGTATGCAACTTTGCTTTTGTAGGAATTACCTGAACGATGGGAAACTACTAAAAAGGTTGCAGCCACCGTCAGACATGAAGTTTCACCTCTCCAAAATGCAGAAGTCACTCTAATAAGGAAAAAATGCACTTCGTTTGATGTAAGCTAGCTACTAAGTATTTTTATTAAGGATAGATTTTGCAAGTATATTGAAACTATTTGTTTGAAATTCACTTTCAATATTTTTCTGCCCTGATCAGGGAAAGCAAGCTGAGTTCAGAGAAAGATTCAGACTGTATGCACCTCTTAGTTCTAATGCAGAAAATCCATATGCAGCGCTTGATAAGGTAATGCTGATCTCAGTTATCTTGTGTGTCTTACAGTAGCGATTTAAAAAAATACTTTTGACTTTGAGATACTGCTGTGTTTTGCTTTAGTTTTGTAATTAGTTACAGGAATTGAAAACTTAAAACCGAATTATTAATTATTTTCCCTAAATAAATTATATTGTATTTAAATCAAGTCTCTCAGGACCACACCCTCATCAAAGTCATTATACTATACTGAGAATAACAACTACTACTTTTTAAAGATCTTTGTACTATTTCTTTTAGTTCTTGCAAATTTCCTATGAGTTAACTTCTATTAGTCTCCCTTTTTCAATAAAGAAACTTATTGAAGATTACACAGTGACAGAACTAGTATTAAAATTCTGTCTAAACTTTTTTAAATCAGGAATTTTAATCATTATGCTGTTTCGCATGTGATGCTCTACTAGTAACTTTTGACCCTAGTAAGGAAGCACATCATGTATTCTTAACTTTAATCCTTTTGTGTTTCACTAACTTGCAATTCTATTTCCTATTATATAATTAATGTTAGCACTCTCTCTCTTTATACCTGTGTTCTGCCTTCTAAGTAATTTCTTGCAAAGTCATTTTCATTTCAAATACTTTTTCCAACTTTAGTTCTTTAACCCATCTGCCGAACTATATTATTTTAATAATTGTATTTTTCATTTCCATAAAATCTTGACTCTTTTTTCAAAATCAGCTGATCTTTGCTAATAGTCTTAAAACTAAGAGCTGCTCGTTTTTTTCAGTGCTGTTTTCTTAATAAGCATCTGTCACCTTATATGGGTCTATATCTATATTTGCTTTCTCTGCTGATGGTTATGATGTTTATTGATTGTTTTATTTGAAAATTCACATTTAACTTAACCTTAAGGAGACTAGAATGAGATCATGTTTTTCCAGAGAAGACTTGGGTTTGCTTCTGCTAGGTGCTGAGAAGAGCTAGCTTTCACCTTTGCAATTACCTGGCTGAAAATTACTTACTCATAGATATGTGATTATGACAAATAAATATTTGGTTAGATAACCAAAATACATCGCCTAGCATATTTGGCTTCCATCCAGAGTTCCTGGTTCACAGCTCTCCAAAACTTCGGAATTTCCTAAGAGTTGACTATGATAAGACTGTCTGTGTTAATTAGGTGACTTTCCAGGAAGCACTCAAGAATGGGATCTGGTTGCCTGAAGAACCAACCTTGTGATTAGAGGGTTGGAACTCCGGATCCCACCTACACTCCTGGGGACAGGAGAGGGGCTGGAGGATAATCATTTGCCAATGGTCAATGATCTGATCAACCACACCTAATAATGGAGCCTCCATAAGAACTCAAGAGGATAAAATTTGGAGAGCTTCTAAGTTGGGGAACTAAGTACTTTTACGTGCTACCATGTCAGACCTCAGACTCCAGGAGGACAAAAGCTCTTTAGTTTGAGACCTCATCCTATGTATCCCTCCATTTAGTATCTTTGGCAATAAAATCAGTGATCCTTGAGTAAATGGGTTTTCTGAGACCCAGTCTAGCAAATTAGTCTGGTCTTGAGAAGGTCATGGAACCGTCCAATCTGTAGCAGATTGCTCAGAAGCCCAGGTAACAGCCTGGGTTTATGACTGGTGTCTGAATCAAAGGTGGTCTCGGGGGACCTTTAGGCTGTGGAATCTGATGCTATCTTCAAGTAGATCATGTCAAATTTGAGGTGAGTTCTGGGACAAACTACTTGTGTCCAAGAATCACATGTTGGTGTGAGGAAGTCTCCACATACACTCGCACTGGAATTGGGTATGAGAACCCCTTTCGATAACGGCAGTGCAAAACCGAAGAACGGCCCTTGTGAAAACAGACCTATGTGTACACATTTCTAGGGGATCCTTTCTGCCCTTTTTGCCCTAGTCAGAACCTTAACAAGGACTGACAAGTAATCTCCTAGGCTCTTTTGCAGAATGCAGCTTTTCCCCACACTCCTCTTATAGAGCGTAACTCTTAAGAGAAGCTCCTGTTCTCTGCAGAAAAGGCCATTCAACAGAGATCTAGACTTCTGGTGCTTTCATTTCGCTCCTGCAGCGGCATAAGCTTTTGTTTGCCTTTACTTTCGACTCCAGTTTCAGTGGCTCTATTTTTGCCCCTGTTTTTAGAAATTTCTGGTTTTCTTGAAAGTTTAGCAATAGATTTAAAATTGTACATCTAAGAACATGTTTTATCATCTGTTTTACAAAAGAAGGCTTCCCAAATGTCTAATCTATCATATTTCCCAAAGTCAACAGTCTTTCATTTTTAGTCATTTTTTCCTTTTGCTTATATATTAATTCATTATTCTCAGACATATATACACAGTTGTGATAATTCAACTGTTTGCTGTATCTTTGGGTATAAAGAAATAATATCACATAGTGTAAGTTTGTCGAGGAATCTCATTATAAAAAGAGAGATCTAACGCATCACTCCCTGTGTTTCCGCGGCTTCAGTAGTTTCAGTCTTGCAGAGGAAGGTGCCTGGAGTACGAGGTCTGCCATACCAGCTCAGAACAAGCAGACACATGCCTTTGGTTGAACCTAATTAGATAAGCAATAGATACACATGCTGAACAGATAAGAAAATGACTTCTAAGTAAAGATAATCCAGCCCCAATATATTTAAAAATCCTTTAACCTAATCTGTAATGTATAACAATAAATATCTCTGACTTCTATATGTTACTTAAGCTTTTGTAGTGTATCATTCAAATAGTAGAATTTAATAAAAGATAATGGTAGTAAATATTTATAGACAGCACTTTGATTAGTCAAATAAAACATCTCCTCATCCACAATCTGTTCAGACCACCTGCAATTTAGATATAATCGTTTAAAAAATACAACTCTATTAGCATGTTCTAACCGACTCCCTTTCGATGAATATATTAACTACTTTTCTTCAGCCAAGTGAGAGAGATTCCCTTATGCTATAGAATGGTGCTTTCTTAATAGGTTTAAAGCAATTAAATCTAAATTCAGCTCAAAATCTAGAGAGGTAAAACTGGTGTCAGTAACAAAAGTAGGAGTATGTAAAGTTAAAAGGAAAATCAAAACAAAGTAATATAGTTTTGCTGGATTTTTGAGAGGAGGATAGGATTAAGTACAAAGTGGGAAAACAAAGTAACTCCTTTTGCAAAGCCACTAGCTTAGTGTAGTGTCTAAACTTGATAAATGAAGAAAAATTGAGGCACAGAATTAAAAAAGAAATGGCACCCAAAATGCTAGAGAAGGGCCTGGGTTTCCAGGTTTCCTGCATCACAAACTCTTCTGTTCCTGAACATTTGTTATGTACATAGACTGTTAATGAAAATTAAAATGAAGAGTTGATTTATCAAGAAAAAAAAAAGATGAGCCAGTTTATGGTTAGTGTAAAACAAACCGTTCTATATAATAGGGATGGCAGATCATGCGGTGAAATTTCCCAAGCTGTGTTGTATATGTAGCTTCTATTGTTTGATTTCATTATTTTCAGTCTGTTTTATACTATGAATAATCTCCAGGGTATTTTTTTAATATGAAAGGTCTTTGTTAAAAGGAATGACATGCTTAAGTGGAAGCTTCTAGGACCTTATCTTTTGCTGATGATGAAAATCAAGAGGAAAAAAATTGTATTCATAGAACTGTGGTGCCAGAACTAGTTTGCTGAAACATGTGTGAGGGATTAACGTGTTAATAACATGATTGTATTTATTGATAAACTATCCTTGCATTTTGAATAGCTGAGAGTTTGCTTATCTAAAGCCCCTGCATTTTACCAATACTTATACAGCAGGTTTCTTTTATTTTGTTTTAAGTAAAAGTTGTAAATGTTGACATAGCTCAAGCTCAGGTTGAGCTGTGATTTCTTCGTTAAAGGTGTTTGTATTATCTCCTTAGGCAAATCAAGAGCTTGAGGCTTTAGAAGAAGAAATGTTGCAGATGCAAGAATCTACTCACCTTTTTGAGGTGGCTCTTCCAGAGTACAGACAAATGAAACAGTGTCGCAGAGAAATCATATTGCTCAAGGGACTTTGGGATGTCATTATTTATGTTAGAGTAAGAGGCTTTTTGAAAGCATATTTTGTCTTTTGGTAGTTCTATATAAATGTACAGCTTTTACTGTCTATATCCAACTATATTGGGTTCTGTAATGTCTTGAAATATGTGAGCATTAGATTTCCTCCCATTCCTAGAATTAGAGTTCCTATCTGTTAGTGGAAGCTATTTCTCTGATTTTTTTTTTTTTTTTTTTTTTTTTTTTTTTTTTTTTTTTTTTTTTTTTTTTTTTTTTTTTTTTTTTTTTTTTTTTTTTTTTTTTTTTTTTTTTTTTTTTTTTTTTTTTTTTTTTTTTTTTGGTTCCAATGTAACTTTGTATAATAAGGTGACTGCTTCAGTTCTTCTAGGGGAGTATATAGAATATAATGAAAATTAATATATAAATATTTATTACACATATGATAACCTATGCATTCAAACTCTTGTATACACTCATGCTTATGCGTACATATATAACGCTTATTAAAATTAATTTGTATATAGTTAATTATTTAAAAAATTTAAGTGTGAAAATAAGTTCTAGGGAATTAGTCATATTACAAAATTACACATATTGTAATGCATATAATAGAATCACACATAGTTTTCTTTGAAGTTAGTTAAAAACTAGATAGAAATATATTGATAGGATAAGAATAGGGCCAGGCATTATTGAATTTTGTTTCTAATAAATGCCTTGTGAAGTCTTGTTGCTGTAGAATTTTTAAAATTTGGTATTTAATGGTAATATAAATTTGTTCAAAATACTCAGAATTAAGTAATAATGTGTATGGAATTTGTCATTGCTACTAGAAATGATAGACTGTTTCAACCTTAAGTTTGATATGTTTTGAAAACTCTTTGAGTTTTGGTGTTAGGGAAGTTTGGACAAGTGTGGTTATTATTTAAATAATTGACTTTCCACTGGTTGGTATTCTCTGTGTTTCATCAGTTTATGTATTTTACTGTGGAGTCTTGCTTTCACCAAATGGTGTTGACACTTTTATCTGCTTGTGCCTTTTCAGAGAAGCTTTGATAATTGGACTAAAACCCAGTGGAGACAGATTAATGTGGAACAGATGGATGTAGAACTCAGAAGGTTTGCCAAGGCAAGTTCTATAACTGTCTATTATAACAATTTATCTTTCTCAGCACCACCTTCTTCCATCTCTCCTAACCTAATGTCTGGTGGATTGGTCTACGTGTCCTTATTTACTTCAAACCAGGATGATATGAGACAGTCTTTATTTTTAAACTCTCAGCCAGTTGCACTTCTAATCAAATCTGCCTTTCTGTGAATGAGTAGATGAAAGCATTTTAGGGCTAATGAATTGAGGATAGCAACTATCATCATGAGCTTCCTCTAGCTGTCTGGAGTGGAGGAGAAGATTAATAATATCAAGACTGAGGGGTTAGCCTGAGGGAAACATTTGAATTTTTTTCTTGGCAATCATAGCATGTTGTGTCTTAAAGCTTCTGGAATTTGGGACAACCGTTTGGAATATGTCACGAGTGGATTTAAATGGAATACTCTATCTTTGTTCATCTTATTGCTAACCCCAGCATACTGAGGGGACTCAATATATACAGAACTGAGTTCACTTGAATTTAGTTATTTGATGTTTCATCTGCATAACCATATCTTTCTGAAGAGATAGAACCTCTTTGGATAAAGCCAAGATGCATAGTGGTGAGAGGTAGTTACATAGTAGTAAGAGGTTTACTTTCTTCTCTCCCAGAACGTCCTTTCCACTCAGTCCTGCAGGGAGTTTTAACCAACTCTTCCCAGATTTTTCACCCATATTCACCTGGTCCCAATGACCCTAAACTAAAACATCCCATCATCCTTTTGGATGTTGCACAGTCATTGTGCCTCATTTCTGTGCTCACCCCCTACCTTTCTCCTCTAACATTTGATGATCTCATCTTCAAGGTGTAACAGTTTAATCCTCACCTGCAGCTGAAGTTCTTTTATTTACTTATTTTTATTGAGGTAGTTTTGCTTTATAACAATTATATAGGTTTAAGGTAGATAGCATTATATATCAATGTATGTCAATGTATCTGTCTATAGATAGGTAGCTATTTATAGAAAATGCTCACCAGTAGTCTAGTTCCCATCCATCACTATACAGTTGACCCCTTTTACCTGATTTATCAGTCCCTTTTCCTCATTCCCTTCTGGTAGCCACTATTTTGTTCTCATAGTCTAAAATTATGCTTTTATTTCATTTTATTTTGTTTCAAAATTTTATAATTTATTTATTTTGTTTCTTCCATGTTTTTTTTTTTAAAAACAAGCACCATCATACTTTTCTTTGTGCTGATATGGCTTTATTATCAGTTTTCTGATTCATAATCATTGATGCTATTCCATGTGCTAGGAAGACTGCCAAGTAAAGGATTCTTATTTGAAATGTCTTAAAATCATAAAATGTTTATGTTCTTAGGAATGATCACTCAAAGGAAACCAATATTTTGAGGCTGCTATTTATACAAGTCTGGTCTTCAAAGGAGAGTTTTAGTAATACAGATAGAAATTTCAGTTTTCTGATTATTTTATGTTTCCAGAGGAAACACTTCTGATTGTTCATGTCCTGTAAACTCTATTATATGCCTACATTTAATGTCCATGGGTTTCCTATGGGACATCCAATCCAGTTAGTCTGTGAATAAGAGACCAGTGTTAGGCAGATAACTTGTTACATAGTAGACTGATAATAGATGAATGAGTATATTCTTTTCTATTTCTCCTGTTTCAGTTACGAGCACAAGGAATTAAATGCATTCACTCTTTCCTAATGAAGAAAAATATGTATTTATTGTTTCAAAGGAGGCAAATTATAAAAATTATTCTCTCTGAGGAGCTGGGTTATTCCCCCTACTTTTCTTTAGGAGATCTGGTCTCTGGACAAAGAAGTTCGTGTCTGGGATGCTTATGTGGGCCTGGAAAGCACAGTGAAGGACATGATGACCTCCCTGAGAGCAATCACGGAGTTGCAGAGCCCTGCCCTCAGAAACAGGCATTGGCACCAGCTGATGAAGGCCATTGGGGTCAGTTTCCTGGGTCTCATTAATTTAATGTTTGTGACTTTAAAGTGTTATTTCTTGGTTATATCACTTACTTGGGATGAAGTGCAATATGGGAAAAGATATTTGGTTAAGTGTGAAAGATCATACTTGTTGAGATAGGACTGAACAAGAATAGATCCTAGTTTTAACCCTCTGCTGTACTTAACATGTCTCCTCTTCCCAAATATGTATGTTGAAACCTATATGTCCAATGTGATGGTGTTTGGATGTAGATATGTTGGGGAGATAAACAGGTCTTGAGGATGGCGCCCTCCTGAATTAGTTGAGTTCCCTTATAATGGGTTGGAAATGCCACAGCTTTCTAGTGAGGTTATAACTATCAGATGGACATCTTTAAACCAAGATGAGGCCCTTCACCAAACACTCAATCCTATATTGATATCCTGATTTGGGGCTTTGCAACTTCCAGAACTGAGAGAGAGAAATGTTACTAACGGCACCCACTCAGTGATACCTATTACAGCAGTTCAAACTAGGATACTTCCCTTTTATCTCTTACTGGCTATGTGACTTCAAATAAAACCCAATTAATCTTTCAATGTAAAGTACTTTTAAAATTTTTATTAATTATTAATAAAATTGACACTGTCTTCTGATGTACATCAGAGGCCCTCGTAAGAGGAGTGAGATACTGTGAAGACTTTGTGTGGCGCATCTGCAAAGACTCTTACATGAAATGGGGAGAATCAAAGGCTCTAGTAGTGAATTTAGTGGGGGGAAAGGGTGGCTGAAATTGTAGTTTTTGCCCCCCAAATTTATTTAACAATTACTTTTGACTGCCTTTTGATGTTTTTAATTTTATTGCAAAATATGAAATGGTTTCTCATGTGTCCATGCCATTTTAGGTTACATTTTCTTGCATTTCGAACTGTATTTAAGAGTAAAAATAATAATAATAATAATAATATTTTTTCAGGAAAGATGATCTTTTTACATTTAAAATAGGTAACAGGCAGCCTTGTATGTGTGTTTTCTCCTAGGCACACATTGTAAAAAAGGCTCTCAAGGTTTGAAGACAGAGTTGCAGAGTGGGGAGACTGAAGAAGGGCAGCCTAGTGTGGGAGGGACGGCCAAAGCTGTGCTGCTCCAGCCCTGACGCTTAGTAATTCTTGGGTCTTGAGCAAGTTAACCTGCTTGCCATACCTCAATTCGTCCTTCTTTGAAATAAAAATATTCCATAATGCTTCCCATGTATAATCAGTGAATAAATTAGAGATAAGAGTATACATATGTATCAAGCATGTAGTAAGTGCTCAGTAAGTAGTCCTGAAATGGTGATGGCTGCAATACTTTCCATAAACTCTTTTTCAGCATTGAATATTTAGTCTGTAATTCATTCATTCAGAAAATCTCCTTAAATCTTATTTTTATTGAAGTACCATCGACTTATAATATATGGCTTTTGTTTGTTCAGCCCTGTAAATCAACAGCTACACTCTGTCACTAGAATTAGTTTCCACCTATCACCATGCAGTTGACCCCTTTTGCTCAGTGTACTCACCCCACCTTCTTGAGTCTCCCAGTAAGTAGTAGCCTGTGTGCCCCCTCCCAACTCCTGCTCCCTCCTCACATTTTCACCAATGAGATTTCTGCTTATTAGTCTCTTTCCTATAATACACCTTTCTACAGACTAGAAAAAGGCAACTTGTCTGGCAGACAATTTAGAAAAGATACTTTCCTCCAAGCTTTCTAGGGGTCTCAGAGCAGTGAGTGATTGGACTGGGTGTCTGTGTTCAGTATGCAAACTGCTCGGATTCGCAACCCTGCTCGTTCTTTCTCTAAGACAAACCTGTGAATTTGGCCCCATCAGCTCTGGACTGAGGTCAAAATTGATGTAGAGATAAGGTGACCAGCTGGTATGGTTTGCTTGGGATGTTCTTCCTGGGTCTAGCACCTAAGTCCCCCTTCTGAGAAGCACCTCAGTCCTGGGCAAACGGGTATATTTAGTCACCCTTTGCAGAGAGGTAGATGGTGATGAGGAGTGTTAGCCGGTGGAGGGAAGCAGGGAGTGAGTCAGGACTGCAGCTTCCAGGAAACAGGGACTGGGTATTCATGGCAGGAGCAGGAAAGGACATAAGTTTGCTGCAGCCCTGTGACTGGATCAGCTCGGAGAGGGGTGAGTTTGGCACTTAGGACGAGCTGATGGCTAATATCGTAGTTCAGGGTAGGGAGTCAACAAGATGATGAGAAAATAAATGTGGATTACTTTTTCACATGGTAAATACAAATAATGACACTGAGAGGATTTTTTTTTTGGTCAAGGAACTAAGATTAAATTAATGATAAAACTAGGTTAAATCACGGAAGCAACTAGGAATTATGTTCAGTGAATAAGGTACTTTAGGAAGAAAAGACACATGAGCTACTACCTGATTCTTGGGATTTCAACCAAACTGTAATAAATGAACAATGTGGCTCCTTTTAGAAATGGGTTTTGTGAGCAAAGGAGATAAGAAATGAGGTGACAAGGGAAGGATATGAAATAAAAGAAAGTAATGTGTGGCTGAAACCTTTGCTGCTGCTCCTGGTGGGTAATGCCTCAGTAATTGTGATTAAAAAAGTGTCTTTGATGTCCACATCTTTCAGAACTAGAGATGACACAACAGCTAACTTGAGCTTATTTAGCTGTAGTTCATTCCTCTGACCATTAGGTAAAAGAAACCATTAACATATTCAGAATATAAATTATGCCTTTCCCCTCTTTCTCATCAGGTCAAGTTTTCAATAAATGAAGCCACAACTTTGGCAGATTTGTTAACCTTGCGATTACACCGAGTTGAAGATGATGTCCGAAGCATTGTGGACAAAGCAGTGAAAGAACTGGGCACTGAAAAGGTAGTGTCCTTGAGGTCGTTTGTTCTTATCTTGGGCTAATTCTGTACATTGGCACATAAGCAGACTCAGAGAGAAGTCTTCCCGCTATGGGGATATGTACACAAGTTCTGGTTGGTTTTCTGCTGCTACCTAGTTACTGTATCAACTGGCAGTAAACTGAATCTTTCTAAGCAACAGTAAAAGAGAGTTGACTGAGATGATGATGATGATAATGATGATGATGATAGCAGAAAACACATATCATTTACTTTGTAGCAAGCGCTACTCTTAAGTGCTTTATTTATATTCATTCATTTAATCCCCTGAAGGTAATAATCCTATCCCTATTTTACAGATGAGGAGACAAGTAGAGAAAGGTAATTAACTAATCCAGGCTCACACAGGGGAACTGGTCTTTATATTCAGTCATTCATGCCAACTAATTTATAAATAATGCCTATCGAACCTTTAGATAACTTTTTAAGTACCTTCCTGCTCTAGCATTCTGTTTCAATGAAGGATGTAAATTTCAAATTCAGTAGAAATTTGATATTGGTGTGATGCTTACTCCTTTTTCACTCTAAGCCTCATCACCATGAATTTTTGGAAGAAAAAAATACCAGCACCAATAGTATTCTTTTTTTTTTTAATTGTAAGAAGATGTTTTTTTAAAAAGCTTCAGATGTTAGTCTAGATGTTGATCCATAATCCAATGTTTGTGTTTATAACTCAATGCTCTTTATGTCTAGGTAATTACTGAAATCAGCCAGACCTGGGCGACCATGGAGTTCTCTTACGAAGCTCACCATCGGACAGGCATTCCATTACTAAAGTCTGATGAGCAACTTTTTGAGACTCTAGAACACAACCAAGTAAGATGGATATTTTTATTACAGATTTTAAAAATTTTAAATTACAACTTCAGACAGTTTCCATATTCTAATACTTAGTATCCACTTATTCATTCATCAAGAATCTGCTTGTAATAGACTCCAGGTATGGTATCAGTTGGGATCAAAAGGTATGAACACTTACTTTCAAGGAATTCGTACTTGAGTAGGGAAATAGACAAGAGGACGCCAAGGAGTCTAAAATGTTGAAAAGCCCATGGAAGGCCTTGTAAGGTAATGGTGCCTGCGCTGAAACTTGAACAATGGGCTGGTATTGGACAAAAATGGTGTTCAACAAAGGATGTCATGGATAATGGGAAGAAGGTCAGGAGCATCTCTGATGCCTGAGAGTACTTGCCACTCAAAAGTAATTTTAAGAGTTTCGTTTGCATGGAGTATGGATTTTTATTAGAATAATGAAAAATAATTCTGGAGAGACAGTCCAGAGCACTGTATATATTCTGAAGTTTGATCCTATAATTATAGGAGTTGGTATCCTTTTGGACCTGAGATACAAGAAAAATGAAAGGAAAGAGACAAACTATTCAGAAGAAATATTAGCAGTAATATTATTATTAGACTTACAGCATTTAGGAAAAGAAACGGGTCTAACAAGTTGGTGTTCTGTTGTTCTTGGTGTATTTAGATGAGGGGTCTTTATGTAAAAGTGGAATATCAGACCCAGAGCTCAGCACAGACGTCCTGTCTAGATCCGTGTATTGGGAAGTCACTGTTGGTATCCTGAGAACTGATGAACTAGATATTGAGAAGTGAAGAAGATAAGCCAACAGAGAACAGAACTTTGGAGAAGGCTGCATTTGGTGAACTAGAGAGAAGACATAAAGGAGACATGGAGTTTTTAGGGATGTAGTAGAAACAGGATGCTTCATATCGTAGAAGCCACAGGAGTTTTTCCTCCTGAAGAAGAGTCAAACATGGAAACCAACTAAATGTCCACAGGTGGATGTGGTGAGGGCACACATGTACATGCAATGTCATACTATTGTGTCACAAAAAAGAAAGAAATCCTGCCTTTTGTGACAACATAGGTGGACTTTGAGGACTTTATACTAAGTGAAATACATCAGAAAGAAAAATGCTATGTTTTCTCACTTTTGTATGAAATTTTAAAAAGAACTCATAGAAACTCAAAGAAACAGAACAGTGCTTGCTAGGGGACATATTGGTCAAACGGTACAATCTATAACTTGTAAGTTACCTTCTAACTTCAGTTCTAAGATAAATTTGGGGAATCTAGTACATAACATGGAGACTATAATTAATAGTACTGTATTATATACTTAAAAATTGTTGAGAGTAGATCTTAGAATGTTATCACCACCACCATTTTTTAAAAAAAGGAAATTGTGTGAGGGAATGGAGGTGTTAACTAACCTTGTTGTGATAATTATTTCACGGTAAATGTGTCCATGAAGCCATCACATTGTACACCCTGGAGTGTTTTATGTCAGTCAGTAAACTGTCAGTCACACTGTAAAAAAGAGTCAAATGAATTAAATGCTTAGAGGTGACGGAGAATGAGACAAGTCATTCTACTAATGACTTCCTGAGATCTCATGTCAGAGAATCGTGAGATGTGCTTCCAGCCGCGTGGGTTAAAGGAAGCTATGGTGTGAGAGGCTGCAGAACTTAGTAGGAAACTAAAAGGAGACGAAAAGGGGAAGCTTGAGGGCTTAGGCTGGAGAAAGTCTGTTTAATATTTTTTAAATGGGAAAAAGAAGGAAACCCCACAACCTAGGAATGATTAATGGGCAAGGAGCAGGTAGAGAGTAAAAGAGGACAAAGAATAAAGTTGAATTCTTAAAGCTATACCTCAAAGCCCCCCTTTTTTCTGCCTGCAAAGAGATACAGGATATTACTTTAGAAAAAAAAATTAAATGCACTTACTTATATTTTTTTTCTTTTGGAAAAATGTTAACATGAATATTTAGCAAGTACGTACTGAATAGTCCAGGTGTTGCACAACAGGTCTTAGGGATCCAGCAACACAGACAGTGGGTCTGGTGGCTCCGTCCTGGTACTTTTCTAGTCTACTTCACTGAACTATTCCTGAACATTCTTTGCTTTTCTTTTAGGTTCAATTGCAGACTCTCCTTCAAAGCAAATATGTAGAATATTTCATTGAGCAAGTCTTAAGTTGGCAAAATAAGTTAAATATAGCAGACTCTGTCATCTTTACTTGGATGGAAGTCCAGCGAACTTGGTCTCACCTGGAAAGCATCTTTGTGTGTTCAGAAGATATTCGAATCCAGCTCATGAAAGATGCTAGAAGATTTGATGGTGTGGATGCTGAATTCAAGGTTCATAGAAGACCTTTTTCTATACTAACAATGTGATATTTTAGCTCTTTAATACAACTACTTGATGCTACTGTCATAGAGGAAAGAAAATTATACGATACATAATTACATATAGATACTTGAATTTTATGTAATAATTATGTATCACATGATATCATGTATCTTTTTATTGTTTTTTAACCAGTTAATATGTATACACCATTCTTAGCTTCAGGTCATTCAAAAATAGGCAACAAGCCAAATGTTTCCCATTGGCCAGAGATGTCCACTCTGGCAGTAAATTACTTACTTACTTAATTTAATTTACTTAAAGTAAATTAAGATTAAGATACACCCTTAATTAGTAACAAAGCACTACTAGTAGTTTAAGAACCACCGAGAACATATGAACATATAATAAAATATACGATTTGGGAGAATTTCAGCAAGGAATGTTTGTATCTTTTTATAAAGAAATGAAGATTAAATATTTCCCTTTTCCTATCCAAAGCAGACACCCAGAGGAATTCTATTTTCACTTTTAAGAAATAAAGGATAGAATGGTTAATATTCACCTCATTTTCCTATGTGAATATACATGTTAAGATTTTGTGATCTCTGGTTTTTTTTTTAATTCAATTTTTGGTTTGGTTTAGAAGAGAGAAATTCTGTGTAGACCCACAACGGTGGTGATGCCCATAGAATTTTTAATAAAAACTGTATGGTTGTTCTTTTTGATCTTCACCTAAAACTTAAAAGCAAAAGTGAACAGACATGGCGTTAGAATTGTCTTATAGTTTATTTGTCCTTCACTGTATAATTCCCCAAATAGATGAAAAAATTAGAAAAGTGATTTCTGATATCAATGCTTCCATGTTCCACTTTGTTATAGGAGTTAATGTTCAAGACAGCTAAAATAAAAACTGTTTTAGAAGCCACCTGCAGACCAAATATCTATGAAACTCTTAAAGATTTACAGTATAGGTAAGAATAAAACTAATGTGATCAAGTTTATTATAATTTTGAGATATTTTTAAGCACCTAAGATGTTATGATAGGTATAGACTTTACTAAATTATTTTGGTTTTGCTTATAATTGTCTATTTACCTTGTACATACTAAGTGGTATATGTGTGTGTGTGTGTGTGTGTGTGTACACAGTATGTACAAGGTAATGTATATATGTATGTGTATATATATATTACATATATATAGAGAGAGAGAGTGTTGATGTAAGTAAATATTAATTTAAGGATATTGAAGTCACACCTCAGTCTATTTTTGTTTTTTGAAAGGACTATCATGGTAGTAAAATTAGAATATCTAGAGAATTTACTAACTGGTTATTTCATTAAAACCATCTTGCAAATATTTATTAACCATCTACTGTATGCCAGGAACTGGCATTGCGCTCAGTTATTTTAAGTCCTTTAGTCTATGTATAGCTTAATGAAACTAGAATTCTCCTTACAGTAATCACGCTTTTAAAATCCTTGCCCTGGGCCATTTCTGATTTTCACATATAATTCTATAGCAGCTAGTGGTCAAGAGAATTTCTGATTTTGTTTTAAAATGGTTAGATTAGCACTGAAAAAAGATTTATGCCTAATTGTGATGACTTTTTATCGAAAGGAAGGAGAAAGATCTAGATTAAAATGTTACATCAACAAAATTACTTCATGTTCTAGAATTTTTTCTGGCCATCATTTTAAAAGGGTATATTTTTTCAGAAGTTAATTATTATTGTTTGACCAATGTTTTGGGGGGTTTGGGAGCTCTGCCTCTGTCACCTCAATAAATAATAAAGTGGAAGTGATTCTGGATCTTGTGACTCTTCTGTCAGGGAGAATTGAGGCCACCTGTGTTTGTAGATATTCAATGGAAAAACGAGGACCTTAAACCAATTACATCTTTTTATTTTCTTTTTTAATATAATTATTTTATTATTATTTATTTTGTTTACGGTGCCATACTCATTTTAAGATATCAAATTTGCTTCTCAATATATGGGTATTACACACCACACCCACCACCAAAGTTCCAGTGTTCTTCATGTCTTCGTTCCCTCTCTTCTTCTCTCCATACCACCCCAGCCCCTGCAGGTTTCATCTTGTGTCCCATGAGTTTTTGCTGGGATTTATCTGCTTGTTTCATTTAATTATATTCTATATGTATGTGAAACCATCTTGTATTTCTCATTTTCTTTCTGACTTACTTCACTTAACATGATCTTCCATCCAGATTGTTGCATAGGGAACAATTTATTTTTTTTCTTTTTGCAACTGCATAGAATTCCGTTGAGTATGTCTCCCACAGTTTCTTTTTCCAGTCATCTGTTAATGGATGTCTAGGTTGTTTCCATATCTTGGCTATTATGAGCTGGACTGATAGGAACATAGGGGTGCAGCTATTTTTCCTGATTAGAGATTTTGTATTGGGTATATGCCTAGGAGTAGGATTGTTAGATCGAATAGTAGTTCCATCTTTATTTTTATGAAAAAATGCTATACTGTTTTCCAGAGAGGTTAAACTAATTTGCATTCACACCAACTGTGAAGGAGGGTTCCTTTTTCTCCCCCCAACATCCTCTCTAGCACTTGTTGTTTCTAGACTTTTTGATACAGGACACACTCACTAATGTGAGATTGTTTCTCATTGTGCTTTTATTTGCATTTGTCTGATGATGAGGGATGATTTTTGTCATGTGTTGGTAGGCTATTTGTGTGTCTTCTTTGGTTAGGTGTCTATTCAGTTCTGTCCAATTTTTAAGTGAGTCATTTACTTTTTTTTTTTTTTTTTTAATGATGTGTGAGCTCTTTGCATATTTTGGAGATTAAGCTCTTACCTGATGTTTGTATGTTTTCTCAAATTTGGTGAGTTGCCTTTTTGTTTTAGTGGTGTTATCTTTTGCTGTGATCGTCTTTTTTGAGCTATCACCATATCATATTTACATGTTCCTACAGATTCCATGATTCTGTTTCCCTGACTGGTGATTTTTGTTCTTTCCTGTTAGTCCTGTTTTTATTTCTGCATTTGATTTCCTATTTATCATTCTTGGGGTTTGGTGAATCTTTATTTTCATTTTTCCTGTTGTAGGACTCCTTTCAGGATTTCTTGAACGACAGGCTTAGTGGTAGAAAAATCCATTAACTTGAAGACCTTTATTTCTCCATCATATTTGAATGATAGTTTTGCAGGGTAGAGTATTTTTGGTTGGTAGCTTTTGTTTTTCAGTATTCTGAATATGTCATTCCATTCTTTCCTGGCATGTAGTATTTCTACTTAGAAGTCTGATGGTAGCCTAATGGGGTAGTCCTTTGTAGGTTATGCTTCTCTTTTCTCTAGCAGCCTTGACTAGTTTTTCTTTATTATTGATCTTTGCAAATTTTACTGTAATTTGTCTAGGAGTATATCTTTTCTTATTTAGAAATTTAGGTGTTCTGTCTGCTTCTTGGAGCTCCACGGTTGCTTTGTATGACAGACGTGGGATGTTCTCTGCTATTACCTACTTGAGTTAAGTTTTGAGTACTACTTTTCCTCTCTTCTGGGATACCTATGATAGTTATGTTTGATCTTCTCATTGTCTCTGATATTTCTCATAGGATTTCTTCATTTTTTCTGGAAGTCTTGTTTTTCTCTCTTCCATGAGATTGCCTCTGTGATCTTGTCTTTGGTTTCTGAGATGTGTTCTTCTTCATGACTAAGTCTGTTTATGGAGCTTTCCATGGTTATCTTCAATGCATTGACTATGTCTTTTGTCTCTAGCATTTCTGCTATGACTGTCTTCATGGCCTCAATCTCCTTCGTGACATATTTCCTTTGATCTGTCACATCTTTTTTGAGGTTTTCCAATTGTCTTTGGGTGGTTGTGTGTGTCTCCTGCATCTCATTCAGCTTTTTTTTAATAACTGTTGTTTGGAACTCTTTCTCTGTTAGGTTGTTCTATTCAATGCCAATGGAGTTCTCTGGGGAGGTCCTGGATTCTTTCTTTCTTTGAGTTATTCAGTTTTGGGGGGTGACCTTGCTTTTGGCATGGCTTTCTTGTCTGTCTTAGATTTAGCACTATGGCTTTCTTTTTTTGTGTTAGATTTCTTCGTGAGTGGTGATGTTGGGTACTGATGTGGCTAGTAGCAACCATTTGACTTCCAAGGGGTGGTGGGGTGGTGTGAAGCCTATTTCCCTCTGAAGTGCTCTCTTTTGGTGGGCCATACATGCTTTTTCAGTGGTGTCCACTGGCTTCTGTGTGGCGGCGGGGGTGGAGATGGCAATTTTTCTCTTGCATACCACTGATAGGAAACTTTCCAATCCAAGGACTGAGTTCACAAGCAGACTCTGTGAGTTCTGTGGAGCCCACAGTTCTCCAGCACAGGAGGCAGGGAGCTCCCAGGTAAGTCTTCTGTGTACTCCATGCATTGTTACTGTAACTTCTATGGGTGATGGGACCAGTTCTTGCTCCCTGCAAGAGACCAGGGAGCAAGAGTGCTTTTGGCCTCTCTGTGCTCCTTTAAAGATGAGGTGATGTGGCTGCCTCCCCATTGTTCTCCAGTACCTGGACTCTCCCAGGCAGGTCCCCTGTGTTCTTCTAAGGACACATTTCAAAATGTCCTCCAAATTAATTACATCATAACTAATTTTTTTTGTGCTTAGTTTGAGTCCAAACTTAGGCTTCTCTCCTGTTGATGAGGAGTGTCATTAAGAAAAATGATGAATGACATCAACCTAAACCTTATCTATATTTGGCCTCATCTAGTGTGCGTGTTTCTTTCCCTCCTACTTGGCATGGCTTGCGCATTAGTCATAAGTAAGATGATGGTGTCAAGGGAAAGGAGTACTTACCTTTTAAACAGTAAGCTTACAGTAATGAATGAACTGATGAGAGGAGTTGGGTTTTGTTTTGTTGATCTTTTAAAAACTGAATGAGCAAGATATGCTTAAAAAGATTTTTTCATTCATATAGGCTTTCTCTTTGTGAAAAAGCACTTGCTGAATACCTGGAAACCAAGCGTGTGACTTTTCCACGCTTCTATTTCATCTCTTCTGCAGATTTACTTGACATTCTCTCAAAGGGAGCTCAGCCTAAACAGGTAATATATATTTTTAAAGTCTTATATTATTCTGTTAGCTGAGGAATATCATAGTCTCGCTATCATTGTCAAATGCCACCCACTATGTGTCATGTGCAAGGATCTAGAAAATATGCAATAAAAATTCTTAATGAGGACACGGAAGAATGTTGGAGACTGTGCTAAAGGAATGAGGAAAGATAACTGCCTGGTTCTGGGTAAAATGTTGTTGTAGGGACACGGCTTAGGGTCCTGCAAGAAGGGAATGGAAGAAATATTGGCTCTAAGTCCCCAGAATTCTATGGCCAGGGCCAGAGCATCTGTTGTCTGGGGGAGAATGAGTCACTTAAAACAAGACTGTGGCTGGTAGCTTCTTACTACAATTTGACTCCAAAGTAACGTGTTAATTACTAATGAACTTGTCTTCAGTGCTGTCAGAGATGGATTGGGGTTAGTGTAGGCTCATCCCCTAGCTAGCCCTCATGTTCCCTCTACCTATATACCTATAAAATAAAAAGATATCACCCATAACAGTATTTAAAGCAAATAAAAGCAGCTACTTTCTTTTATAATCTGTGAGCTCAGGACAAAGACAAACTTGGTACAAACCCCAAAGCACTCCATCCTTTAATCATTTAGAGGATATTTGTTGCCTTTCACTCATCCCTGTTCAGTTGTTCACATTCATTTACAGTTGTTGCAGCTCGTAAAGGTGGTAACTCCTAGACTTGACTGTAGCTTACAATTAGTTTGAAGTCAGGGGTTGCACATTGCCGTTGTGGATTTGTCTCTTTTTTATTGATATGTTTTTATGCCTTTTTCTTTCTAACATGTGTCCCCCAGTTTCCTGAATTCTGCTGTTCTCTAGACACAATTATTTCTCTTGATTATTTCTATCTTATTCATTTCTTTTTGAACCTAAATTCAGTTGGCTGACTATTCTCGTTGTCGATAAAACAAGTGTTATCTTCCTGCTAATCATAGAGTTTTTAGTTAATTTCAGCAACATTTTCAGGGTCACCATGCGGGTACTGTTTTGCATACTCATGCTAAAGTCTAAATGAGTGTGAATAAAACCCATTTGACTAGATTGACTAGGAACCCAGGTGTATACCCCTTTCACTTTGTTTATGCAGCGCACAATTGGCTGTTTTGTTCTTTGCAAACACAGTAGACATAATCATACTTAGGAGTCAGTAGTCCCTTGGGAATAGACTCCAACCAGCAGCTGCACCCTCCGTGGGGGGTGATTATATGCGAGAGGTTGTCATATTCTATTCTAGGTGCGTCTTCTTGAAGACTGTTCAAATCTGAAGTGCTTTATAATTCTAAATTTTCAATTTATCAATTAGGGGAGAGATGCTTAACCCTATAGGATAACTCTTTAATATTATTCTATAAATACAATAAACACTTGTGTGACTAGTTTATGGGATGTTATTTATTCCACAGACCTTAGACTTCAAGCAGTTTTAATATTCTGCACTTATTAGTCTCAGATGTCTACTCCTGAGTCTCTTTACACTGAGTGACAGATCCCTCTATAGCATCTTAGGGTAGGTATCCTAATGTCCTGATTCCCTTTTTTCTTATTAAAAAAGTAAACAAAAAGCAATCCAGTAAGGTCTAGGTTAAAATTGGAATCACACCTCCAAGTCCTGACCAAGTTTTCACATCATGAACTTGGAGTTGGGAGGGAGTCCTTTTTAGTCTACCTTCTTACTCATTTGTCTGGAGAGGGGATAGGGGTACTATCTGTCCATTAGTGCTTGTTTCTCCTTCTCTGGCCAGTTGTAACTGTTGATTTTCACCCTCCACAGTCAGCATCCACTTGTTGGGTCTCTTGTAGAACAGAGGTATAAGCCCTCAGGAGACAGGCGGAGCCTCCCAGGGGATCTCTATGCGCAGTCAACTCTACCTTATTCTTTCAGTTCTTGCCCTTGGCAGTGTGTTGCCATTTGCTCACATCATTCTCCTTTTCCACTTAAACCAATGTCCAAACTAGGGACATGTCCCAGATTCACTTCTTACGGGTCCCCAGGTTTCTGTAAGTGATTCTCCAACTCCTCTTGCGTGACCACTTAAGGGTGGAGGTTGAGGAAACACTCCTTCACCTTCCCCACCAGAATGTACTGCCCAAAGTCCCTTTGTGACACAAATTTCAGGTATTTTGCCCAGTGCCAGAATTAGCACAACTCTTTAATGAAGGAACAGGTGATATGAGACATTAAAAAGATTTTAAATGACAAGGAACCTGAATGTTAAAATCACAGCCTGGAGACCCCAGAATCACTCAGAGCATGCTGTTGAATGCCAGCACTGTGCTGTCTAGGTCATCGTAACAAAGGGAAGTGGCCATATTTCTGTTTACCAGCTGAAGGGGTCCAGCCACGTGACCACAATATAAATGTGGTTAACAGATCTCCTTTGAAATTATTAGATTTTGATATGTATTTGAAACGTAGACATTTGTATCCTTTCAAATTGGGTTCAAAATGTGATTTTACTGAGATCTTTTTGTTTCAGTTTCACATAAAATGCTATCACAGTATTTCAACTAAAGATCCATTATAAGAATAAGTGTTTAGTATTCTCTGTGGTGCAAATCACCACTCTGGAGCAGCTTGTTGGGGTACAGGACTGAGAAAGGAACTAAGAGCGATTTGAATCATCTGGAACCAAAGTCAGCTTCTTGCCCTGAAATGGTTCTGCAGAGTTAAGGCGCATTTGGAATTTTTTGGTCATTATTATAGTTCATTTCTGACTGTTAATGCCAAATAGCCTGGCCTTGGTGCCTTTTCAGTGTCAGAATCAGTTTCAGATCACCAGACACAGCTATCCCGGCTCTGCCTTTTGTGCTCTATTGCTGAATATGCTCCCTGCAGTGTGACCAAGAGAACATGGCAACTGTAACTTGCAGAAGAACAATGCAATTTCCCCCAGAAAAGATACCCTTTGTGGGCAGATAACTCATGCTGACATCTTGTGAATGACTTGAATTCTTCACTCCCTACTCCTCCGCTCACCCACACTCAATTCAAGAGTGTGTCATTCGAAGTGAGAGATTCTGTAGTTAATAGTGGAGTTAGATTAGCCTGAACTCCTCAACCAGGGAGGTCTGATAGCACCACATCTTCCATTCTTTAAGTAGAAGTTCCAGTGAAAGGTTCTCAAGTTGGAATGTCAGAGTAAAGACATTGGTTTATTTCATGCCTTCAGTGATCATTAGCTGTTGATAAGCTCCAGGTTAAAGTTTAAAGTCCAGTTAAGGTCCAGTTTAAAGATTTTCTTTTCCCAGAATCCACTTTGACTTCCCCAGCAAGAATATCTAAAGGACTGTAGTAAAAAGTGCTGCTAAGCTTTGGTGGTCAAAAATCTTTGGTAGCTGCTTATAGAAATACAGGCTTTTTTGTTGTTGTTGTTTTTCTTCCTATCATGACATTTTATTTGCACTTATATGGTACATTCCTTGAAAATGAATCCCCGTGTGTTCCCTCCTTTGTGATTTTGGCTTGCTTCTTTCTGGTCCATGAAGCCAGTTGCAGTTGTTGGTACAATAGAAGCAAACCGACTCAACGGGAGCAGGTGGCCGTGCCATTTGTCTCGATTTGTGTGTTGCCCATCCAGTCTGGGGCTGGTCATTCCAAACTTAATTAACTTGCCTTTGAGATCCACAACAATTTTCCCAGCTCTATGATGGCCAATGATTTCAAATTGGCTAATGTAACCAAAAAACTGGATGACGACTTTGGCGCACAGCCTCATAAGAATCTGGCTTTTGACTCTCTCTTTGGCATAGTTGATCCTCTTGAACAAATCAGTGAGGACATTCATGAACACCATTATGGTGGCATAGAAAGATGGCAGAAAGAGTTGGAAATACAAACTTCAAGGTATATTTGCAGGATCAACTGGCATGTGCAATAGTTAACATGAAAATTGTTTGAAGTCGCACATGATTTGGTATCGGCACTCTTTAATTTTCTTTTCCTCCCTCTTAGAAAAATGTCCTTTAAAATTTTTTTCAAGTGAATTAGTGTTGTGGGTAAAGTTAGAGTAACATCAGTTTGACCCCCTATTAGGCCGTGGTATAGTGCCATAAAATAGCTGGTAACATCTGTGTGTTCAAGATGGTCTTAGCCACTAATTCCTGGTAAGCTGAAAGATATTTTTGTCATAGAAGAGTTTGCACATTTTTTCTTTGTTATCAACCATGTTGTGATTTGTGAAAGTTTCTCCACAATGGAGTTATACTAAAGAAAGACAAACTTTCAGTGTGATCACCTGGATGTGTGTGTTTCATGGGGTAGCACAGTGGATACTAAACCTTGAAATGTTGCAACTGAGGTACTGACTTTTTAACATCAGTGCATTTTCATAGAATTACATTTTAAAAATGATATTTGATTCTATTATTGGAAAGCACGTTTGTTTGAAACAACTTGAGTTTGTGAATGTACTTTTGTAACTACTTTTTTTAGGCAACCTAAATACAGGTCGAGTATTTCTAATGAGAGTGGCCTCTTGTAGCTCAGGTGGCTGACACCAGACTATGAACCGGTCGGAGACCTGGTTCTGGAAAGAAATTAAATAAATGAAATATAAAATAAATTTCAGGATTTTCTAAAGAAAAATCCAAGTTGTGATATGCTATGAATATAAAATGGGCAACTGATTTCAAAGACTTACTATGAAGAAAATAATTTTAGGTCACTCATTGATACTTTTTATATAAATCATGTTGAAATAAAAATATTTGAGATTTATTAGGTCAAATAAATACACTAAAATTTCACTTTTTTTATTTTTTCTTGTTTGGTTGTGGGTGCTAGAAAGTCACTGTTCTAGAAATTGAATCCATAATGCATTTGCTGAACTAAGATTAGGAATGTGTTGGGTTAGAAAAGTTTTATGTTTGCATCAAGAAATTTTCAGTAGTATTTTCTCAAATTTACATTAGAGGAAAACTGCCAACTTGTCTTTTGAGAAACTCCCAAGATTTCAATGATGAGACAGATAGCGTTTAACTGATAACTTTAATAGACTGTAAATGCTGGCATTTAGAAAGGTGTTTGTGAAAAATAAACTTAATATAGTAGGTGATAAAAGGCAATGCTGGAGCTTAAAGGGGAAGGTAGCCAAGCTCCCTATATTCCCACTATTGCAGTATGTTCCCTTTAGTAATTCCCTGCGTTTATCTCCATGACAGCATGAAAATGTCTCAGCCTCTGAATTTCAAGTATCAGGAAGATGGAGTTTAAGAATCCTGCCTAGCTTGTTATCATCTTCTAGGATAAGGATTAGCACCTTAGACAGTTAAAGCAGGAAAAAAAACCAAAAACTTAAAATGCAAGAGATTAGTTGAGAGCATTCAAGGGAGAAGTTGTTTTAGGTGAAAAACAACAAAAATTCCCCACTTTTCTAGAGATAGTAGAAAGCTGGAGAACTCCTTAAAGTGGAAGAAGGGGTTGACCTGAATTTAGACTGGAGCTAAGGAAGTAATGACAAGGAAGAGACAGCAAAAGGAAACACAGATGATAGTTATAGTTTTGACAATCAACATTGCCTATAAACAGTGAGGAATGGAAGCTGCTCATCTAAGTGTAATTTGTTCCAGAAATTTCTAAGCATAGCTCTGCTTGGCATAATTTAGTAATGTCTTTTTTTTCTTTTTTCTTTTTAAAGGAAAGGTGACGGCAGAAATGAAGGCCAGTAGGCAGGCAAGAAGAGAGAAAAGGAAGAAGCATTTTCAGTTATTTAGTTGCTCATTTGGTTGTATCCCCAGGCCCTGGGTCTTAAACTGGAACCCTTGGGCTGTATATGGACTATGTCCAGAGGACTAAACTGCTAGGTCACCAGGGTGCACCAATATGTTATATTTTAAATGGAGAGCTTTGTAGAAGGAACCCTGAAATCCAAAGGACTTTGATAAGATAAAAATAATCTAATTTTTAGATAAGTAGATCCTAAATTTTATATCAAATGGAGATGATCCTCACAAAGTTAATGTCTGGTTAATCACAAATTTTTTAACAATTTTTTTTCATTTTGTGAATGCGTTGCTGCTGATTAGAATTCTGTCATAACTCCTTTATTTCCTTTATTGGATAACTAAATTTTTCCTTTATTAGAAATTTCCCCACAGTCAATTGATGTTATACAATAAAATAAAGGTTATTACAAAGTAGGATTAAAGTAAAATATTATTTTCATGTTATGCTATCCCCAAATTAGTCTTATTTGTATGGGACCCTGCTTTTAGACCTTGCTGTGGAATCTGAGATTCCCAGTCCTGGTCTTTGTTTGAGGTCTTTGATAAAGTTTGTTAAACTCTAGTTTAACAATGAGCAGGATTGTCACACAGTAGCATTTTTTTTAAATTTTTTAAGTTAATTTTATTGAAGATGCATTGCATCATAACATTATATAGGTTTAAGATGTGCATCATTGTAAATCAACACCCGTATATAATAAAGTTTACCATCACAATCTAGATCTTCTTTCACCACATAGTTGACTCCTTTTCCCCTTGTCTCCTCCCCTCCCCCTTTCCTTCTTGTAATCACGAATTTTATTTTATAGACTAAAAGTTTGTTTTTGTTTGATTTAGTTCATTTGTTTACTTGCTTTGTCAGTATACCACGTGTAAGTAAAATCTTAGAATGTCTTCTTTTACCTTCTGGCTTATCTCATTAAGCATAATTTTCTCTAGGTCCATCCATGTTACAAATGGTAGAATTTCATCTTTTTTAATAGCTGATTAGTAGTCCATTGTGTATATATACCCCATCTTCTTTATCCACTTATCTGGCAATGGGCACTTAGTTTATTCCAGCGCTTGGCAATTGAAATAACTGCAATGAGCAAGGGTGCATGTATCTCTTTGAATTAGTGTGATTAGCTTCTAACAGAGTACTTGTTCCTGGAAAAGTTGGATAAAATATTTAGCTAAATATGTTTAAATGCATCAGAGTACTTAACCCGTAACAAAGAAAAGTTCAGATTTCAGGGGCCAGGATATGAACCAGGAAACAACAGAGATTTGCCTGATATTGCTACTGCTTTTCCCCCTGTGACATTTGACAGTTTACAAGACGTGACCAAAAGTCTGAGAACCTTATCTGAGCTTTTATTGGAATCGTGGGAGAAAGTAGAAAAACGAAATGAAAAATAAAAATTTGAGTCACCTCTCACAAAAGAATATATAAAGAACTCTTAAGACCAAGGAGACAAAGAGAGACACCCCAGTATAAAGAGGAGACAGATACTTAAGGCAGCTCACAAAAGATATTCAAATAGCTAGTAAACATATGAATAGTTATTCAATTGTTTATCTAAATATTCTCTGCTTCTGGCCAAGATGGGGTGAGAGGAATAAGATTTACTCTCTGGCCTGAAAAAAACCAAAATCTGTAATAAATATATAATAATAAATATATAAACGATAACTCTAGACCCTGGACATCAGGTGGCAGATGACAGTAATTCAAGACAGACTTGGAACAAAAGTTGTGAGCTCTGTGATAGTCCCGATTTGCTTCCTCTAGAGAGTTTTGCGAGCATGAAAGGGGGAAACCAGGCGAAGTCTGCTGGATTTTAAGTTGAGGGCTCAGAGCTGAGAATTTAGGGAGACGAAGGAGGTAAGGGTTTGCAGAACAGAGTACTGATAAGGAAAGCGCTGTATGGAGAGAGCTTCAGAGAATTCTAGAGAGGCCTCTTAAGAGTTCAGCAGTGGATACTAATTAGCTCTGGATTAGAGACAACTCTAGAATGGCTTAGATAGCAGATAGCTAGATAGCTAGCTAGACAGCTAAAGCAAGCAAGCATCAAACAGATCAAACTCTTTCCCAGTAATTTAACTGCATTCTGGAACAAAACTCAAGAAGCTAAGAAGAAAAATATATTCAGGCACCAAGCAGGGTAAAGTCACAATGTCTGACATCCCAGTAAAGATTACTGGACCTGAAAAGAGGCAAAAATGTTTTATCCATCATGACTAGGAAAATAAATCAAAACTGACACAGATGTTAGATTAGCAGACAAACTGTGTTTTTGATGCTTCACTAAACGGAAATACTCTGCCTCGTAGTGTTCATTCCCTCCACGCATATTTGTTTGAATTTGTACAGAGATTTCCTCAAACTCTGACATGATTTGAGATTAGGAAAGCACATATTCTTATGCAGTGAAATATCCAGATTAAACCCACCCAAAGGCTAAAATTAAAGCAAAAATGCTAAACGATGGGAGGGATATAGAGCAATGGGAATGTTCTTATCTAACCAGTGGGAATGGACACTGGTATGAAAACTTGGGAAACCTATCTGACAGTATCTTATAAATGTGAGTATAATGGTATATTGTTATACAGTCATTCCTCTCCTCGGTGTATACTAGGAAAAGTGTATGAACCAAAATATGTGTACAAGAATTTTTCACAGCTATATCATTTATAATAATCTCAAACTGGAAACAATCTGTCTCTTACTAATACGATGGATAAATATATTGCTTTATATTCATACAGCTGAATACCACATAGCAATGCAAATTTAAAAAGTGGTGCTATGCATAACAATGTGAGTAAACCACACAAACATAATGTTGAATGATAGAAGGCGGTACGAAAGAATTCATAATGTCTAATTTCACTTATGTAAAGTTAATGTTCATTTTTAGAGACATCTTTGCTATTAATCTTGTTAGTTACAAGTATTATATTCACTTTGCTAAAACTCAGTTAGCTGCATGTACATATAGTTTTCAATTCTCTTTCTGTCTCCGTTTTCAAAAATTTATTTAGAAGACAGCATTTTTGTTGTGAGCACATTTACATAAATTTATATATGCATGCTAAAGATATTAAAGCAGAAGCAGAATCAGCACTGATATATGGGTAGTCCAAGTTTTATTAATAAATGAAAAATTGCAAAGTATTGTATATACTAGACTTTTTTTGGTAAAAGCAAACCAAGCAATACCTGTTACCTAGTGTTTGCTATAATGGTTACAAAATTTAGAACAAACTAATTTAGTCTTTCTGGATTATATAAGTAAGTGCATGTTCATATTGAAAGTCTGAGAAATACAGAAATACACAGATGAAAGAGGAATAATTTCCTAGATGTGTACATAGGCTATATATATATATATATATATATATATATATGCATAATGCCAAAACATATATTAATCAAAATTAGATTTTAAATGTCTTTGTTTATATGTGTATATGTACATGTCATGATATATAGACATATATATTAGAACAGTTTTCTACTATGAAGATTCTATAGAAGTTTTTGTTATATCAATGTATCATAATTGATTTAATCATTCTGTCACCAAACTATTATTTCAAAAAATACAAGAAGCTAATATTTTGATAGATTTACTAAAACTTTAAAGTAATGAACTAATTTTCATCCCTCTAGAGTATAGTATTGACGACAGACAGGACAGCTTGCATTTGGTCATTTCTTACATTCTTACACATATTATCTGAGTATTATCATTTTATGAATAAATGTATGATGACTATTATGAGTCAATCCTGGTGTTATCACCAAGTCAGGACTCATACTAATTTTTCATGCTTATTTTATTTCAATTCATCAGCAGTTTCACAGCTGGGACAAATATGAAATTAGAAATAGGCAAAAAGCAAGCGGTAGGCTTTAAGAATGCAATTATGAGCTACCATAATTTCATTTTCCTTCCCTTCATTTTCTAATGAACAAAAACTACAAGTCAAAGGGTAGATTGGTTGAACTGATTTTATATTGGTTTGCATTTTTACTTGTAAAATTACCTAGATAAGTACATATTTCTGACTTTGTTTATAGGTAGGTAAATGTAACTTAGCCTCAAGGCACAAAACAAATGCTCAGTTCATATTGTTAAATTTTGAGAAAGAAAAGACTATCACTGTTCAAGCTACTCCTTTTTTAAAATGTCCTACTTATTGAGTTTAATATACAAATAATATGAACCAATATGTGAGGTTCACTATTATATATATGACGAATATGTGACATTTCTATATCTATCATCTATATACATATACACATACTCTGCCCACAATTAAATTGCCAAAAGTACTTCACTGTTGTCCATTGGATCCCACCACCACATGCCCTCAGCCTCCACCCCATTCTCCACTGCTAACCTCAATTCTATTATTAATGTCCAAGGGTAGGTTTTTGTTTAGTCTGTTCCTTTGCATTTTTTTTTTTTTAAGTATTCCACATATGAGTAAGATGATCTGGCATTTGACTTTCTTCTTCTGACTTATTTCACTTAACATAATCCCCTCTAGTTCCAACCATGTTGTTACAAATGACAGCATTACACCTTTTTCAGGGCTATGTAGTATTCCATAGTGTATATACCACATCTTCTTTATCCATTCATCTGACAATGGGCATTTAGGTCTTTTCCAGTTCTTACCATTGCAAATAGGGCTGCAATAAACATGAGGTACCTATATCTCTATGAATTCTTGTTTTAAGTGTCTTTTGGGTAAATACGTAGTAGTGGGCTGATGGTATCACATGGGATTTCCATTCTTGTTTTTTAAAAGAATTTTCATATTGCTTTCCATAAGGGTTGTGCATTAATTTGTACTCCCATTAACAGTGTAAAAGCGTTCCTTTTCTTTGCATCCTCACCAACATTTATTGTTTCCAGATTTGGAGGGAGTAGCCAGTGTCATAGAGGTAAGTTATAGCTCATTGTTATTTTGATCCGTATTTCCCAAATAAATGAGGGAAAAACATTCTTTAAATGTCTGTTGGTCATTGTTATGTCTTTTTTGGAGAAATGTCTATCCAATTCTTCTACCCATTTTTCAGTTGGGTTGTTTGTTCTGTTGTTGAATTTTCTGACTTCTTTCTATACTTCAATTATTAAACCCTTGTCAGATATATAATGTGCAAATGTCTTCTCCAGTCAGTAGATTGTCTTTTTGTCTTGATGATAGTTTCTCTTGCTGTGTCAAACTAATCTTGGTAAGTTTTCTACAAAGAGAACAAGCACTTATTTTTATTTAATATTTTAAATGATAGTGTATTAAATATTTGATTAGAGTTTTTCATTTCCTTTTACAACTTATAGTGAGATATTATTATGTTTAGGAATTTTTTAGAGGTCACAGGACAATAATAAATATCTATATTGATTATTAATATTTCCTGGTCACTTTTATGATCCCATATGTACTACTGTGCTCTAATCCAGGGTTATGTGGCTGTTGACCTAACCGCTGCTCCACCAGGGCACAAGGGAATTTTTTCTTTTTGAAGGAAAGTTGCAGGCAGAGATAAAGGCAAGCAGAGGCAGGCAGATAAGAAGAGAGATAAGGAAGAAGCACTTTATTTTATTTTGTTTAGTTGTTCATCTTGGTTTTCATCCCAGCCCCAGGTCTTGAACCAAGTCCTTGGGATATGGAGCTTGTGCTTTCAGCTGAAGACAGCTGACTAGTCCACTCTTTCACCAGGACCCACCAGGAAGAAGGAATTTTAAGTTTGTATTAACAAATACCAAGAAATCTCAGTAGCGAGTAAATAAATCTGAAGGCATCAGGGTCTACACTAATTTAAAAAGCAGTCCTGTTTTCTCAGAAGCTTTAAGAAGAAGACATATCACTTCAAGCATGTGAGGTATAAGTGATGGGAGAATAGCAAGCCATGGATTTGCATTATCCCGGTCACTGAGTCAGTGACTGCAGTGTTAGATGAGTTTTTTGTTTGTTGGCTTGTTTTATAAAGGATAGGTGCAGGCAGACATGTCGCCAGGCAGGCACTCATTCGTTTTTCATTTTCAGTTCACACAGGTTTTCCCCCCTAGACCTGGGACTCAAACCTAGGGGTATGTAGATTGTGTGTTTCAGAGGCATAGATGTTCTTTTGAAACTGTTTTCTCACCAAAGCAATAAGTGTGAGGGTGTCTAATGGTTGAGGTCTAATTTATCCTGCCGCTTTTCACCTGAGTATTATTTAGGCCCGTTCCACAGTAGCAACCATTAAGCATCTGTGCACTTCCTGGCCACTTCATCTGTGACAGTGAATTGTTAGATTATTGGAAATACTTTCGGTGCATAAATGACCTTTGGGTAAGCTACAGGGATGAAGGAGAATATAATAACTCAAGCAGTGATCATCAGCTACCACTCTGTCTAAGCTTAAAGTAAGTGAGAGCCTCAAAAATGCATCTGTATTAAACTCGGAAGATTTCTTGCTGTGATTTTCGTTAATATTAAAATTGCGAATCAGCAAAAATGTTAAGGTTAAAAACTTGGAAGATTAAATCACCCTTAAGGAGTTCCTTTCCCAGACTTGTGTGGGAGTTGTCATGCAGCAAGCTCAGGTGTGTTGCAGTTCTTTTTAGAAGCTGTTATTGGGATCATTATCAAGTCCAGTTAAGTTGTATTTCAAGAAGAACTTGTTGCAGACAGAGATGACACTTCTAAATAGTAAATGCTATATAGCTTTAATCCATCTTCTGGTTATCAGCACTCTTTTTTTCCAATTGAAATGAAAATCATATAACAAAATTAATCATTTAAAAGTGTGTGATTTCATGGCATTTTGTATATTCACCGTATTGTGCAGGCATTGCATCTATTAAGTTCCAAACTGTTTTTTACCATCCCAAAATAAAACCTCAAACTCACCAGGCAGTCATTCTGCATTCCCCCTTCCTTGTTCCTAGCAACTGCCAATCTGCTTTCTGTGTTTATGGATTTCTGTGTTCCGGACATTTCACATAAATGGAGTCATATGCAGTCTTTTGTGACTAGTTTTTTCATTGAGCATGTTTTCAGGGATCATCCACATTGCAGCACATCTCAGTACTTAATTCTTTTTGATGACTGAATAATATTCCATTACATGTGTCTGCTATAGTTTGTCCATTCCTTTATCAGTGGACCTTTAAATTGTTTCTGACTTCTGCCTATTGGGAATAATACTTCCATGAACAGCTATGTAAAAGTATTTGAGTACTTCTTTTCAGCTATTTGGAATGTATCCCTATAAGTTAAATAGCTGGGCTATGTTATGTAGTAATTCTGTGTTTAACTTTGAGGAACTGCCAAACTGCTTTTAACTCAGAAGCTTTTATTGTACCCGGTGTGAGGCGAGACCAATACTTCCTCTGCTTTGCCCTCTGCCTTTTACTCGGTTCACCCTAAGATAGAGTGCTTTACCTGATTGAGTTTATTCTCCTCCTTCCCAGGTTAAGTTCACCTACAGAACTCTCTTGTCCTTTCCTCCATACCTGCTCCAGTCTGTGCTGATGTGGCAGGATGGATAACTCTAATTCTGCTGTTATTTGGAGCACGATTAGCCTTTGGAATTCAAACTGGAGTCTAGCAGAACAAATGATGATCTTTTTCTTTTAATTTGGTCTTTTAACTTTTCGAATAATCTGGAACTGCCTAGAGTTCAGTATACTACTTGCTGGGGGTTCCTTTAGAGATCCCACACCTCAGGGGTAAAAGGTTATGGTGGTGCCAGTAAAATTGAACTTAGTAGATGTGGCTTCCTCTTGGAGGCTTAAAAATTAACTACCACATATTTTAGTAATGTTAATTTGAAGAGGTCACCTAATAGTTTAGCTTCCATTTCCCTATCAGTGAAGGAGATACCTTATTTATCTTTGCTTTGTAACAAATAGGCTGTAGGGCTCACATTAAGTATCAAAGCAAATACACAATAACATGGGACCCCACACAAGAGTAACAGCACATTTTTGTTTCAGATATTTTAACATAGCGTTTAATAGTCTATTTTTTTAACAAGTATAAGAAGTCTGAATTTGAAAGATTTGACTGCCAAATTCTCAGCTGGACAATTGTCCACAGGAATATGGCTGAGACAGAGAAGTCGGTGAGTCTCCAACCTTCAAGCAGACAGTAGATAACTGCAAGCACCTGAGGACGTGCCTGGTGTTTGACCACGTCTCCATGAAGGTCATTTCAAACTCTGGAATTTTAGAAGTGATTTTTGTTTTGCAGAAAAACATTCTGAGACAACTGTAATTATGTAAAGAAAGTTTTTCTGGAGTTATGAAGCACCAGCCCTACATTACCCGAATCTGTCTCCTTAAGACATAGTCTGGTCTTGTCTATTTCTCTTGTCTTAGGTAACACGCCACCTTGCCAAACTCTTCGACAGCATCGCAGATCTGCAGTTCAAAGACCATCAAGATGTCGCCACGCACAGAGCAGTCGGCATGCGTAGCAAAGACCAGGAGTATGTCCCGTTCCACGCCGAGTGTGAATGCATAGGCCACGTAAGATTTGATGATGAGGTTTTGTAGGCGAGAGGAGTATTTCCGGGACATTTTTAAAAGGCTGCATTGAATAATAAGAAAAAAATCATGTGGCATCTGGCTCTGGTTAGTTGCGTGCTTGGAATTTCTGTATCTGATGTGACAGAGAGCTGCTGCGCTGTGCTTCCCAGTGTCTGCTCATTTGGCTTCAGTGCCTGTGGCGCCTTGGAGATGCCGGCAGCTGAAGCAGACAGGAGGGACAGTCACAGATTAAATGAATGGGTCCCAGAATTAGCACATGCCACCCAGTGACTGAGTCTCCTACAAAGCTATTGGTCTTCACCTCTGCTCAGCAAATGCAGGGATGTGTTGGAGGGAAGTAGCATTTCACGGTAAAGCATGTTTTAAAAAGGCTTGCTGCTGACCATGCAGTTGTGAGTGTTGTAAATGGTGGCTCATAAGTAAAGTTGATTGAGTCTACCAGGCTGATGTCACGCACCCTAACGACCTTGTGCACAGACAGTTCAGGCAGCAGATTCTCTTCTCTCGTAGTCAAATGCTTCCAAAATATTTGTAACAGTAAGAATGGGTCATTATGATTATGAAAGAGTTCTTGCATGTTTATGGATGATTGAAAGGAATTTCATCTTATGATGATGTTTGTATAACTTGGGTTAATCTACTGGGAACTGAAGAGATAGTAGCTTCTATTAGAAAACCATTTAGGTTGTGTCAGGAGGCTCCTTCAAACATCCTTTGCGGAAATGTGATGGCATCTTCTTTTTACGTGGATTTTGTTGTTTTATTTATTCCTCTCTGTTGCTTTTTAATATTTTACCAGAAAAATTATATCAAGGGAAGGGAAAGCAGATGGTGGAATACTTTGATTAAAATACATTTTTTTTTTTTATCTCTTGGGCTTTTTAGGATATTATTATAATGATTAGAAAAGTCACCATAAACTATCTTGACAAAAGTGTGCTGCTGTCTGCTCCCTCCCCTGCAGACTGTTGTCAGCTGGCATAGTTCCCAGAAGGAGGACAGTCCAATTGATGGATGTGGTTGTCACTAGCAGAAACCTTTGATATTAAAAGTTTTCACAGTGCTCCAATTTTTTCTTTATAAACAACTCAGGCTAGAGACTTTTCAGTATATACCACATTCACCCCCTTTTTAGAAAAAGATGTTTTTCACTGAGTTCTCCACACCATGCACACTTTTGTAATTGGTCCCTGCCAGTTGACTATTTATATTTTATTTGATAAGTATTTATTGAACCTACTATGTACCAGATGCTGAGTCAGAGTTTGGGGATCTGCCAGTGAATGCGACATGGGCTTCTCCTTTAGGTGCTCTTGGGCCCATTGAGAAAATGAATAGACGTATTAGTGATCATGGGAAGTGGTAATTATTATAGAGGATTGCAAAGAAGTTTATAGAATTTCAAAAGGGTGAGAACAAGCAAACACCTCATCAGAGATTAGTTTTCCAATTACAGGGAGTAAGTTGCCTTGTTGCCCTAGTCATCTGAATATGAGCCAGTATATCAACTTATGTATGTATGTATGATCTTCTCACATTGATTGGAAAATTCTTGAGGACAGTTAGCCATATTGAGATTAAAGCAGAGATGTGAGTTCCCACTGATTAGATTAGAGCCCCTGAACTCCAGCATGTTGTCAAACCCAGCGCTGAAGCCAGAGCAGGTACTTAGGGTGCTGGGGCTATTTCCAGGGCAGTGCTTGGATCTTGAACCTGGGCCCACAACTTTCATAGCCTGTGCCGTAGCCATCTGGGGTGGGGGTGGGGGTGCACTTGTAGTATTTTCAGTATCTCCTGTGGTCCTTGGAATATATTTATTATAGTTATATTTGTATTGCTATGGTCAGTAATTTGCAGATAACATATATACATATATGTATGTATATGCATATACATATGTATGTATGTATCATTTTTATATTATATCATCCCATAGAAGCATATATAGATAAATATAACAGCATATTTACATACGATGGAAACTGGCTAAATATATTCACAGGAGCAATAGAAACTCAAAGTGAATTTAAACATTTTTTTTCCTCAAGTCAACACCTGTCCTCTTATACACTCTTGTCTAACTTCTGACAAGTATAAAGAAGAGGACCAGTAGGGAATGCAATTAAGTTACTTGCTGGAAACACTTTGGATTAAGACTAAGAACAATGAAGATTTTAGAGAAGAATTTTCAGTAGATTTTTAAATTAGTGAAAGATAGGTTTGAAAGATGAATTTCCCATTATACACAAAGGTCTAGACTATAACTCTAGTGTATTATTTTGTAGATAACTGCAGTGTTTGGTTTCTCTATGCATTGCCAAAGGAGATCTTGATGTAGAATCCCCTTGCCTTCAAACCTGAAATTTGAATAATTAAGAATATTTCCTCTTTGGAGGGTGTTGAAGGTTATTAGCCAGATATTAGGTGAAATAAGATTAGCATATCCCTGGAAGAGAATAGGTTCAGAGAAGAAAGACTCTCTGTGGGTTTACTAATCTCCTTTGAGTTATCGCTCCCCTAGTTTTCTCTGTGGGTTTAAAATGAATCTCCTCAGAGCAACTCATTCTCTGCATGACCTTTGAATCATACCTCTTCCATAATTAAGCTTGTGTTTAAATATTTCAATTGACTTCAACAGGTGGAAATGTGGCTTTTGCAACTTGAACAGGCGATGCAAGAAACAGTGCGACATTCTATCATGGAAGCCATAACTGCATATGAGGAAAAGCCTAGGGAACTGTGGATTTTTGATTTCCCAGCTCAAGTTGCACTAACTAGCTCACAAATCTGGTGGACCACAGATGTAGGAATAGCCTTCAGTAGACTGGAGGAAGGCTACGAAACAGCTCTAAAGGATTTCCATAAAAAACAGGTATTGTATAGGTTCATGGTTTCAAGATTTGAAGGGACCTGGAGGTAAGCTAAATTCATGCACTCATTCATCCATCCATCATTTATGGCTTATCTTCTGTGTACAAGACTTGGAAGATTTTAGCAACCAGCTGTTTAGTCTTTCGTTTTCTACCTTTGTGTTATAATTCTTCTAGTTTTTCTAGAAGTGTTTAAAAAACATCCATGGTACGCCCTGGTGGAGCAGCGGTTAGGTCCGTCATTTCGGAAGGAGCAAGTCACATACCCCTGGGTTCAAATCCAGGATCCAAATGGAAACAACCAGTGTGAACAACTGAATAAAAAATAAAATAAAATGCTTCTTCCTCCTCTCTCTTCCTGTCTGCCTACTTACCTTCATTCCTGCCTGCACCTTTCCTTTAAAAAAAAAAGTCTGTTATGTCCATTGTTCCTCTAGGCTTTTATATCACTTATACCTAGAGACTGAGCTTATGTCTTTCCTTTTGTGTAAGATTCTCCTTTTAGGTTGATTGACTATTTATTAGAAAATATGTGCATGATTTTCATGATTCATAAGGTAGAGGGCAGTTTACCAATGATAGATGTTTTCATGTATTTTGGTTTTCTGTTAATTATGCATCACAGATGATCAACCTTGGAAACTATCCATTTTGATTCCATTTTATTCATTCCAATTATGTAATTCTCCTTAAGTCTCACACCTGAAAGCTGTGGAATGCTTCAGAGATAGGGTCTTTTTCTCAGTTTAGAGATTAAGAGAACATTAGGTCTGAAAGGAGTTTAAGTATTAGTTTTCTGCCATTCCTATTCTCAGCAGATAAAGTCAAACCAGAGATATTAATGACTTTCCAATGTTGCACAATTTGAAAGTATATAAAAATATCAAGGAACAGAATTCTGAATGTTTTCATTATTCCCCATTGCTTTGTCTCTTAGTACTTTTACCTCTGGGTACGTTTTTCTTTTTTTAAAGGAAAGGTGTCAGCAGAATGAGGACAAGTAGATAGACAGACAGGAAGAAACATTTATTTTATTTAGTCGTTCATTTTGGTTCTCCCCCTGGCAATGGATTTTGAACCCTGAACCCCGGTCCTTGGGATTTATGTGGATGTCCAGTGGCCCTATCCTCTCGGGCGCCACCCTTAGTGGTGATTTTAACTCTGTCCTAAAAAAGCAAATTGATTCAGATGGTGGGAACACTTGTATAGTTGCCACTTTAAGTTTAAGTTTCAGTGTACTGATGGTTCCTTTTAATTCTGCTCTTTTAATCTTAGCTAGAGACTACCTGATTTATGTATGTTACTGAAGAAGGTCTTGTATCACTTACTTCTGGAGAAAAACATATTCTCTATTTTATGTCCTTATGGGATTGGAGCATTGGTTTCTATTTAATAGGCTTGAAGTTATAGGATTAGATTGGTAAAAGTGACTGGTCTCCTCTGAGGGCAGTGTCTCGGCAATGTCACTGGGATGAGGAAGCTTCCCAGTCATATTTATTTTCACTAGCATATAACTGAGAGAAATTGCTAAACTGCAGTGAATTCTATTATACTTATAAAAATAACTGATTAATTTATTGATATCTATGCTTTTAACTATTTTTGCTATATATTTAGGTAAGGATATTTAAAAATAGCTAATATTGTCTCTTAAATTTCAACTATTACTAATTACTGCTCAAACTTAAATCTTTCAAGAAAAATATTTCTCTGTACTTTATTCTAATTTTTTTTCTCCATTTGACCCTCCCTTGCTGCCTCCAACTTAGTATATTTTGTAATAATTAAAATGTTTTATTGCATAAAACAGTAAATGTTATGTTATAATTTCTATCAACTTTATTATTTTCATTTTCATGATTTTTATTGTGTTTTGCTAAATTTAAAGAAAATGCAGATAAAGTAACAAAGTAACATCCTTTTTAGAAAACACCTATAGATTCATTTCCCACAGATAACCAATGATAGCATTTTGTCCTGGAAACATCCCAAGTTTTCCCTCTATATACTTTCTTGTTTTTTAAAGAAAGTATCATAGCTTTTAATTTTCCCATAGAAAAGAGGAAAAGTCATCAGTTCTTTCCACTTTAAACTTTACCTTTATATAAAGGGCCTTCATTATAGGCTCCATGTCTGACAACTTTCACTCTTTAAAATGTAATAATGTTTGCCCGGCTAAATATGAAACAGCAAATGAAAAGGGCATATTTATCTTACCCCTCAAGTTCTCCTGAGATTTACTCTCATTCTGATTTCTTTGGTGGCCTGAGCAGGCAAAGACGTGGGCAAGTTTCTCGTCTGTTCATTTTCCAAAGCCGTTTTCAAGCAAAAGCTCATTCACAGTCGGTAACAGATTCTCAGCATATAACTACTCACCAATATCAGGTTGCATGCCTTAATGTGCCTTAGTGGGGATGAATAAATCTGGGGTGTCACAGTAGCCATGTGTGCCCCTCAGTAGTGGGAGACTGGAAGCTGGGAGGGACATGCCTAGTGGGGCCACAGTGCTCTGGAGGGCGGAGGGCAGTCAGACCCCCGTGCTTTCTAGCTTTTTCTGGTTTGGCTATGCACTTGGCATGTGGGTATGTTTTATTTAATTTAAAGGATCTCTACACTAATAAAGGAGTTGTTCATTCAATTTAATTCAGTAATTTGCAAGATCACCTATTACTACTTACTACTGGCTATTTAGGTTCTTTTTTTCATTTTTGACTCTGATTAATCATTTCTTCAAGATACATTTCCAGATATAAACTTGCTAGGTCAAAGATTATACGTTATTTATTTACTTAAAAGAAAGTTGTGGGCAGGAACAAAAATGAGTAGGCAAACAGGCAGGGAGCAGAGAAAGAAGTATTTTTATTTATTTTTTATTTTTATTTTTATTTAGTTGTTCCTCTTAGTTGTTCCCCTTGGCCCTGGGATGTGAACCCATAGATCCTTGGGATGTGTGTGGATTTTGCCTGCTGGAAGTGACTGACCCAAGCAGTGCTCTCCCAGGTCATGCCATAGAATACCTTCTTTAACTCTTTGGCCGATAGTGCCGGCTTTACCTTTTCAATGTGTAGAAGGTCTTCTTACAGCATCAATTTGGGGTTGATTGTTTTTGTTTTTGTTTTTTAAATTTTAGAGCTAAAGTTATTCATTTCCCAGTAGCTTTAGCTTATTCAGTTAATTAACAGAATTTAGCTTTTCTCACTCTTAAAATAGTTTTAAAGTTTTCCATTTAGTTCAGTAGTTATATATAATGTTTCTTTCTCATGTTGGGTGAGAAGTAGACAAAGAAGATGGTTTATGATGAAATAATTTTTCTGGTTAATTCTCATACACTTCTAGCACAAATTGAGATGTTTGACATACCAGTCAACAGATGCCTTTGATACAAAATTTCAATTTTGCAACTGATACTGATTTACATGGTAAAGAAGCTAATGTTTGAATATTGTTCTGTAGTCTGGTTCATGAGAAGTGTGTGCATCTAAATTGAAACTCATGTTTTCTCTCTTTAAAAATGGATGTAACCATCTGCTACATTTTGCTTTTAATTAAAATTATTCTTGCTAATGCTATGAGTAGTTTTAAAATGAACTTTAGTCCTTTAAGATAGCTTAAGTTTAAACCGAGCTCATATTATTGATGATATGCCTGAATAAGTAATTTTTTTCCTTAGTTCTCACTTCCAAATTGTAGTGAGATCAATAAACTAATTATTTTAAATGCTATTTTTCTCTTACCCTATTGTGATTGTATGTTTGATAATGTTAGGATTAAGGCAAAAAGTTCACATTTTAGATATATATGCATCCCATCGTGGTAGAGTCTTCGAAAATATAACACATAAAATAAATTTAAATTTTAAGATTTAAGGCCCCCTTGGCAAAAGCATTTTCTTTTGGAGGCATGAGATCTGGTAAGAAAATTTCCCCATATATCCTTTATTATTCAACTGTGAAAATCATCAAAAAAGAGATGCAAGCATTTTTAAATTAAAAAAAAAAATGTAATAAGTAGAGTGCTGGAACATTATCCAGAATACTTTAGATTTACGATATGAAATATAAAAATTTTCTCATTAATCATCCATATTCCTCCACCACAAAAGACAGAAATATGTATCAGAAAGAGACTCATTTTGCTGTTTAGAGTCAATTTTTAGCCTCACTTTCAGTTGCTAACAGAAATTCTTTCAAAAACAATTGGATTCAATGTTGATAGTGTTATACTCTTGTCCCAATGCTAGTAATTGACAGTCATCTCTCAACCTGCAGATAGCCGAGAGGGAAAAATCACAATCCAAATGTAAAAAAAGAAATTGTTCCAATAAACCCATTTTTTTAAGAAGAAATTACAAACTTGGAGTCAGGAGATAAAAAAAAAATGAAATCTCTAGTCATTGATAAGGATTAAGTGAACAAGGGTTGGACAACTAGAACCATTTCTGTCCTCTGTGCATCCTAAGCATTTTTTAGTGCAAGAAATTGTCCCCAGAAAACAACACCTAGAAACAAAATGAGATATTTACTGAGGACTTCTGTCTGTCTTGACCATGTCTTGACTCCAGAGAACACTTTCCTGTGAAGGACTGGATAGTAATTGTTTTAGAATGTATAGATTGTGTAATCTCTTCACTGCTCATCTCTGCTCCTGTAGTAGGAAAGAAACTACCAGAAAAATTTAAATGAATGGGCATGACTACAATCCAATAAAACTTCACCGACAAAAAACAGGCCATCATCTAGTTGTGACTCATCACCTGTCCACCCCTGTTATAGAGACAGAAGCAGAACAGATCCTGACCACATTGACAGATGGAGATAAGAAAAAAGGAGATTTGTTGCCCATATGAGTTTATTCTAATCCATTAATCCAAGAGTTGTTTTTTTTTTTCAATAGTTCACTAATAATGATCAGTTTTTGCAATTCATAAGAGAAAGCACAAACAGCCAAGGGATAGGGAAAGGAGACAACCTCTAGGAGATAGACTTTAAAGACTACAATACTATGTATGGTTTTACACTAATAAGTTAAAATACAAAGTAAATGGGGAATTTTCTATGAATAATTTTTATAAAATTGATTCCTAATGAGGCAGAAAACCTGAGTAGAGCAGTAACCACAGAAATAATTAAAATGGTAATCAAGGTAAAGATCTATACCACCCCAGAGACCTGCCCAGTGGTTTTATGAGACAAAGAACAGATAAATACCATACTAGATCCGTAGATGTAGAGTGTAGATAAAGATGTAAAGATTTTCTACGCATTTCATAAAGCTCTGATAAACTTGATTTTGAAAAGTAAGCAATGATAAAGTATAAAAGAAGATTCTGTTGACTGTCTCAAGAATTAGTATATGTGCTTGTTTCGTCTGGATTTTTCACTTAATGTTTGGAGACAATTCTTTGTGGGTCTTACATTTTGTGAGCAGAAATAATGATTGCCTTTGTTTCAGATTATCTGGTGAGGAATTTGTGTAACAAATATTCTTGGAAGATGGAGATAGTATGTCTCTCCAGAGAAAAGGGTTAATTTACTTATTGTTCAGTAGAATAAAGAAAATCTCTTCCAGAGCAAAAATCATACTTGTTGTCTGTTACAAAAGATTTGGACTTCCTAAACCGAGAGTTCTCCTACAACACAGCGCACTGCATGTGCAAGCCTGTGGCTCTTGTGGGTGATTTTTTGAAAGTTGGGTGTCAAGGACTGGTGTGAATACTGATAGCTGATATTATTCAGTGCTATATCTGTGAACAATAAACTATCCTTATTTGTGCTTCAGGAGTTGTGTTTTCTGCCAGCATCCATGAATCTGCTGTAGGCTACCTCAGCATGCAAAATCTCAGACCGGCATTACTTGGCAAACGTCTTTGTGTCATATCCATGTTGCATATATTAGAAGTTCATTTTTTGTTGATCCATTCAGTTCACTGGCATTTGGGTTTCCACTTTGAGGCTCTTCTAAGACTTCTGGCACCATTTTTTGTATAAGTATTTTTTGTGAACATTTTCTCATTTCTCCTGGGTAAATAACAAAAAGTGAAATTCCTGAATCATAGGGAAAGGGTATGTTTAACCATTCAAGAAATCACCAAGTAAGTCTTCACTTTTGCACTTCAGTCAACAATGCAGCACAATTCTACTTGCTTGCTATACTGCCACTACGGGTATGTCAGTGTGTATAATTGCAGCCATTCTAGTGGTTATGAAATAGTATCTCATTATGGTTTTAATCTAATGTCCAGACATGTTGAGCAACTTTGCATGTGTTATTGACATTCATATAGTTTGTGAAATGTTTGTTCAAAATATTTCTATTTTTAAATTGGGTGGTTTGCCCCTTTATTGTTGGTTATAGGATTTCTTTATTTTGTGTGTAAGTTTTTTTTTTTGAAAATGAATAAAGTACTCATTTTCTTAATGGCAGATTTTGTGAGAAGAATATTCTAATTTTGCTTTAGCATCGTGTGTAGACCTTTTCTGTTACGATACTTTTTCTTTCTTATATACAAGAAATTCTAGTATTTTTTAATATCATGAAGTTATTTTCCTGTTTCCTTCTAGCTGCTTTATTGTTGTGGGTTTTTCATTTAAATTTATTTTCTATACATTTTTTCTTTTCCCACTGAATTAACGTGGCACTTTGATCAAAAGTCAAATGACTGTTTATATATGGATCTTTTTCCAGACACTCCTGTTCCATTGATCTGTTTTTTTCTTTATGTCAAATCTGCATATCAATTACTCTAGCTTTACAAAAAACCTTAAAATATGTTACATATAGCTTTTAGCTTGTTTTTCCCCAAAATTGTTTAGGCTATCCAAGGTTATTTTAATTTCTATATAAATTTGTGTATAGTCTTATTTTTGAAAGCCTCCTTAATCCTTTAGTCCAGTTAAATTTTTACTGAAATGACATTGAATATAAATCAACTTCTCTCAACAATATTTTCTTTACTTTCAATATATGTCTTTGACATTTTTTGCTATACTTATTTTTAAATAGCTAATCCTGCAAAAATATATTACTTCAGATTTTATTTTATAATGTTTGTGACTGGTTTATAGAAATACACCACTTTTTTAAATTTTCACCTGTTATCTTAGTACTTTGCAAAATTTGCTTACTAGTTTTAGTGATTGTTGAAAAAAATAGATTCCATAGGACTTTCTATTTGCACAGACACACATAGATAATATATAAATATGTATTATATATAATCTGTAAATAATGACAATTATACTTCTTGTCGTCAGTGTTTTTGGTTGCTTTTGTTTTTGTTTTGCTCTTCATTTCCTTTTCTTGAATTTTTGAATTGGGTGGAGGCTTCTAGTACAATGTTGAATAGAAGTAGTGAGAACAGATATCTTGGCCTGTTCCATCTCAGGGAAGAATAATGTTTCATCATTAAGTCTGACAGTAGTTAAAGGGCTTTGCGGATGTCTTTTATTGGAGGACAATCCCTTCCATTTATATATACTAAAAGTTTTTAATCTTAAAGAAGAGTTAAACTTCTTCAAATCTGTTGATGGGTTCATGTGTTTTGCTTCTTCCGTTACTGTGATGAAACTTTTGAATCCTAAGCTGACTTTCCATTCCTGAAGTAAACTCCACTTGGCTACGATGCATTCTCTTTCATATATGTAGCTTTTATTGTTTCCTGGATTTTATTTGTTCATATTTTGGGAAGAAATTCTGCATTTATGTTCCTAAGGGATATTTACCTCTAATTTGCTTCTAATATTATTGCCAGGTTTGGGAGTCAGGATTATGTTCCTTAAAGGAATTAGAAAATGTTCTATTTTCATCTTTTGTGAAAGAGTTTATAATAGAAATCATTGATGATGCCATCTGGGCCTGGAATTTTTCTTTGAGGAGCATTTTAAACTTAAAAATTGATTTTCTATGTATGCTTCTGTATAACCTTTTGTTCTTGTTGTTTCTCTTTTTTATGGCATTTTTGGAAATTTGTGTTTTTAAGGTTTTTATCCATGTCATCTTAGTCTGGGGTTAGGAAATGATAAGCCTCTCCAACTCTGGCCTAGTGCCCCTGTCTTCCATTACTTTCACCTTCCATGGCCGAGCAGAGTTGTGATAGAACCCAGATTTCCCACAACATCTAACACAAAGCTATCTGGCCTTTTGCAGAAAAAGTTCACTCACCCTTAAGATCTAAGTTTCAAACTTACTGATGTGATTAGATCTTCTCTCTCAACCCTATCCTTAGCTACTCTCCTTCCTGCTGTTGGTAAGTTGTGTTTTCTCTTAATCAGACTTTCTGTGTATTTATCAATTTTATTTGTATTTTCAAAGAAATAATCACTGACTTGATTTTTATCTGTTTTATATAGTTAAGTGACTTCTGTTTTTATTTTGATTACTTCCTTCTTTGAGCTTAATTTGCTTTTTTCAAATTTCTTGAGGTAGGAACGTAGTAGATGACTGATTTTATACATTTTTCTTTCCTAATATAAACATTTGAAGGAAGCTTTATAACAATAAAGACTATCAGAAATCTGCAGAGAAAATCGTGCTTAATGGTGAGACCTTAGACATCAGGAATGAGTTCATTGTGAGCATTATCTCTGACATTCATTGCTTAATGTGGTGCTGGTGGTTTTATCATCATGATTAAAGGAGAAGCAGAAAATAAACATTGACAAGGATACCAATAAACTAGGGTCCTACAACACAGGCCCTGATAGTGTCAATGAGAATGGGACATGGTCTCTTTGGCAGTTTCTTCTGTTCTGGTTTAAATGAAAAGCCGTTTTTTTCTGATACTGCTGATGAGGAAACACTGGTGCGCTTCAGGATTGGTTATCCCTGTTACTTTTGTTATGTAACAAAAAGACAATTGCTTCTGCATTATAACCACAGAAGGAGTTGGAGAATGCTTGCAGTTGACCCTGTAGATATTTTACAGCAGTTATATTGTAATGTTCATTTTGATTTGCTGAGCTGAGGATGACAAGCTTCAGATGTGAACATTTCTGCCAAGGGGTTTTTCCAGCGGCTTTGCCATTGTGACTTGGGGCCTGAGTTGGGAAATCTGCAGTGCCTGATGCTGGCGAAATGGCGGTGCTGCTGCTGCTACAAGGAACATGTTCTTCTTGTGTTGCCTTATTGGAACAGAAGTCTTTAGGTTCACATACATGGCCTCTTGATACACAGCAGCTACATCAGGACAAAACTGAGAATCAGCCACTACCTCCATCAGGAATCACCCTTCTCTCTGTTCTTATTCCTAAGTGTATTGTATAAACCTCACAGGTAGGTAGTCAAGATGCATCTCTGTCTCTTGGAAAATGCTTGCATACTTATCTAAATAGGAATTCATAGGTGAGGGCTGACTTGTTACTTCCCTGCTTTCCCCACTGTCCGCTTCTGCCTGATCAAATGCCCTTTTAGTGAACGTGTTATTCAGGTGGAGAAGTTTTACATTCTACGACAACAAGGTCCTAGAACGTGTTCTAAGTCCTTGTTCTGCCAATTATAACTGTGGGATCCTGGATGAATTACCTTTTATTCTCATATATTAAATCGGAATAATAGCAGCTTCCTCACAGGGTTGTTGTGGTTAAATTAGATTATATAATATATATACACAGATATATACAGTATACGTACACACATACATACACATGCATGACCACAGTGCCTCTTAGATGGTAAGCACTCGGTAGATGTTAGCTCTTATTGTCGTCTGGTACCTTTACAGAGGAACTATCACCATGAAGGAGCTGATATTCCACCCTATGCACCATCCTCCTGGTAGATGGAAAGGTGGCCTCTAGCTGCCTGGAGCCATTTCTCCACCGGCGCTCTGTCTCTCCTGCTCAGATCTCTCAGCATTTTCCTGACTACATTTTCTATTGTGTCTTCAAATTTTTACCCTGGCTCATTTTCTTCAGCGATTAAATAGTCCCAAGTTTCATTATTAAAAAAAAAATCACACACACACCAAAAATTATTGCTTGATACACACCTTTCTTTTCTGGTTCTATCTCTGAATGGAGACTGTGTGTGTGTTTGTGTGTGTGTGTGTGTGTGTGTGTGTGTGTGTGTGTGTGTGTGTGTTAGAAGAGACTTTGTCCTCCTTCACATGCTCTTTTCCCTTATATTTGTATTTTTTGAATTCTACTTTTCCACCTACTTCTTGGGCTAGTCTTCAATTTTCTTTCTTTGCTCCTCTTTTTCTTCTTCTTTCTGTCCCTTAAATGTTTCTGTTCTTTTGACTCTAAATAGGTCCCCACCATGCCTTTTTTTCTCCGCATCACATCCCTGGTTAACCTTGCTTTGATGACTGCACAATTTCTTTTGTAATGTGCTGATGACTTGATTTCCAGCTCAGACCTCTCTTTTGAAGCGCAGTCAGAGTGTAGTGGAATTTTCCATTGGTTGCCTGACAAACACAATCAACGTTAAATATCTAAATATGTTCATTTTTTCCCAAACTCACATCTCCAATGTTCCCAACTCAAAAAAAAAAAAAAAAAAAGCAACTTTACCTCACTACTTGCTCACACTAAAAGCCCATTTGACTTTTCCTTCATCCCAAAGCCAATCAGCCACCAAAGGTCTTCAATTGTTCTAACTCAATTTTCTCAACCACTTGTCAGCATTATAGTTCACTTTTTTCCCTTACTTAGGTGGTTACCATGCTCTTCTCTCGTCTTTCTACCTCTAGTCCTGTTTCCCTCCAATTTATTTTTCATATTACACCCAGAGAAATATTTTAAAAATGTATACCTATTATCGTCTGTATCCAAGAACTCTTCCACAACCTCTCAAGACTTTGAAGTTCAGAGTCCTCAGTAAGTTGACTAAACCCTCATGCTGGGCCCTTGCTTCTATCCCCTGCATCTTCAGTCTACTTCTTCTCCTCATTCTAGAATTCTTTTTCTTCACTTGTCTGTTGGAACTACCCACCTTATCCTGTGCTTTAACACAGGCTGCTTTCTGTGCTTAAACACTGCCTCACTGGATGGCTAGCCTTTAAATTCTCCACAACATAAATCTTGCTAATTCTTTGGGTCCTAGCATAAAGATTTACCTTTAGAACGTCTTTCCAAGTCCTAAGCAAGCATGTCAGGCATGGCTGTATTTCTGTGTGTTCTCATAGTGCTTTTACTTGTTCTAGCAAAATAATTGTGATTATATCCCTGCACTCCCCTTTGACCTGTAAACTCTGGAAATAATAACTACACATGTCCTGTTGTGTGAATGAGAAGATCCAATGTTGCTCTTGTGTGTATTGTTGCTGTTCATTCATACAATTGGTGTTTACCGCGTACGTGCTTTATATTGGTCGTAATGCTAGGTATGGATCTGTGGTACTGAATCAGAGAGACAGTGGCTTTACTCCTTTAGAACTTACAGTCAGATGGGAGATGATGAATAAGTGAATGACAGGCTGCGAGTAAGTACCATGAAGTAAATAGAATAGGAACATGTAGAATAACTGGGTAGGTGTTAATAGTAAATAATTTGACCTGGGAAGGCTTATCTGAGAAGGTGAATTTGAACTAAGATTTGAATTATTAAGACAAGTCAACTGTATGAAGGTCAAGAGAAAATGAGTAGGCAGATGAAGCAGTTTCTGTGGCCGTGAAGCAGCCATGATGGAAGAACAAAGGGAAGGTCAGGACAGGACAATTGGAATGAGGCCCGGTGGGAAGGGAGAAGTGAGAGGTCATGGTTAGGAATTTGGATTGTACTCCAAAGTTGGTTTCTTTCTGTTGAAGATGTTTACTGTACTCATGCTTCGGCTGTAAAGCCAAAATGTACCAGGAAAACAGATGCTTGAGTGACAAAGGACTATCGATAGTTGACTTGAGGCAAATATCCATGCTCCTGTAGGAAATTGTGCAGTACTGTTTTGATCAAGGACAGGAGTAAGTGCTGATTACATGATAACATATAATAAAAATCTTCTAAAATGCATAGTAGTTGCTAAGAAATTTCGTCTATGTCACAGACTATAAACTTGTACACAGTTTGAGTAGGACTGTATAGTGATTGCTGAAGTCACTGACCAAATGGTAAGAACACTTTTTAATTACTATTTCTCTTTCCAGGCACAGAATTTTATGACTCACATAAGAGCATCATAGAGGAAGCATTAATTTTGAGAGACAGTATAAGTACCTAGCAGAGGATGCTATGCAGATAATGTTGACAAGTTGTATTTTTATCCATCTTTCACTTGACTAAGCTTTTGTGAGAAAATAATCAATAATGGAGAAATTACAGGTTGTAAAGAGATTTAGACAGGACAAAGCGTGTGAAAACATTTGAAATTATAAATGTTTTTACAAGGCATGATTTATTATTACCATTGTTACAGCCAACTCTTTTGACCAAATACTGATGCTGTTGTAAAATTTGAAGCTGTAGAGACTGGATGTCTTGACCCAGATGGGAAAATCTCCAGTTTCTGACCAGCATGTATATCAACCTTGTTGAGAAACTGACATGTTTTGGGGTCATTTTAGTCTGTTATTTTATCTATGTTGGAAAACACTCATTGAGCATCTACTATTTGACAGCTCTTTAGTGACTGAGCACAAAGCACTGAGCAGGACACGGACTTAGCCTTAGTGGAATCTACAATCTAAGGGCTGGTGAACATTGACTATAGCATCCATGAAATAATGGTCACTACTTCTTTTGTTACCATGTATCTACATTTTATAGATATGCCTTATTAAAGGTAGATTAATGCTTATATGACTTTTGCATATTGTGAATGTCTAACATTCGTATTTTTATTTCTTTAGAACAATTTTCCTTTGTGCTTGATTTTGTCTCTCTGAAATGTATGTTCCTTCACAGCTGTAGTTTCTTTATCTTGAAGCTGGTGTGTGGGTTGGTCTTGTGCAATCTGGTACAGGGGATCTATCTAATGTGACTGGTAAGAGCTCAGGCTCTGAAGTCAGATTGTCTGGGTTTGAGTTCTCTCTCTCCTGATTGGTAAATGTGGTTAATAAATCTGTGACAGTATATAGGTCATTGTGAAGAGTAAATTAGATGATATAGGCTTTATGCTTAATCGGTACCTGCCACATTCTCATTTAGTGTAAATAAGCCTTGAGTAAGGTAGGAAGATTTTGGGTAGAAAAAGCATGTTAACAAGATAGCCACCTAAGAGAGTAATTTTCAAAACTTTCTGACCACAACTAATAAGAAATACTTTGCAGCCGATCATATCTACATGTGTATATACACAATCAAAAGTCTGAAACGGAAATAAAGTTTCCAACAACAACATATAATATTACTACTGTAAGTGTAGCATCTTCTATTCCAAATCATTTTATTTCATTCTTTTCCATTCTATGCAGACATCAGAAATCTGAAAAATATTGATCTAAGAAATCAATGGAACTAATCAGTAGGGATAGTCAATAGGGAACTGAATAAGAAGAATTAAGTGGGATGTTCTCCAGCTCTACATTTTTAATATTTTCTCAGTAATCCTCACTGTATTCTATGAAAAAACTATAACATTTGATATTTTAACTACTACTGTGATTTTAGGTAATTTAGCCTAATTTGACCTTTTAAGATTTGTAGTCATTTCTATTTGAGCAAAGTTGTGAACTGCCGCGGCCCACATGGCTATTGAAGGGTTACCTGAGAGGGGGCTACAGGCACCTAAAGAAAAACAGACAAACATCTAGAAAAGGGCCAGGTGGGACACTGCTCTCTGGTTGAAGGGCGGCAACCTGACCTAGGCTCCTTGATTTATTTTCTAGGGCTGGGTTACAATGAGATAATGCAATTATGCAAAACAAAGAAAGACCATAAACATTAGCTATTATGCCTTCTGCCTCAGGATATGGAGCAGAGGCAATCCGTTTGTTATCTGATCATGAGAGAACTTCTGCCTGGAGATAGTTCCCTTCTTTCAGTGAACTAGATAATCATTAGGATGGAAACTTAGTTCCCTGCAGCCAGGAAACTTTGCTTTCATCTCTGACCTTTTCATGACCTGTAGTTCACTCATCCTCTGAGTCTCACCTCCTTAGGGGATGAGATTCAGAAAGGATATTAGTCTTCTTCCTCTCCTCCATCCCCATGGTTATTTGAGGGTCACCTGAGATAACATGTTTGAAATCATTTTGTAAACTAAAAGACTCTTTACAAATATAAAGACTGGGGCTGTTTAAAGTCTGTATTTATAACTTTTGCCATCTTCTTTTTTAAAAAAATTCCTTCCAGATTTCTCAGTTGAATACACTGATTGCACTTTTGCTTGGAGAACTTTTACCGGGAGACAGGCAGAAGGTCATGACAATTTGTACCATAGATGTCCATGCCAGAGATGTGGTGGCAAAACTTATTTCTCAAAAGGCAAGTTGCTTGCGGAATTTCATGGTTTTTTTGTTTGTTTGTTTGTTTGTTGCTGTGTGTGTGTGTGTGTGTGTGTGTGTGTGTGTGTGTGCGCGCGCGCGCGCACCATTTCCTAAAGGTAATATTTATTGTCAAGAGTACTTCTAAGAAAGTCCTAGTTTATCTCTTTAAGTTACTTTATTTCAATTAGCCCTCTGAAGTTAATTGTACTTACTTAGGGAGAGTTTGACTTAGTTTAGCAAATACATTATCCTCATGAGAACTCTCCCAGAGTTTTGCCAGTTTAGGAGATCTTACTTCAGATAATCCAAAAAGTAACCCAGGATGGAAGAACAATGAGAAGTCACCCTGTTCATTATCTTCTGGCTTCTCTATCCATGATCATCCTGGTCCACTGGCCTGTGATGATCATCTCTCTGGCTTACCCAGCCAATAGTAAGTAATAAGATTACACATATGTCATTTAAATCAGCTCCAGCTGCTTTTGATTATTTTCCTTTTGAAAAAAGGTAAATATTGGTCATCTTTTGTCTTTTCCCTTCATGGTTACTTACTAATCCTTTCAGTACATGAATAATCTTTTATCTCTTTAAAAAGTCTTAAATAGTCACCATATTTAATGTGAAAGAATTTTCTCACTCTTTTTCCAAAATATAGTCCTACTTAGAAATTTCAAAAATATGCTTGTCTGATGAACAACACTGATGTTTCCTGCCTATCACCTACATTCTCTAAATCCTTTTTGTTTTCTGGGGTGGTGATACTACAGCAGGATAATTCCTTTCACAGTGTGAACGTAAGTATGTTTTAGGAGTTGTTTCCTGTTATTTTTCTAGTGATTTCTCAATTTATTAAAATCAAAGGGAATTTAAATTCTCTTCACAAAGTACGAGCAAATGTTTCTTCTTGTAAGCTGTAAATTAAAAAATTGTTTCTTGAACTAGGTTCAAACTGTTAGTGAAAATGTTCTTTAATTTAAAACTGATCCTTGCAAATTACCATTTATTATCTGTATACATTTTCATTCTGATGAACTATCAATAACTACTCTTTCAATATGAACTCACACTTTATTATTTACCTTACTATGTTTTATCAGCTTGGTGATTTACTTGCAATAGGATAAGTAGGATTTTATTATCCCCTCTCCATGGCCCCAGGTTTTCATAATAGAAAGCTTAACTTTCTGAGCCACACGGGGTGGGTGGGGGCTGGGGGAGATTATTATTTTATATATACCCTTTATTTTATACCAAAAGAGATACAAACTTTGTCTAGTTTCTAATAATATATATGCAATGTTGAGATTTATGTAGATATCAGACAAATTAGTTGATATAATTTCAGTAACTTCAAGTGATTCCCAAGACCCTATGGTCACATGTATCTTGAGAAAGACTAGAATTATTTTTTCAAGCTGGAAGAAAGAAGACTGGCTAGAATTAAGTAAGATAGGAAAGAGTAGCAATTAAAAATACTGTTACTTGATTTATTGGAAAATGAAGTGGGAAATCCGTACCAGAAGCGGACTGGTTTTAAAGTGGACTTTGTTGAAAGTAGAGTTTATTTATATCTCCACTGTAAGGAAATTATGGATTATATGCCATTTTAATACAGAATGTATTTTTCCATCTGATTTCAGTGATATGATTATAAAGTTACAAAAATGATCAAATCCCCTGGGGTGATTCATAAAAGGAAAAAGCATTGCTTCAACAAATTGATACTGTTCTACAGTAAAAACTTTCTTAAAATGAAGACTTTCATTACTCACATAGTTCTGATTAAGTATTGAACCATCTGTATGCGGTTATATTTTATGTTAGCATGTAAAAGCTTTCACTTTTATGAGATTTTTGGAACTAAAATGTGAACCAATAGAAATGATTTAATTAATAAGTTTAATTTGTTGCCTAATAACTACCCATGTAATGATCCTGCAATGTTTTTAGGTTGTCAGTCCCCAAGCTTTTGCATGGCTGTCCCAGCTTCGTCACCAGTGGGAGGATACCCAGAAACACTGTGTTGCTAATATTTGTGATGCCCAGTTCCAGTACTTCTATGAATACTTAGGAAACAGTCCTCGGCTAGTGATCACTCCTCTAACAGACAGGTAATGATTTTAGGTTTGCATTAGATAGCAAAAACCAAGCATGGACAATCCCCTGCACAGGCAAAAATGGGTGACATCAAAAAGAAAGAAGGTGATGAACGACTTCAGAAATTATATGAAAGCAATATGTAAAAGAACTAATTCAGTAACAGAGGAACATTGACTTTAGTTAGAGAAAATCAAAGAAAACCAAATTAGAGAAACAGAAGTAGAGAAGCTCTACAATATACAGATGATGAAATCATGAGCAGATTAATATCTCAAAACAGCAGCATCTCTCATTACTGAGTCCATTCTCCCCTGTGACCTATGGCTAATGTCCTGGTGGAACCAGGCCTCCTCCACCGGCTCCCCCCATCCATTTACTGGTCTTGTAAGAATAAGAATTGTCTGTGTTCAAATTTGTTTTTGAAGGATTATATGTAGTGAAAGGAACAAGTGAGGGAGATTATAGATTCATTCAATGATGCAGCAAACACTTAGAAGCTCCGGGCTAAGCGTAGTTCCCTCATTAAGCAGACGGCTCCTGCTCGCCCAGAGAACACCTTCTCGTTGAGTGTGGCACGTGAGTGGGAATGAAAAGGGCAATCAACTAATGAAATTATTTTAGGGAATAATGTATACATCGACAAAAATAAAACAGGGTAATGTGCTGAAAAGTATCTTGAAGAGAGCGCCGACTACAGGTGTGTAAGAAGACATTTGAGTTTAGACTAAGTGATAACAAGGAACCAGCTATGCAAGCATTATTGAGCAGCAAATTACAGGCAAACACAAAAGCAAAGTTTCTAGGTGGGAAGGAGTTTGATTGGTTCAAGAGACAGACAGAGAGACACTGTGACTCAAGTATGTCAATGAACGAGACCTTACTATTAAAAGTCCGTTGCCACTTGACTCCAGGTAAAAATACACATAGAAAGTTGTAGAAGTAAAGAGATGTCATCTTAATATGAAATTATTTGCTAATATTCTGATCATTGCTCAATTACTTGGTGGGGGGAAGCATATTTAATCGTTGGTGTTAATGAAGGAGAACGTGAAGATGGTGCTGGGAAGTTGGTGAGATTCTTTCCTGGCTTCATGATTGTACTTGTTCAGTTAATCTGCTCGTGATTTCATTGTACAGCTTCTAAACTCTGTTTTTCTAGTTCAGTTCTCTTTAATTTGTCTTGAACAAAAGGTCAGTGTTCACTGTTTTAATGAGTTAATTAATTTTTATTCAGCTTTCAGTATGAGAGAGATTTGTAGCTTGACAAAATTACTTAAGAAGAATGAAATCTGCAGTGCTAAGAACCTATTGTATGTGCCATCATAAATAGAGAAGATAGGGAGGGGAGCATAAGATATACAAGAAAAAGGGAAGAGGTTTCTAAAGTTTATCGCTGTCTGAGCACTAAAATCATATTAACTTTTTAATTAAAAAATCACTGGTTTGTTTGGAAGTTAAAGATGAATGTTCTTTTTGATAGTTTGAAGTGAATAGCACTGCATAAGATGTTCACATTGTGTATATCTCTTTTCCATTTGATTATCTGAATTTTTCACTAATTATTTGTGTTAACATAAGGATGCCTTTCAAATACTTTCATTTGCTATTGAACAGCTGTTTGTGTGGTAGACAGGGCGGAGAGCATCTCCTTCTTCCCTGTGAAGGGAGGTTCAGAGACTTAAGTCAACCAGCCAGTAACTGAGAAACTTGGACTAGAACACTGGTGGGTTGATTAGAATTGGTAGGCTAAGCTGATGCTACAGAGAGCCAGGGTTTGACGACTTCAGCAATACAGAGCTGATACCTCACTTAAGTCACAGTCCAGGGTGGGGTATTAGGTGGCTGACGTGCTAAAGGTGACTTTCACAAGTGTTTCAGACAGTGGAAAAGGGAGACATCTCAAAGGAATCACTCTAGAAATTGCACACATCATTACAGCAATTGGTTGGAGCATGGTCCAACTAGAAGGGAAGTAGGAAATGAAGTCTGCACCATTTAGGTGACTATTTGTCCAACCAAACTTGGAACTACAGAAAAAGATTAATTAGCAATAGTCTCTACTTCCAAATATACTATAATTCCTAATCTATGGATCGCTCCACCCAATATTTGTTGTAAAATACACTTAAACATGCAATTGGCATAAGATAGAAAAACACTTTTCCATTGTCATCAGTATTTGCTTCTATTTGCATTGTGCTTTGAATTTTTAAATGTATTTGCCTTTTACTTTCTTAATTTATCCTTAAAATAAACTTCATTTTGAGAGGAGAAAACGAATGCATGTTGATATCAAAAGACTTAATCATACCTGATAATCATCAAGTAGACACAAGTCTTTGATCTTCTACTTCCATGTAAATCTTTCCACTAGATCCACTATTTGCACTAAGACAAAAATTCATTAATCTGGAAAAACCCATGTAAGGCTCTATCCATTTATTAGTTTTTCATCATTTACAAGTATTAAGGTTGGTCTTTGAAAATTTTCCTGAGTCAAAGAACCCACAAATCTTCACTGCAAAAATGTTACCATCATCTAAATACATGCAGCAACACATTCCTTAATGCATTTTAATATGATAAGTTGTGTCTCTGTATATTCACTTTATACTTTGAAATAGGTGCTTATTATTTGTGTACTAATATTTAAATATATTTTGTATAAATATATATTTACATATTTTATTTCTTAATGTACTCCTTAAACAGATGTTTAAGTCAGTGCTTCTTAATCCTCCACGATTTCTATTTTTCACTTGTACACAATAGTTTGAGATGTTGTTTGCCATATTAATAGTATTTTAATGTAAAAATTCCAGAAATTCAATAGGATGGTGAATCAAATGTTATTTGTGTTCAAATACATAGCTCTTAGGAAATGAGACAAAGCAATACAATCTATTTTTTAACAGCTAACTTAAAAATAAATTTGATAGAAAATACTCTTGTGACTTACTGTTGTGAGCAAATGAAAGATAATGTCAATATTTTGTGCAACTCCCACATTCTAGATTTTGATTTCGTAAATGCTTTTTTTTTTTTTAAACAGATTGCCTCTAATGTTTTCTGGAAATCTCCTTTTAAACTACTATATGTATGTTTTCTCTTACTTGCAGGTGTTACATTACTTTAACTCAATCACTTCATCTAACCATGAGTGGGGCTCCTGCTGGCCCAGCTGGTACAGGGAAAACAGAAACCACCAAAGATCTTGGACGCGCCCTTGGCATGATGGTCTATGTCTTCAACTGTTCAGAGCAAATGGACTACAAAGTAAGTTAGCTTTGAGCGATGTGTAAGATGCCACATTCTAACAACATTATTCCTCATTTGGAAAGATTCACATAATAGCTTAAATCCCTTCTGTTGATTTCTTAATGCCTCATTTTATCCTCTAGTCTATAGGAAATATCTACAAGGGATTGGTACAGACAGGAGCTTGGGGCTGCTTTGATGAGTTCAATCGAATTTCTGTGGAAGTTCTATCCGTGGTGGCAGTACAAGTAAAAATGATACATGATGCCATCAGAAACAGGAAAGACGGGTGAGTGGAATGTGACTTTTTTCTGTTGTTACAGATAGAGTAGCATGAATAATGTCCTAAACCGTATCCTCATGTAAGTTGTTTGCTACCTTTCTCTACCTCATGGAAAAGATAAAATGAGAGACTGGTTAATTTTGAGGAATTATTTTAAGTAGCCTCCAATTTTTATTAGTGATTATTAAATGTTAAACACAACAAAGTTGTATTACATTACTCTAAGCCCTTACAAAAACACTCTCTATACAGATGTGGATTTATGATAATGCACACCTTAAACATATATAATGTTAAGAAGCAATTTTCCTTCAATAGTTTTTAAAAATTAAATCAATAATAAATACTCTATGTGATTCTAACTCCAGTGATCAATTCTCAATCCTGATCTTGCTTGACCTTGACTTTTTGACATGGTTGACCCTTCCTTCAGTGTGACACATTTTCTTCATGTGGGTTCAGGGACATTACACCCTACTAGTTTTCTTCCACCTTCGCAGTGCTTCTGTGCTGGTTTCTTCTCGTCTGTAAATTGGAGGGAAATGCAGTACCTCCTTATAGATGATTCCGATGATTAAATGTTAAGCACTTGGACAAGTGCCTGACACATCGTAAGTACCATATCAGTGGTATGTGTTTTATTATTAATTTATGAGCTATTAATATTTAATGTGACAAGTTTCAATTTTTGGACTTTTCTGTCTCTATTTTTTCCTCTTGATGATTCCATCCAGTCACATGGCTTTCAATACCTGTTGGGATATCTCAAAACTTCACTTGATGTCTCAGAGACTTCTCATTTTTAATATACCCATAATTGAAATCCTGGTCTTTCTTTCAACTCCAGCTTTTGTTAATTGTTCCATCTCAGTAGATTACACCTCACATTTTCCCAGTTCTCGGGCCCAAAACTTCACAAATATATCCAGAACCCAACCACTTTGTCAATGTAATTATTAGTGGTTATTAAGTGTTGAACACAACAAGGTTTACACAACAAAAGGTTGAACACAACAAGGTAAGATTTATGATACATTCCTGAAGATAGACTGTGACTAGCACTTAAGGTTTGTAACTTATTTGAGAAGTATTATAGTACACAATTGTGTTTTCTTTGTAAGTTTAAATATACAGTGCTATCACATTTACTTGACCCACCCAGTTATCCCCATTTATTTGCTCAGCTAGTTTTCTTTTTCTTCGGAATTTATTGAAGGAATAGTGATGGCATTATAACATTGTTCAGTTTTAAGGGCATACATCATTATAAGTCAAGAAATCAACACCTGAATATAATGCACTAAGTATACTACCAATAGTCCAATTCTATTATGCATCATATAATTCAATCTGCTTCCTTCCTCTTTCCCTTCTGGTAACCACTAATTTGGTCCTATAGATTAAAATCTATTTTGTTTAATTAGGTTCATTTGTTTGTTTGGTTTCTCTATATGTCAAACATGAGTGAAATAATATATGTCTGTCTCCTTCTGGCTTCTTCACTTGTTCCAAACGGCAAGATTTCATCTTTTTAATAGCTGTGTAATTGTCCCTTGTCTGTCTGTCTATATGCATGTATGTATATGTGCGTATATATACATTTATATGATATGTGTGTGCATATAAATAGATATCTCACATCTTCGTTATCTACTCATCTGTCAAAGGACACAGGTTGCTTCCAGCTCTTGACTATTGTAAATAATGCTGCAATAAATATAGAGGTTCATATATCTCTTCAAATTAGTGTGATTTTAGGTAAATACCCAGAAGTGGGATAATGCAATCATATGAAATTTGTATTTTCAATTTCTTTTGAGGAATCTCCATACTACTTTCCCATGATTGCACCATTTTACACTTCCACCAACAGTGCCTAAGTTTTCTTTTTCTCTACATCTTTGACAATACTTGTTGTTTCTGATATTTTGGATACTACAAGAGTGAGATGGTATCTCATTGTTTTGCTTATAAGTTATTTTAAATTGAAAGCAAGTTAATCTAGAGTTCATTCTAACTTTTACATTTTTACACTCCTTCTCCACTTCACATTTTATGTTTTTGCTGTCTTGCTGCTTCTAAGTGGGGTTTCATTCATTTTATAGAAATACTTTGTAGTATTTCAAGGCTGGTTTAATTATGAGGAATTGCTTTGGCTTTTGTTTTTCTGCAAAGTTCTTTGTCATCTTCATTTCCAAGTATACTTACAAGGATAAAGTGTCCTTGGTTGAAGTTCTTCTTATCAGTGCTTTGACTACATTATGCGCATTTCTCTTCAAGTCTATAAAGTTTCCACTGAGAAATCTGTAATCTTGTGGGGGTTCCCTTGTGTGTGACTCATTTTTCTCTAGTTTCTTTTAATATTCTCTTTTTATTGAATGTCTTTTTAATTACAATGTGTCTTGGTGTATGTTTGTTTCTGTTTATTTTGTGTGAAACTCTCACAGTTCCTGGATCTGGATGTGTATTTCCTTTCTAAGTTTAGGGAAGTTCTCACTTATTATATCTTCTGTTAAGGCTTCTGCCTCTTTCTCTCTCTCATCATTTGAAATCCCTATGATATGAGTATTTTTCCTTTTGATATTATCCCATAAATCCCGTATGTCAACTTCATTTCTTTTACTTGTTCTTTTTTCTTTGCTGGCTTGTTTTCTGCTGCCTATTTTTCTAGTTTACTTATCCAGTTTGAAGCTTATTTCAATCTACTGTTGAGCCTTCTATTGTGTTTTTTAGTTCAGCTAGTGCGTACTTTAGCTATATGAATCCTGTTGTGGATTTTCTCATATTGTCTCAGTATTAGTTATAGATCTTATCTTGTTCATCCAGTATATTCATAATTTCAGTGAAAAATAATCAAAATTGTTACTTTAAAATCTTATTTAAGTATTTTAATTAATTCTGTTGCATTAGGATTTTTCTCTGGGGCTTTGTTTTAATCCATAATTTGAGGCAAATTTTTCCTGCCTCTTCTTTTAAGTTTTTGTTTTGTTTTGATACCCTGTGATTATTCATATGGATTAGACTAAAAGGTTTTCTTTCCCTGTCTTGATATAATAGTCTGGTATTAGGATTTCATATTGTAGAGAATAGGCCTAGAGCAGAAGTGCCACCTCAGGGCCTGGGACCTTTAGACCACAGGTCAGCAGCAGCTCCAGGTAGGGGAGGAACAGCTATTTCTGGACATCTGGAGTCCCCCTTGTGATCTTCCCTGATAGAGCTGTTGCAACAGAGCTGGAAGCTCCAGAAACTGAGCTTTGCAGGAAAGTGCTCAACTGCTTTTGCTAAGGTTGCAGGCTCACTGCCTGCTGCTATCCTAGCGGATGGCTTCACTGGTAGCCAGGAGAACTGTAACTGGGTGAACTAACTCTCATAGCCTTCAGCTGCCTCTCTTATCCATCAGAATATTTTAGTCTGCCAATTAGGGAAAGACTAGCCCCTTGAGATTGTGAACATATTGTAAAAGTTTCTAATTATTATAGATATATTTGGATAGTTCCACTTTATAGAAAAGTCTCAAACCTTCTACCACATGAATCTAGGATACTACTTTGCTATGACTGTCTTGTCTATTGGCTTAACTGCTTTTATTTTATTTCCACAGTGGAGAAGTTAGATTCTTTCTTCTTTGATCTCCATCATGCTTAATTTAGCTTTTAGTCAAAATCTTATTATTTAATATAGCTCAGATGTCATTTGTGGCCATCCTTTCTGATGAGATTTATATAACTGTTCCATGCAATAATCTCTAAAAATCTCCAACTGTATTTCTTGGTTGTTTCCTCTCTCTCCATGTCTGCATATGTGTTAAGTTGTATTTTTATCCTCATACTAGCCCTTATATAGATGGTTGGGTTCCTTCATGATTTCATAAGTGTTATTACATTTTCTATATACAGTCGTCCCTCGCTATATCGCGGTTCACTTATTGCGGCTTCACTGTATCGCAGTTTTTAAAAAATATATATATCTAATTCTTTATCGCAGAATTTTGCGGTATACATATACCCACCTAGAATTTTATATGTTGTTAAAATTACGTAGGTTTAAAAGTGTAGAAAGTGTTTATAAGCATGTGGGAAAGATTAATAAGAGTGTGGGAAGGGTTTATAAAGCCTTAAAATATATATAAATAATAAAATAAATTATAATGCCACTACTTCGCAGATTTTCACCTATCTTGGGGGTCTCTGGAAAGGTAACTCCTGCGATAGGTGAGGGATTATGTACTTGATAATTTAAGGGATCAGACCATTCTTCAATAAAGCCTTCTATCATCTTGCTGGCTCTCACTCTCATGAGGTCCCATACATATATATAATGGAAGAATAGTCAGCCTGCTTCGATGTCCAACTGTCTTTCTGCAAGCAGCCCTTTTAGGCCTGTCTTCTGTAGTCTGACATTCTGAAGAATGAAGACTGCTCTATTCTTTTATTGACTATACAAAATCCTTCTTCTCATGTATTTTACTAAGTGTTAATAAGCTCTTAAAATTGTGACTCTTTCCCCTCACTATTCTGTGATACTCTACCCTTAACTGCTTCAGCTCTCTCCCTTCCCAACAACAGAAAGCCTTATACCTTGTTTAATTTACCCCCATTTGAAATTTTCCTTCTACTTGCTCTTATAATCACTTACCATTCCATTGCCTTGGTCATGAACAGCCTCATCAGATGCTTAAAAATTGTTATAGAACTTCTCTTCCTCTAATACCTTCAAGCAATGGCACCCAACAGTCCTGACTAATATTTGTTGAATATTTATCATGTTCCAAGCATTGTAATCTTTGCCATTTATATAATCTCTTTTAATCCTTAGGTAATCCAATAAAATAGTAATGCTATTATTCCTACTCCTTTTTTTATTAATTAGATGAGGGAATTGAAACATGCCAAAAGAGATAAAGCTGGTGTCTGGATACTCACAATTTTGGCCCAAACTAGATGTCATAACCTCGTAACCACCATGTTATTCTACCTCTCTCTCTTAGTCAATAGATATTTGTTGAATACAAGGGAAGAAGAAAGGGAGAGAGGGAGGGTAAACAAATAGACAAAATAATGAACAAGGAGTCCCTTTCTCCTCTTAGCATGAACATTATATGTGCAGTACCCCATTCAAGGACTGGCATCCCACATTGATGGCAAAAATGGCATCTTTCATAAAGTCCTCATTTTTCTCATGTTCTAAGACTATGCAACAAATAAGAGAATGCTTCACATATTTGTAACTCCTGTGGGGGAAGGGAGTATATTTTTAATAAACATGCTTCAACACATATTCAAAATATGTATGCTTCTGAATTTTAAAAGAAAATTACACAGAATAAACAGCTTCCTAATAATAATTTGCATTTTTCAGTGGTTTGCATTTGCCAATGTGCATTCATATTCAATGAACATTTAATTTCATCAACATTGTTTTTATGGTAGATTTGTATTTCTTGGAGAAGCTATCTCACTGAAGCCATCAGTTGGAATATTTATTACTATGAACCCAGGATATGCTGGTCGAACTGAATTACCGGAAAATCTCAAAGCTCTTTTCAGGCAAGTGATATGCTTTGCTGCTTAGCATCTGGAGCACTCATGCCACCTAACGTTGCTGGTTTGCAGTTAAATGATTTGTCTTATGTAGGAATTTCTATGAAAAAACCCTATTTCTTGGGATCCCTTTATTGAGAGAAATTTCACTTTGATAAATTAAACCTGTTAAATTAATTAACTCATTAATGACTGAACTCTTTTTGCATTATGAAGCAGGGTCTAAAAATCTGTACTTAAAATCTACATGCACAATTGAACATATAATGTTAGCTCTTTTGTAATGATATTTTTATTTTAAACATGACAAATTTCACAAATTATAAAATATCTGGAAAATGCAGAAAAGAAAAAATTGGCATTACCATTTAGAAGTCATGTTTTTTATATTTCGTTCTCTTATAATTTATATTTTATGAAATAAAGTTATAATTAATAACTATTCATGACTATCCATGGTTAGTAACTAATATAATAGTTATGGCTAAGATAGTTGCTTAGGCATGATTTTTACTTATTTCTCATTTAATATTTTGACATATTTTATCATACTATTGAAAATTTTTTCAAATATGATTTTATTAACTCCAAAATGGTCTTTCTAAAGCCTCATCAATATTTCTCATAATCATTCCCTATTATCTGATACATAGGGTTTATTTTTTGCTATTCAGTATTTTATTATCATAACGTAGCAATAAACATCTCTTCAAATGCAGAGTAACCTTATTTCAGATGATTCCCTGGAATGGATATCTTGATGTAGAATTTCTAGGCGAATGATTAAAACACCTATTAAGACGCCCTCTTTTTTAGAACTATTCTGTATGTATTAAAGGTCTGTCAGAGAGCCTGTGCGACAGTGTCCAAACTGATTATGTTTAACTTATATTTTAAGTCAGCTTTTTAGGTATAATTCATATGACAAAATGCATTTACAGTTGGTAACTATACTACCGCAATCAAAATGTGGAGTATTTTCAACCCCCTGAAATTTCTCTCATGTCTCTTTGCCGTTAATCCTGTGACTTGAGGTTCTCTTTGTCTTTCCTATAGTTCATGTCAATGAAACTACTCATTTGTGTTGTCTTGTTTCCTTGAAGGTTAATGTTTTGAGATTCATTCTTGTGGTTCAGTGTATCAGTAGTTTGCTACTTTTTATTGCTGTTTAGTATTCCGTTATATAGACATACTCTGATTTCTTTAGACTTTCAATATTTGATGAACATTTGGATTGCTTTCAATTTGGAAATATTCTGAATGAAGCTGCTGTGAATATTCATGTACAATCTATGTGTGAACATAGGTTTCATTTGGAGTAGAATGCTGTGAATGGAATTACCAAGTCACATGGCTCATGTGACATATTTGTTTTTATTAGAATCAGCCAATCTGGTTTTCAAGATAGTTTTGCCATTATATATACTCTCACCATCAATGAATGAGACTTCTGGTTCTCTGTATTCTGATATTGTAAGTCTTTAGAGTTGGAGATAAACTAATAGCTATGTCATGGTATATCATTGTGGGTTTAATTTGTATTTATTTCTGTGATGGCCTATGAATTATGCATTTTTTGAGGTCCCTTGCAGGCCATTCCCATACTTTTGTGAAGTGCTATATTCTTCATAAAATTCCTTGGTTAGATACATCTGTTACAAATATATTTCTCTCAATTTGTGGCTTGCCTTTTCATTTTCCTGATACTGCACTCATCAAAGATAGAAGTTCTAAATTTTATGGAAAAAAAAAAAACAAAAACCTTATCAGTTTGTTTTAGGCTTTTTATATGTCCTAATTAAGAACTAATTAAGACTAACCCCAGATTTAAAAGACTTTCTACTATGTTTTTTTCTATTTTTGTTGTTTATAGTTTTTATATGTGTTTTCTCCCTTTTTTTCCTATTAACATGCCAAAATACATTAATTTTTCAAATTCAGTTGTCTCAGGGAAGACTTTTTTGGAATCCCCCCACTAAATGAAAAGATATTTGAAAGTTATGATTTGGTACATTTTTATTCAAAAGTCTAACCACACTGGTCTCAGGCTGCGGTGTGCCAGAGAGATGTCTTATAGGAGCTTAAACAAGCTAATGGCTCAATTTTCAAGTATTATGTGAGATGGTTGTTAAGCATTGCTACTAATAAAAGTGAAATTATATAAACATTTGGGTAAAAAAATTACATTAAATAAAAATATGATGAATACTCGTCTCATCATAATAATTTACTTTATTAATATTGGCTGTCTGTGTCCATTGAATCTTGTATTGTGGCATGCTACTGACGTCTCTTCCCTGTTCCACATTTAGTGATATTATAGGGGTAAATTAAAAGCAGCCATGGTGGAATTTTTTATTCCATGGAAATCGACGAACATTATTTTTTGGCAGTGCAGTCATTAAATCTTTGCCAGTCCAGCACTCGTCATTGGCAAAGACTGAACTATAGGCAAAATCTTTCTACAGTGACAATGTAACACTAGAAGTTTGCTAACTATACCCACTATTTCTCCTTAAACTCCCACACCTAAGCTTCTACCTTTTTCAGAGTTTCCATCTTTTTCTATGTATCCAGTAAGAGAAATTTTTTCTAGTTGAAATGAAGGGTGTTGTTAGCTGTGATTGACAGAGGTAATTGTGACCTGCTTGGGTCCGGTTAGAATGTTGGTGTAAATTAATCACTTAATTCCAGCAATTTGTACTTATTACCTTATTGCATTTTAAAACTAAATTTCCTATTTACTTTTTAGACCCTGTGCTATGGTGGCCCCCGACATCGAACTAATCTGTGAAATCATGTTAGTTGCTGAAGGTTTTATGGATGCACGCTCGTTAGCCGGAAAGCTCATTACACTATACACGCTCTGCAGGGAGCTCCTCTCCAGACAGGTGAGGAGCCTTCCGTTATATTCTTTGGGAGTTTAGCTTCCCATTAAAATAGCTTTTGAAGGATGGATGCTGGTAATTTATTACTCAAATCAGACGTTTAAGAGGAATTTTCATGTTTTCTATAAAATTTTGAAAATCTATTTTACAAATCTTAATTCTTTTCTGAAATTAAACTTGAGATATTTTAAGTCTGATGTTTAATTTGTGCTGAATACAGTTTTTAATCAATAGGCTATGTGATATTTTTAAAAACTCTTCCAATGCTATAATATAAATGGGATTTTCTGATACCTCCCTTTCTTGGCGAGAACATCATTTTCTACTCAGAGAAGGGGACAGTGTTCATAAGAATCAGATAAGCTGATTTTCTGAAGAAATATTTAATTCAACATTTTTCATTTTGTTACTCATCCTTTATTTGAAAGTAGGATTGACTTGTCTTTTCTATTTCACTTTTTCTCTGCAATTCCCTCGTCTTTGAAATGAGTTGAACTTATGTTCTTTACTGTTTCATTAGCTTCTTGCAGTTTTCGCTGAGGTTGCTGATGTGCCACAAAAATTACATATGTATCAGCATCACTATTTCTAAATTCAGCTTCGTGGTCACCTTTGGCTCCCATCTATTGATGACCTTTCATTAATTCCTGGAGGCTTTATTCTGCAGCTGTTGTAGGATGAAAGTATTAAAATAACACAGTTCCAACCACAGAGTGACCTGCACTGCTAGATGTACTCATTTTAAGCGACCCTGTGTTGGGGTTAAATTTGGAATCTGAGAGACAAATTTACTCTGTCATTGTAATAACTGTGAACTTGCATTTGGGGGAAAGTCATATATTATAATATGGAAATGTTTAATGACAACGTCTATGCAAAAAAAGAAAACTCCAGCCTACCAAACTCTAGATGCGAGTTGTTATTTGCATGTGTTTTATATTGTAGTGAATTTTTCTATACATAGTAAGTGACTGGAAAAGACATTGTGATTTTTAAGCTTTTTCTCAGGGATAAGGTTTTAAGTAATTTTTATTTTTCTTCTTATTCTTATTTATCCTTTTCCCCAATGAATCTGGTTTCATTTTCTAATGGGAAAAAGTCAGAAGTAAATATGTCTTTGAACCCAGAAACAGGGAGTTGGAACCATCTCTTTCTCAATGGTAATATTTAAATAGTGAGCACTTACTGTATCCAGTATCCATCTATGTTTATTGCTGCTGATGATGAAGGGAGTAAAACAGAACAAATGAAACGAACACTGAAATTTTTTTACTTTAAAGAACTTACTTAGGAGATTCTATTTATGTGACAAAAACTAGAAGAAAAGGGAGGAAGAAAAAGTGCTCTTAGTTCAGGGAAGAAATGAATCAATATTTATTGATTAGGTATCACACATTATGTTTTCAAATCTTTGCAAGAAATCTATGAATTTTTAATGAGCTCCATTCTATAGACAGGGAAACTGAGTGAAGTAACCCAGTATCTACAGTTACCAACTTATGGGAGCGAGAATTAAATCGTTTTTTTCAAAGCCTTTCTAAAACATCTATAGCTAATTCCAAGAGGAAGATAATGGGAGAAAAGGTAGAATAGACAAGGAAAGAGTTCCCAATTCAGAGTTATATCTTGGATGTGATGAGGAAAAAGAAACCTGACCAGGACAGAGCTGACCAGAGCTGAGTTAGGAACACAGCTCGTTAATAATTTTCTAAGTTGTAAGGGTAGGTTTTAGATAAACCAGTGAACATTTTTGACCAAAGAATAATATAATAAAAATGGCAAATAATATTTTAGTAGTTGTTCACAATGTTAAAATGTTTCGGAAGGTCACAAGTCCTCTTGTACTCGTGCGCAGGATTTCTTCTGTATCACCCTTACCTTACTGAAATAATTTATAGTCACCTTGCCAGTCTTCCTGGCCTCCAAACACTGGTTCATCTCACCTTCCTTCTCTCCTCAAACCCCAGTTGCTTCTCTATTGGTGGCTTTCAAATGATTTTTACCATGACCCATACATTGTAATTTTCTCTTGAGACTCAGTATGCTTTGACGTCGCACACAAATATACCGACAACTGAAACAAACATTTCCTCCAAATGCTTCTTATTCTCGTTATTTGCACTGCACTCCAGGATTTTTCATTCTAGTCTCTTCTATTTTATGACCAACAAAAATGATGTTCAAGACCACTAAATTGATTTTATTACCCACTAATGGATTGAAGGGCATATTTATACGCATGCCTATCATTTCACTGCCCACAAAGCATGAATTCATTTTATTCCTATAACAACCTTGTAAAGCAAATAGATCCTTTTATCTTCCTTTTTATAGATGGTGATACGAAGGCTTGGAGAGGTTAGGTGACTTTCCCATGGGCACAGCTAAGTGACATTGGAGAGAAGGGTTATTTCTGTGTGAATTGTAACTGGGAGGGAATCAGTGAGTTCGGTATATCTTCACTGAGTACCTACTGTGTGATGCCCTGTGTTAGGACCTAGAAGACAAAATGAACTCTCCTCTAGGAGCTCGAAACTTACGGGAGGAATCCTCAGTGGGCACAATTGGAAGTCTCAATGGGATACTGGTTTATCATTTAGTTTTGATAACATACGATGAAGTGGTAGAGAAATTAGGACAATTAGAGATTGAGAGCTGGGCAAGGGTGGCTTGGAAGGACTGTCAGAGTCCAACTAGAGAAATGTACTTTTGACTGGAGGTAAAAACATGGACCTGGTTGAACTGCATTAGCGAGTTTGCTGGGAGAGACGAGCAAGAGAAGAGGAGAGAGGTTTGGACAAATAATGCAACTACGTGCTCAGAACAAAGTGAATGGCTGACAGGGCTGGAGAATCAGGTGAAAGAAGCAGGGGACACTGACAGCACATGGTTTTCACAGTTTCCACGAGAAAAAGGTGATGTGGCTTTTATATTCCTGAACTCTTGTCTTTTGGCTTTTGACTTTTACTGCTAGAATAAGAATACTCTCTCATACAGTTTTTGGGGAAATATACCTATGTTTTTATTTTAGGATCATTATGATTGGGGACTTCGTGCTATTAAGCCTGTCTTGGTTGTCGCTGGCTCCCTGAAACGAGGAGATAAAAATAGACCTGAAGATCAGGTACTGCAATACTAGTGTGATTTTGTCGCATGAGTAGCCAACCAGCTTTATACACATAAAAGTCTATACATGAATGTTGGTCATGTCCAGTGCAACTTATAAAGCATAACATCCATTTTGAATGTAATGTATTTTGAGGACTAGCATTTCTTATAAAAGATCACAAATATTCTGAAGTATGTAGATACGATATGGCAAAGAAAATGTGATCCTTTAAGTGCTTTTGAAATATGAGCTACACAATGTACTTTGACAGTCATAATCAAATAATTCAGTAATCACTGATTTCCTCTGAGGAACAGTTAGATAATCTGATTAATTGAGTTGGGGTATTAATCCTGAAAAACCAGTGAAAACATAATCTAATGGAAGAAAGTACATCAACGTTGTGGGATGTGAGATGGGCAGGAAGAATGAGACAGGAGGATGATAACCTAACGCCAATGGAATGTTAAGTTGGCGATTCAGAGTTCCTAGGGAAATGTTCCACTATCCCTCCTGGGAAGAAACAATTAGCAACCACATCATTCATTGTTCTCTTTTAAATAAGCGGTGAGACCAGTGAACATACAAAGCACTTGCAATATAGCTGGAGAAGATTTAAAAAAAGAAAACCTAACACAAGCTGATCTATTCCTGTGAGCTTCTTTTTTGTTAAAGGATGTGGAGACATAAGTGCGTGTGTGTACACATATGTACACACACACATATACATATAATGTGATTTTTCTACTTTTCCAATATTTATCTATTAATCACAATTCATGATTGGGGCAGAATTTTCTTACCGTTATTTATTCTCCTGCTTTATTGTTGCTGCTGTTGAAGTGCTTGCTTATTTTTATGTAAAAGTCATCCCAGTGTTCAAGTTACTGCTATTAAAATCCAAAGCCCTCTTTGGTTTTCAGTCATTAGAGAACAGAAACCCAAATTAAAAATGTTGCATTTATCACTCTGAGATTTTCTGAGTCCTTTTAACATAATGATCTGATGGGCCTGGTTGATGTACATCCTGGTGTTGGTGCATTAAGAAGGGCCTCATACCCAAGATCAAGACAGATCACCAGCAGTGAAGGAATTGCTGACTTGAGTCTGAATTTTGTCCATGACCACAATAGAGCCCTATGTTCTGCTATGTGAATGTGTAAGCATTTAAACGCTCTGTAGATAGAATGTCATCCTAATAGAGAAGAGTGTCACCATCTCATGCTTTGGATATGAGGATTAAAAATAGCATTTTTAACATTTTGGGTATTTGTTAAGTCTTCTATTGGCTTTTTTTTTTTTTTACCAAGTGTTTTCTATTCTTCTTTCTAGGTACTTATGAGAGCTTTAAGAGACTTCAATATGCCAAAAATAGTAACTGATGACATCCCTGTGTTTTTGGGCCTGGTTGGTGATCTGTTTCCAGCCCTGGAGGTGCCCCGGAGGAGGGCGCCACACTTTGAACAGATGGTCAGGCAGTCCACCCTGGAACTCTGCCTGCAACCTGAAGAGAGTTTCATCCTCAAGGTGAAAGGAGCATTTATTTATCATGATCGCCCTGGGAATGTGCAATGTCAGTTACTGTAGTTCAGTGACCATTGAATCAAAACATCACCTTGTTTAGAACAGTGACTTAATATGTGAATAAACTCTTTAAACCATTCTAACATTGCAGTCTTTCCTATGGCAAATATATTTTGCAGCACTCGTCTGTGAGAAGTAGAAAACAGATATAAGTCATGGTTTTTAAATGTGAGCATACATTACATTTGTTCATGAGTCTTCTTGGTTCTTCTTGATGACATACCCCCACATTTATTTTGCTCTCTTTTCTCTCCATTTTAGAGAATATTGTTAGTAAAATCATTAGTAATTGCTTTTAATGGGATAGAAACGTCTGCATGTATGATGTCCCCTACTTATTAAAGGCTTGTACATATGCGTTCTCAGTGTGGTTATAATGGATTTTGACATTCCTGAGAGTATCTCTTTAAGACATGGTAGAGGATGGTAGAGGATATAAGTCATTACTCTGGTGTCAATGATGAGTAACCTTATGTTGTTTTTGTTCACCATCTCATTAACCATCGTTCCTTGTGTAGGTGAGACTGCCTTCGACCTGTTACTGCTGTTCTTCTGTGTGGCCTGTGTTATAGTGGTTCCCCACGTGATGTCTTTTCTTCTTGCTCCATGTTCTGTGCTGAGATCAGCAGAAACTATACTTTGCGCTTGTCATCTATTTCAACTTTCCCCAAACATAGTATTGTCAGTGGGCGACTGCCTTGGATTGTGAGAAAGAGTTGAGGGGGTGGGAGAAATGGATAGTTTTGGATTTTTTTTTAATCATTAACACATAAAGAAAACCAATGACTGGCTGTTTGGTCTGCAGGTCGCCCAGTTAGAGGAACTCCTAGCCGTGCGACACTCTGTCTTTGTGGTTGGACATGCAGGCACAGGAAAGAGTAAGGTACAGTAAATTGCCTGCTAGCACTCAGCCATGGAAGGAACCAGTTGTTTTTCTTTGTCTATTTTTAGTGCTACTTAAAAGTTCCCTCTAATGAGGTGGCCACCATAACACTGGGTTCAAATCTGAGACTCTAATATTGCTCTTTGATCCGTTGACACCATTTTCTTTCTCTCCCTATTTGGGGAGAAGGGAGAGAGTATCAAAAATAGAATATTGCATTCCAACAAGAAAGTAAGCTGAGATGGAAACTGGACCTTCCGCATGAAATACTTAGTATCCTGGTCACGAATTTAGAGGGATACCATTCAATTTTGTGTATTTTATACTTGAGTTATTTTACCCAAAGTCGACATATTGAAAGATTGTGGAGTAAGATACCTGGCTTTGCAGGATTGATTGGCTTTACCTACACTTATCAAGACTATTTTCTTGCCTTTTCCAAGATTTTCTGGCTTCTCCTTCCCATATTATTAAGGAAAATCCAAATATTTTCCTTTAGTACTCTCTCAGAAATATAACCCTCTATAGGGCCAAAAGGAAACTTGAACACAAAGGAAGGCAGTGAAAACCACATTTTTGAGTTTTCTATTATGAGCTATGCTGCATGTAGTCTGTGTGATTTACTCTGCACAATGACGACATGCTCTGGGTGTTATTATCCACTTTTTTAGTTCACTGCTTGACTGTGCTTGGTCTTACTGACAGTCCTGCCAACATACTTATTTTCTTGGTTGGCAGACTCTATAGGCAGAACTGCATGCATTTGAATTCAGAATGCTTGGGCATAAACTTATTTGGTAGCCAATAACTAAAAATAATCAGAGTAAGCATATGAAACTTTAGAGCATGAGAGTATTTGTTACTTGCCAGTATTTAAATCAGAATTCAAGTTGAAAAATTAAAAAAGGGAGGCCTGGTATAGGAACTTTGCTAGTGAAAAATGTAATAATTGAAATATTAGAGTAGATAACCGATAGACCTATCATTATTTTGTTAGAGGAAGTTTCAGATGTAAGCCATAGTTCAAGGAAGGATAAAATTAAATTCTATGATTTCCAGTAGATTAATGGTTTCTAAAAATACAGGCTTAATATTCTTGAGGCACATTCAATTCCTTTTATCTAGTCTTCAGTAAGTCTGATCTATTCAACATTTAGTTAACCTGATGTAACCAGAGCACCAAAATTCGGGGCCATGTTATTTAACACCTTATTTATTATTCCCAAGTATTTGGCAGTTGTTTATCAGTCCTTCAAACCCCTGTGAGTAGGTCAAGAAGATAAACAACATGGCTTTTCAGAGAAAGCAGAAGGAATAGTTGGCAGTTTCTTAGATAAGAGTGTCAATTAATTAAACAGACATACATTAAACACTGATTCTGTGAATTCTTATCTTCAAGACTTCTTATGCTCCATTATTTGGATCAAGGTTTCTCAGCCTCAGCACTATTGACATTCTGAACTGGATAGTTAGTTTAGGGTCTATTCTGTGTATTATAGGGTATTGAGCAGTAATCTGACCACTAGAAGCTCAGTAGTTCCCTCTCTTGCCTCAAGTTACTTTCTTCTGGACTCTATTGAAGGAAGGGTCCCTGGGTCTCAAGGCACATCCAGACCCATATCCTAAGCCTCACCTGAAACCTTGTTAGAAATGTAAATTGTAAGTCCCATGCTGGACCCACTAAATTACAAATTCCAGGATTAAACCCAGCTGTCTGTGTTTTAACACCTTCAAAGCAATTCTGATCCCGGATAATTTTTGAGAACAATCTAAATAATACAAGTAGAGTGGATTTTAATAACATGAATAGGAAGACTTATTTATATATAGTCCTTCTCTTGCACACACGATTAAACATCTCAAATGATAAAGTGATTTCTTCTAGTCTAGCTTCTCTAATCTAAGAATCAGGTGACCTGAGCCTGTGGAACTATAGGATCACAATAATGCTTGACATGGTGATGAAAATGTGCTTGAATGCATTTTTCCCATTATCAGTCCTAGTAAGCAAAGACTATCCAGGAATATATTGAGTAAGGAAAATCCTTTGGACATCTTTCTACTGGCTTATATTAGTATTAATTTCCTTATCTGTCTTCCTTCTTCAGATTTTGAGGACACTGCATCGAACATATGTTAACATGAAACAAAAACCTGCTTGGAATGACTTAAACCCTAAAGCTGTGACAACAGATGAACTCTTCGGTTTCATACATCATGCTACCCGAGAATGGAAAGATGGCAAGTAGTATTTTCCCTTTTGAAGTGTTAAAAATTGTCTTTTTTTTTTTTTTTCTATCCAGAAAGCCCTTTTTCAGTTCAAGCCAGTTTCAGTCATAGCAGTATATTTACTGTTTCTCTGTCGATGTTTTTGAAAATGCAGCAGATCACAATAGCATTTACCACCTATAAATTAAAGCTAGATTTGAATAAGTGGTCGATTTACATTCAGCAGATTTGTGCTTGGAACTGTGTATCTTATCCTACATCAATTATGTCAGGGCTCCCTGTAAACCAGGAAAGAAGTCAACATGAATGCCTTAGAAAACATTTCTGAAGAACCTAGTACAAGACACTGATTCTTAAGCGGGCACTGTTCACTATTCTAGGTACAGGAACAAAAGTCAATGGGGTGTGTTTCTTACCCTGAAAGTATTTGCAGACAAGCATATCTTTTTATTAAAATCTCTTATTTCCCATCTCAGTAAATGCAGTAAACTTGATGCCATCCTTGAATCCTCTCTCCCTTTCAAGCCCTGCCTGCAGCCTCACAGCAAATCCTATAGGCTTTACTTTTAATATATGTATTATAGTCCAGGACTGCTCCCCTTCTTCACAATTACCCCTTTAGTCCAAACCACCTTCATCTCTTGCCTGTACTGCACACAGCAGACGAACGGTGCTTTTCAAAATGTTAGTTCTCTGCTTGAAATTTCCAGTGGATTCACTTGTCCTTAGAATCCATCCTGTTTTTCCTAATGCCTCCAAGACCTCTGTGTGACTAGACCCCCTTTCTCCATCTCTGAGCTTATTCCCTGTGTTCTGCCCATTACTTCCTGCCATCATTCACTCTGAACAACCTGTTCTTCCTTGAACATGTCAGCCATCTTTCCATCACGGGACCTTTGTATCTGATGTTCCCTCCATATTCAAACTACAGATTTTACATGGTTTGCTCCCTTACTTTATTAAAGTGCCCCATCTAATGTCACATCAGACTGCCCCGATGATCCTGTCTACAGAGGCACGCCTCATCCTTCTCAGTCCTCATATGGTATATGTGCTATTTCCTTCATTTGTGGGACATTCAAAATTTACTCTTAGCTTCATTTTTTTTAAAGAACTGTGCAGGAAGGGAATAATACCAGTTTATAATGAAAATCTGTGGAAGCCATTCAAGTCAGTTATCTTTAGAAAAGCGTGCTGGCTTCTTTATGACTCATGGTGGCAGGTTCTGTATGCTAGCAACTATTTTTGCACAAAATACTTCACAGAAAACATAACTTTCCACATACGTGCCTTAAAACAGTTTGAGTTTGGAAAATCTTGAGTTTGGAAAATCAGCACTTATTAAATATACCGTGCAACACACAGTACTTATATAGTTATTAATAGCAAAAAAGACTATGAATTTAAAATTTTTTTTATCTACACATCTTATTAAGTGAAGGCAATTTACCAATGACCAAATTTCTCAAAGAAATGTGTAGTGCTTTTGAATACTTTCACTTTAGAATTATGTCTCTTGAATATTGTTATAGAAAAAAAATACGAAGAGTTAAAATAATTATTTACTTACAAATTTTAAAAAGTAAAACAGACAATTTTGACTTATATTGTATGAATTATACATATATGAAATGTATATGAATGCAAAAAGGGTAATATCTTCATTTGGTGTAAGTTTTGAATTTAATAGAGTTTTATGTACATTGCCTTCTATAAATTCCTACAACCAGTCTTCCAGGAAGGAACTTTCACCATTATTTTATATATGAGGAAGCATGTGTGGAAGTTGAGGAACAAATGTGAGACTTTTCCATTTGTCTAGAATCTGGGTATCACTTGACAGTTACATGCTGCCCCCCAGAAAGAGGCAGCAAAGTCATTTACTAATAAAAGAGCCTCCAATAAAATAACATAGATTTATTTTAGAAGTAAACAATACTCAATTCTGTTATATTTCAAGACTCTTTACTCTTAATTTACAGGTCTCTTCTCATCCATTCTGCGAGAACAAGCAAATCTTACGCATGATGGACCAAAATGGATTGTCTTGGATGGAGACATTGATCCCATGTGGATTGAATCCCTAAATACTGTCATGGATGATAACAAGGTGAATAATACCACAGTACTAAACCTTAAAACACAATAACTGGAGAAAATATCAAGAGTTTGTTCACTTGTTGGTTTTGATTTTTTTTCTCTTTTTCTTTTTCTTTTTTCTTTTTAAGAGGAAAGCAAGCAGACAGGAAGGGATAGGAGGAAGCATTTTGCTTAGTTCATTTCAGTTGTTTCCCCCCGAACTCCCTATCCTGGAGGCAAAACTGGGTCCTCGGACTATATGTGGAATGTGTCCCAGGCACGGGCTTAATACCTGAGCCACAAAGACATGCCCATTTGTTGATTTTAATACTAGTTTTTAGTCATTAATCTGACATTCTTTATGTAATTATTGTCTTGTTAAGGGGCACTTTCCTGATAGTTCTCTCAATTTGACTGTTAAAGAATTTAAGGGAATAGGTGTTTCTTGTCTGTAGAAGTTTGAGTACCTTTAAAGAGAGCTAGATATTCAAGAATTTAGTTCATACACAGTTTTCTAAGAGATAGACATAAATTATTACATCTTATCTTTGATTAAGTACAGAATTCTTGGTAAAGGAATAGGTGTGTACTTGGTTAATTGGTGAAATTTAGGTGTTGAAATCAAGTAGTTCTTATGGCTACAGACTGAGTATAAATGCATTCCCAAGAATTTTGCCATAGTTAATCCAGCATTCCTGCAAAAACAAAAAGTGATGGTACAAGTCCGTGAGATACCATGTAAGCAACTCAGGCCCTATATGCTGAATTAGTAACGACTTTAAGTTAATAGTAATTACTGCTTTCTGAACTAAGATAATTGTTCGTCATAAAAGAAAGGTCTGAGATCTTTATACTTGTGTGAGTTTCTATAGCACAATTGATAATCGTGGTATTTCAGATTCTAAAGGAAGTTTCTTTTTGTGGTATTCAGGCCAGTGCCTGTAGTCAACTCTTAGAACAAATGTTTTATATTTGGCTCAGTAATAATTACCGCAGTTATTTAAAGGTTGGCATGAATGCATCCATATTGGCAAGTCTGTTCCTCAAGGTTCAGTGAGCTTGCCTTGAGGTTGAACTGAGATTGTTATTCAGACCACATGTCTGCGACAGTGAGCTCATAGCTGTGGCACTTCTGGGTAGAAGTACTTTGTGTTGTTAAGGTGAGTTAGCAACAGTGCCTTTGCTTCTGAATGACAGGGACTCCTTCTGCTGTACTTCTCTGGACAGGTGCTGACCTTGGCCAGCAATGAGCGTGTAGCCCTGACTCCCTCGATGAGGCTGCTCTTTGAGATTCACCACCTAAGGACAGCAACCCCGGCTACTGTTTCCAGAGCTGGTATTCTCTATGTGAACCCACAAGACTTGGGCTGGAATCCGTGAGTATTTTTCTGTTACAGCAAAAAACAAATGACTTAAAATTTGCCTTTTTAAGTATTTTTAGTGTAGTTTATCGGCATGAGGTGTACTCACATAGTTTTGGAGCCATTATCCTCCATATTCAGAATATTTTATCTTACAAAACTGAAGCTCCATATCCATGAAAAAATAACCCAACACTTCCTCCAGCCCTTGCAACCACTGCTGCTCTCTATCTCTATGAATTTGAATACTCTGAGTACCTCTTCTTAACATAATTATGTCATTGTTTTTTTGTGAGGGGCTCATTTCACTTAGCATAATGCCTGCAGAGTTCACCCATATGGTATTATGTGCCAGAATTCCCTTCCCTTTAAGGTTGTATGTTGTTCTATTGTGTGTATGGACCTCATCTGGCCTACCCATCCATCTGCTGGTGGGCAGTTGAACTGCTTTCATCTTTTGACTGTAACCTACAAATAATGTTTCTATGAATTTGGTACAAATAACTCTTGCAGTCCCTGTTTTCAGTTATTTGGCATATTTACCAACACATGCAATTGCTGGATGATGACATAATTCTATTTTTAAATTTTTAAAAAATCACCATGTTGCTTTCCAAAGTGCCTGCTCCATTTGCAGTCCCAACAATATGCACGCTTCCAATTTTCCACATGCTCCCAACACTTGTTCTTTTCCATGATAGCATCATACTGGGTATTAAGTGACATCTCATTGTGTTTTGATTTGCATTTCCCTGATAATTAGTAGCTGAACATCTTTCCATGTACTTATTGACCTTTTGTATGTCTTCTTTGGAGAAATGTCTATTTCAGTTCTTTGCCTATTTTTTAATCTAGTTATTTGGGTATTTTTTGGTGGTAAATATTCCTTTTTTGTTATTTCCACTTTTTAAGAAAGTTAAAAATTTGTAAGATCATTAGAAGAAAATATGAACAATTAAAATAAAGCTAGTCAATAAGTTAATTAGCATTTGTATGCCTTCGTCGTTTTTTTTTGGTTTTTTTTGGTTGGACACTACCCTGTTCACACTTTATATATGTGTATTAAGCTTTTGTTGAATAAGTGAGTAAATAAAAATAGCTCATATGGAGCACTTAGATACGAACATAGAGTTTAGCGAGCATGTGTTTGTATGCACACATATACAAGTCGTATCTGAGCAGTGGCAACTCTTTAATTTAGAGGAAACGTATTGTGTCCCCTTGCTTCCTCTTCGGCTGCTTACTGCCCACAGTTCATCCTGGTGAAGGCTGTTGCCGCCTCCTGCATTCCCTCTAAGACCGTAGAAATTCCTGAGCTCTTGGAGTGACCATGTGCTTCTGTCTGGCAGGCTTCTAGCGGCTTCTGTTTAGCTCTCCAGGCTGCTTGGTGCCCCTGTAGGCTGTCCTGTAAGGGTCACGCCAGTGGGCACTTTGCCTTCTGGCTTCTGGGTGGTTTGGTCAATGCAATGCAGAACTCTGGCAGGAAATGAAGGAGAGAGAGAGAGAGAGAGAGAGAGAGAGAGAGAGAGAGAGAGAGAGAGAGAGAGAGAGAGAGAGAGAGAGAGAGGAGGGTGAATTCAGACTATTTATTTCACTGGCTCCTGCCCTGCTGGTGATGCCTGTGTCCCTCAACTACAGGTCACAGCTCTTTTTAACATCTCGCTGTATGATATCTGGCAGTCCTTCATTCTCTTGTCCCACCAACATAGGTGCCATCACCATTCCTTCTTCCTGCCCCCGTTGGTTCAGCAACCTCCCTCCCAGCCTTCCTGCTGCCTCCCACACCTCTATCAATGCTTCTTTTACAATCACGCTCTATTATCCTAGTCTGAGGATGACAGCTGCTCCTTTCCAGACAGCTAACTGATGCCTTTCTCCAGGCTGCATCTTCTGTGTCCAGCTTTGCTCACTCATGGTCTCACCCATTAACTCTGGCAGATTTGCGCCCTGCCCGTGGTGTTTGTGCACACCGGAGCGATTGCACTGGACTGGGAGAAGGAATGTTGTTAAAAGTCTGAAATGGAGGATCCTTTGGGGTTAATCATTGCTGCACAGAGAGAGCAGAGACAGTCTAGCACCCCATTTCCTTCAGGCTACCCCTCATCTCCACCACTGGATGTGGTCTGATTTTAACAGTGAACCTTGTAGTTGTCAAGGCCTGTGCGATTCAGTCTCAGGAACTTCACGTGGTGATTTGTGGTAACAGATGCAGTGTGAGTCCTTTTTTAAAGGACTTTTATCTAATAAGTCAATGGTCACAGGTCACAGGTTGCTTAAGAAAACTCAGTTTGATTTCCTAAGAAAATTAAACAACTCCATCTTCACCATTAGATTTTAGTTTTATGGAGGTTTGCTTATATCCATGGTTGTAGGTAGGTGTTAGTTTTCATGTGCACGATCGGGTCATTTTTCAGAATAGTGAGGATTTTCTCCAAAGAATATTTTTGTATTTTCACTTTCTACTGCCAGAAGCTTCGATGAATTAGAAAAAAGTGGCTAGTTCAGGCTGGAGATCATTTTTTTCACTCCATATTTATTGAATGCTATCATTAATTAGTGCCATAATATCATAATGGGATAGCTTTACATGTATTGACTCATTTAATCCTTAATTGCCATCTGAGATGGATATAATGTTGACACCGTTTTCTAAACCAGTAGCTTAAGTCTCAGTTTTCTCCAACTTTAAATTTCAAAGTATTCAAAATTATGGAAAAATTGAAAAGTTGTAAAACCACACATTCTTACTGCATTTACTTTCTCTCTGGTTGCGCATCCACTTTCTTCTACAGGCATAGAGACACAAACATTCTCTGCTTTTCTTTTTGCTAAATTGTCTGCAGATATGCTAGAGACCTGACGATACTTCATCTATGTATACTTTAGTGCTTAAATCCTAAGCGCTAAAACCTTCTCCTACGTAAATACTGTACCGTTAACATGCCTGAATTATTGTTAATGCAATATCATCTAGTGAACAGAGATTTCACATTTTTCCAGTTGTCCCAGTAATTTCCTCTGTAGCTTTTTAACACATTCAGCATCAAAACAAGGATCACAAGTAGCATCTATATTTCTCTCTTTTCTTCTTTAATCTAGAATACCGCCCCCTCCTTTTTTGTTTTTGACATTTATAATTTTGAAGAGAAGAATGACCTATTGGTGGTTATAAAGTGGTGATTTCCTAATTGAATCATTGCACATATATATATGTTAATATTGGTAATATTTTCCTGTAAAGAACTTTTCTTTTTCCTCATTCCAATTACTTCCTTTTCTTTCTTACTCCTTTCTTCCTCCTCGGTTTCTCTTTCTCTCCCTCCCTTTCTTTTTGAGTATAATTTTCTATTATGAATTCTTCTAGTTCATTGGGTGATAATCCTTTAGCAAATTCTTCTTTTGCTCAAATTGTCCCATATTTTACCCAGTAGGTGTCCTTCCAGCATCCCCTTCAGGAGTCCCTTTTATGTGTCTCTTACGTCTCTGAGAGCTTCGCGTTCTAACTAAGCAAGATGCTCTGGCTCAGCTCAGACTTTCCTTACCCTGGGCCTGATTCAGCCATTTCTCCAAAGAGCTGAAGAAGCAGCTTTTGTTTAAGGAATGTCATTTCGAATCCAAGAGAGGGATGCTAGCTGTGCTCATCATAACTGCTATATCATTACTTCTAGGACCTACAGAGTTAGGAAATATATTTTCTTCATTCATGTCGTAGGACCTGATAAGATTGTAGATAGAAGAGCTGTTGAAGTACTATGCTAGTAGTATCTCAGTGGGGTTCCATTTAAGGACTATTATTACTTAGGCTCCTTAGAATATTTTTGTTAAAATTCACTCTACTGTTTTATTTTTTATCTTTTAAAAAACTTTATTGAAGGATAACGGCATCATTACATTATATAAGTTTCAGGTGTGGATCATCATAAACCGCTAGTTATATGTAATACATTAAGTTTACCACCAGCAGTCTGATTCTGTTCATCCTAGGTGACCCCTTTTACCTGATTTGCTTACTTTCTCTCCCTTCTAATAGAAAGGAATAAAAATGCATAGAAAGGGAAAAACATAGAGACAATGACATATTCTAATTCATGCATAATTATTTCAGTGAAAATGGTTTAAAGAGAGTATAACACAGAAAATGGATCTTCTAAACCCTATTTCTTAGCTTGCCAATAATGGTAGGAAAAGCAGGATTGACTCTGGAATTTAGTCTGATTCCCTAAGAAATCTCTGAGAGAGAACTTCTGGAAGCCACGTTTTAGGTAATATTTTTTCTCTGTTACTTTAGCTTAACATACTCCTGGTTTCCTCTCACTGCATTGGATGAGCTTGTTTTTTAAGCCCTGCAATCCCACCCTTTGATCTTAGGAGACTGTACCTATTATAAGCAGATCCAGAAATCATTGCTCTTCACTGCAGAAAGCATGCCCTTACTTTGGCCATTTTTCCAGGCAACGATGAATGAGAGAAAACCTGATGTTTGTGGTCAGGGGCATATTATTGAGAATGCTGATACATTCCTTCTATCCTATATGGCAGAATTCCAACTCCAGACTACTGAGTAATAAATAAAAGCTTTCAGAGGCCTGAAAACTTTGGCTAACTACTTTCCAGATTTCAGGCTTTTAGACTTCACATGATCCACTGATGGAACTTCCAGAGGAGAGAAGACCACTAGCGCTTATAAATGCTTAAGAACCAAAGATTCTGTTAGTGACCCAGGTAATGGCAAGGAGATGATGTATTAAGACATCATAATGGGCTTTGTGGTGTGTGCCACTCAACTCACCATCATGCGCTGAATTTAAACTGAAAATCATTTTGGGGGGGCCTGAAAAGATCTTAGGAATTGATATTTTATAAACCTAACGAGATCGCTGAATATTTAATAGAACTGTATTGTGAAGCCTTGTGAAAAGGGAATCTTTTGTAAGGCAATTATCTTTAATTTCTTCTGATATTCAAAATGTGAAATCTGATTTTCTTCAAGAAAGGTAGAGCTGTGATTGACCTGTAGTCACATTGCCTCTCTTCTAGCAACTCGTGTACTTATTATCACTGCTCTGTACTTGATTAGAACTTTTCTAGCAATTATTGATCACCCAAATAAATCATATAGTTTCTCTCCAGTAATTGCAACTAAGTCATATTTCATTTCATTATTATTTTATTAGTACTAGAGATATTAGGATATAAAATTGATAACACAAGTTTCAGATTAATACACGTTTCCAAGCATACCATTTTGAAGTCATGTATTGGAAACACATTATCAGCTATTAGGTTAGAATGACATTTAGTCCAGTGGAAAAGGAGAGATTTCGAAAAAGCCCTTATGGAATTTACGCCTTTTTATTTGTAACTGATTTCTCATTACTAAATAATTGATGCCAAGTTTAATCAAGAATAATCCCAAGCTGTTTTCATAAATAAGGCCTGCCCTATGAAAATAGTTTTAGTCCTTTAGGAAATGACAAACGGCACTTCCTTATAAATGCTCGCTAATGGCCTACTTACACGCTATTATGTTTGGCTTCTAAGTGCTATTAGGAATTTCTTTTACATTCTTTTCATTAAGGTAAAAATGGCCATTAAAACAAGTTTTTAAAGGGTCATTTAAAAATATTTGGCGTTTGAGAAATAGAAGGGACTCACTAAACATGCCTTTGAAGTGTTGCGCCCGCTGTGCTGAAGGGGGAAGCTTTGGCATTGGTGAAATTCTGCTTTTCAAGCCTAGTGTTCAGTAAAAGCTTTCTGTGTTCCTTTTCAGGTATGTGGCCAGTTGGATAGACAGAAGACAGCATCAATCAGAAAAGGCCAATTTAACGATTCTTTTTGATAAATATGTTCCTCCATGCCTGGATAAACTGAGAACAAGCTTTAAAACCGTCACTTCGATCCCAGAGAACAGCCTGGTGCAGGTGGGTGCTCTGTTACACCTTCCACAATCTGGTTCTGGTGCGTCTGTGTGACTTGACCAGGACAGCAGGCGTGTCAGCTTGCTCAGGAAGGTGGCAAGGCTTCGGGAGGTGATAGGTTGCTCTATCCCTCCTGCATGGCTCCCAAGTTCTCCAGTGCTTTTTGCAAACCTCTAGCTCACATTCCATCATCACTTGGAACTGTGATCTCTTTCCTTCATGAGGTTGTGAACTGTGAGAATGAAGCCACGTCCTACTCATTTTTATGTCCCCAGAGAGTGCCATAGTTCCTAGCACAAAGTAGGGCCAAATATGTATTTACTGACTCATTGTGTTCCTCCCAAGTATGTTTGCTAGAATAAGAACAAAGTTGTGACACCCTGGTTTACTTCGATATCCCCTAAGTTACTGGCTCAGAGAAGGTGCTCAGTATGTTCTTAGGAAGAAAATAAATTCATGCAATTAAAGACATTGGCCAGTGAGTAAGAAAACATATCTGAGCCCCACCTATGAGTGCCATCATCTACAGATACCTCCTACTCTCTCCTCCCTTTTCTTTCTTCCTTTCATATATTTATTTTTTTGTGAAGAAAAGTTACAGACAGGAATGAAGGTGAGTAGGCAAGTAGGCAGGAAGAGAGAGGAGGAAGAAGCATTTTATTTAATTGTTCATCTTGGTTGTTTCCCCCAATTCTGGGTCCCAGTCATGAACTGGGAACCTTGGGATGTATGTGGACTGCACCTGGTGAACTAAACCACTGGGCCACTAGGACATGCTGAAGTATTCTTAAATTCAAAGCAGTCTAGATGGAAATTTCATAATAGTCCAGGGACATTTTCCTGACCCGCATAGTGAGACAGCTGGACAGAGGGAAGAGTATATATGATAGATTGTCATGGAAGCAGTTGAAAGTAATACACAGCACACAGAAATGAAGGTTATGATCTTAATCTCAGGATGAAGAAAAGCTGTTCCTTGCCTGTGCAAGTCTAAAAACTCACAAAAGGGTTACAATTAGAAGCCTTGTTGTTTAATTTCTATTGCAGCAAAATTGGTTTCTGAATAGTTTTTTACCATTAAGTTACTGTGTTACCAAATTTATTTGAAGTGAAATTAGACATAGTCACAAGCTTAATAAAAAGAGAAAGTTCAGTTTTGGGGATAATTCACACACCAATTAAGTAAACGATAGTCTTCAACAGTAATTATCTGAGGTATAATTTATTTCTGAAAGCAGGTCTGAATTTATTCATAATGAATTAATTATGTGGTTAGCCTAATTAGACTTTCTCTGGTGTAATACTTGCAAAAAGCATGATCATATTCTTTCTCAAGTTGACTTGTGTATTTGTGTGATTCTCTGTGGTGTGAACTTTTTCATTCAAGAGTAGTACGAAAGTAGGTCAGTAGGAATTAATATGACTTTTGCTCTCATTTCCTCCATTTGTAGTATTCAGAAATGGCATTTTGCCCTTAAATCCTTTCTGCTATTGTTTTTATAGTCTCATTTATATGATTTCTTGTAAGGACAACATTTGAGTCAAAAAATGGGGCGTAAAAGAGAATACTTTAAAATGGCTACTTTAAAAAGTAATATACCGTGTTTCCCAATATCTGAAACTGCTTTATGTTTGGTGAGGTGAATCAGCTTTTCAGAATATGCACCACAGTATGACTTTATTCGTTGCTGACATAGAACTCAAAATGGTGTCAAAGTACTGTGCTTGGGAGAAAATAGAAACATCATACGAGTTATTGGCATGTTCAAATCAATGGGTAACATCACACTGAGACCTTTCAGTCTTTTTTATTTCAGTTTTAACAATTCCATAGGCCAACATGACTTCTACTCGGAAACAGCAAAGCCTCCTAATTTTGCTTTTATCTCTATAACAAATTGGTGATTTTTTCTATGAGAAGACCATTTTAAATTGGCAAACATAAAACAATATTAAAAAGAGAGAAGATTCCAAAATGTAACAGGTGCTTAACTATTTAAATAAAATGCATTTCCAGTGAGATAAGTCAGAAGGAAAAAGACGAATATTATATGATTTCACACATATGTGGTATATACAGAAACAAAAAAACAATTAACCAAACCAAACCAAAATAGACATGTAGTTCACAGAATCTAATTAGTGGTCACCAGAAGGGATATGGGAGAGGAGGAAAATTGTGTCTAAGGGATCAATTTCACAGTGAAGGATGGAATTAACTGTTAGTGGTCAATGTAATGTGTTATATACAGATGCTGATTTACAGTGATGCTCACCTGAAGTCTGTACAAGGTTATGATGCAGTGCTCCTTCATTCATTTTTTTCAAGCATTTCTAAGTGATTTCCAGGACCCAGTTTCCACATTTCCATGAACTTGCCCCTCTTGTATGACTGGGATGCACACAGTCCTCCATTGCTTTAAGTGTCTATGTTAGTGATAGATATTTATTGCTGTTTCCAAACACTAGGGAAAGGGTGTCATGAATTCTGAGGGTCTGTGACATTGATAATCAGTGACAATGATACACGTGTGTCAATTGTAAATTACTATGTCACATGGGAATGGCTTTTGTGACAGCCATGCTCTGGTCACTACTGAGAGGATTGCCCTGAACACGGTATGTTGGGGACCAACAGAGTGCATTGCTGATTCCCCTTAAGGGTATGATGAGTAGGTTCCTGAATAGCATTTTTTTCCAAGGTTAAATTTAGTCTGGTGTCCCAAGAAAATGTCACAAACTAAGGCTGCCAGCTCAACTTTCTAAATTTATGACAACAGGTGACAGAAATGGCTACCCACACGCTAAGCTCAAGTGGGTTATCTAGATGCCCAGCAAGGGGGAAGTAGTTAAATAAATGCCTCTCCACCCAGTGGAATCTGGGACTTTCATTCCTAACGATATTACAAGTGACATTTACTGATTAGGATGATGTCTTCAGTTTGTTTTTAAGTGAGAAATGGGCTAGGACTACCATATATAATAAAATTCCCTGATTTTTAAGAAGTGCATAGATATATGCTCACCTTTTTTTCCTCTTATGTGCATTTCTGTTTATTGCAATGATCATTGATTGGGTAAGCCAGATTTTAGTTTATTATTTTCTATAGCACATGAGTTTGCTTAAAGCTGGCAAAGATATTTCCCCATCATCTTAAAATATTAGGCAGTAAGTTTTGTCTTTGCCAATGAGCACATCACAGAGCTTCAGAGAAATGACATGATCTCTTAAGGAGAAAGTGAATTAAAAAAAAAAAAAGTCCTCCAATTTTAACTACATCAAAAATCTCCTAGGTGAATAATCATTTCTTTTTCTTTAGACTATTTGCGTTCTTCTGGAATGCTTGTTGACTCCTGAAAATGTCCCTTCTGATAGCCCGAAAGAGGTTTATGACGTCTATTTTGTCTTCGCTTGTGTCTGGGCGGTCGGAGGCAGTCTGCTGCAAGATCACGTAGGTTTGGAAAGAGTTTACGGAACCAGTTTTATTGGTGGGGGAAAATGCTCTAATGTGTGATCCCCGTGTTTTTTGACATTATTAGACATGTCTCCTACTTGTCCTATGCTCTCTTAAGCCTGTACATTGTCTAGATAAGCTCACCCAGACTGAGAGTTCTAACACTTGGCTGTCACAGTCAAATCCATAACCTTTCACTAGATCTCAGTTCGAGAGACTGCAAGTTCTGGTCAGGGTGCCAGCCAGCATGGTGGAGTTCTGGCGGAGGCCCTCTCCTGGCCTGCAGACCCTGACTTTTTTGCTGTGTCCTCACATGCCCAAGGAAGAGAGAGAGGGAAAGCTCTCACATTTCTTCCTATATACACACTAATCCCATCCTGAGGGCCCAACCCTCATGACCTCATCTAAACCTGATGACCTCCCAAAGGGCCATCTCTAAATACTATCACACCGGGCATTAGAACTTCAACACAGGAATCTGGAGAGAACACAATTCAGTCTACAGCCCATAACAATCTTTAAATTGGTTTTCTTGTCTCCTAGTCTCTTAGCTCTTGCCAATCTCACACCCATTACCACTCAGCTCCCAGGGTGATATTTTTTAATGCAAATTGAATTATATGTGATACATTCAAGAGCTCTAACTCCTTTAATGGATTCCAGTTTCCTTTAAGATTTTTTTTTTAAGAAAAAGTGTAGGCAACAATGAAGGCATGTGCGCAGGCAGCAAGAGAGGCAGAAGAAGCATTTTATTTTTTACTTAGCTTTTCACATTGGTTACTCCCCACCAGCCCTGGGTCTTGAATGCAGGACCTTGAGATGTGAGATTGCTCCCAGGGTGCAGAGTCTGCTAGACCACCAGAGTATACCCCACAATGAATAATTTTAGTACTGTTTCCAAGTCCTCTGGGTCTGGCCTGCCTCCCTCTCCCTGCTCCTCTTTCCCCTCCAGCTACATTAGCCCATTTCTTGAACATAACAAGGTCTTTGCAGCATCTCTGCATATGCTGCCTTCTGCCTGCTTCCTGGAATGGTCTTTGCTCTAATATGTGCCTGTTCTCAAAGACAGCTTCCTGGAACATCCAATTAGAATAGATTCATCCCTGTTACTCTCACTTATAGCAAACTTTACTTTGAAGGCACCTACTTACTTCTAAATTTATTGCTGCTTCTACCTTACTTCCCCACGTCTCACCCTCTATCTTCCCCATGGAGAAAAATGGGAGTTGGGGGCTTAACTAATAATAAGATTGCTGAATGCAGTTGACACACGAAGTATTTTTAGAGTTTAGCAAAACTCACTGTGCCGGGCTATTTTGTGTATATAGAGGTCATAAGGCTAGGTCATTCTGTAGATATAGAAGTCATTTGACCCGGTCATCCTGTCACTTGGCAGGTTATCCATGGGATGTAGAAGTGACTATTCCAGGTTGCCCTGTGGATGTAGAAGGGTTTCTTAGTCATTGGTACACAGTTACATTTTCCCTTCTCTGCTTTTCAAACCCTAATCTATCAGCAAAGGACTTGCACCTATTATCATATAAAATCAAGTACCTTCTGGGAAAGAAAACCTGGATTCTCTCTGGAGGGGGCAGAGGTTTGCCTCTCTGGGGTTTTTTCAGCGAGCCCACCCTTGTTCCATGTTAGAAAATCAAGTCCGTGACTTTCTTCTTTTCTCTATTCTTCAAGACAGGGGTGCCCAGATTCAGAATTTCAAAAATCAGTGAAGTTTTAATAATGATTTGAAGAAATGAATTGAAGTTGCCAACTGTTTATTTTCCTAAGTTAAGGGCATTCATATAAGTGGCCATTATTATTACTATGATTTTATAAAATAAAGGATGTTTTTTATAGCACCAAAGTTTCAAGAGTACTATAAATGCCAAATAAAGGACCATATTTAAATCAAATAATATTGTCAATTTTTAAAAGTACGCCGTTGTTCTTTTTTTTCTCATTTTATCATCAATTGCTATGAACATTGGTAGAAATCGATAGCAGTGTTCGATAACCACAGTCTTATAATACTTAGTTTGGTAATTTACTTGATAGCTAATTTTTAAATTGAGTAACCCAGAGGTAATCTAAGGTTCACTTAACCTTAACTTGCTTTTTAGGTTAGTAATTAGTCCAGAAAAGTTATACCTGGTGGATATATAATAATTAATAGTTATTTTTTTAACCACTCTGATGTTATCACTCATTATAACTTACTCTTTATTTTTACTTATCTACTTCTGTATATAAACATATATCCATATATTATTTATATATATTATCTGTTATTCTTAAGTCATTTACTCAGTCCCATTTGTAATTATAACTATTTTCTTGAACAATGTGTGTCGAGTAGGATTTGGAGAAGCTTTGTATGTTTTCAAAATTACCTTTAAATTTGCATTGAGGATTTCTGTTTTTTCCCTTAGCTTTCTGGTTATCAAGCAGAATTCAGTCGCTGGTGGAATAAAGAAATGAAAACAGTGAAGTTTCCATCCCAGGGAACAGTCTTTGATTATTATCTAGACCACAAAACTAAGAAATTCTTGCCTTGGGCTGATAAAATTCCACAATTGATTGTGGATCCAGATGTACCTCTACAGGTAAGTTTCCGGCACATAGTAATTTTCAAGTCACATGATGCTGTTGTGAGCCTGCCTCCCCAATTTTAAATTGTTTCGTTTCCTGATGCATCATTATATTTATATACTTAGTGTATAAAATATTTTTGGCAGAGAAAAATCTTGATTATAGGAATGATTAGTGAAATAGCTATTATATTTTTGTAAACTTTTTTTTTAAATTTCAACTTAATTCTGTGGTAACAGCTTTCTTTATATTTTCATAGAAACTTTGTGAGTTTTATGAAAATTGAAGTCATATTTCTGTTGATTTACTGATTCTTACCTCTGACCTTATCGTAAATTTCTTAGCATTTTTCACATACCTCTTCTTCAAATCATAAAGTGAATATGTTTAATCTCTTCAGCTCAAGTGTTTCAAATTCACATGGCAGCTGAAAGATCGAAATGAATCTTTCTCCTTTCTTGCTTCTCTTCATAGGTTTTTTTTCCTCTATATTCTTCTTATGTTGAGCTGTTCTTTCTCTTCATGACTTATTTCACTTAGCATAATCACTAGTTGCACACATGCTGAAAATGGCAAGGTTTTATTTATTTTTTTAACAACTGTGTGATATTTCACTGTTTATATACCATATTTTCTTTATCCAGTCATCTGTCAGTTGACACTTAGGTAATTTCCATTTCTGGGCTCTTGTAAATAATGCTACAATGAACAAAGGATACATATGTCTTTTTCAATTAGTGTTGCACTTTTTGGAAAATACCTAAAAGTGAGATAATAGGATTATAAGGAATTTTGATTTTCAGTTTTTTGAGGAGTCTTCATTCTATTGTCCAGAATGGCTGCATCAACTTGCACTCCTACCAACTGTGCATTCGTGTTCCCTTTTCTCTGAAACCTCGCCAGCACTTGTTGTTTCCAGTCTTTTTGATAATATCCATTCTCACAGGTGTGAGGTGATGTCATACTGTTGTTTTGATTTGCATTTTCCTAATAACAAGAGATGTGGAACATCTTTTCATGTGTCAATTGACCATCTGCATGTCTTCTTTGGTGAAATGTCAATTCAGATCCTCTGCCCATTTGTTTTATTAGATTGTTTTATGTTGTTGAGTTTTGTGAGTTCTTTCTATATTTTTCATAGTAAGCCCTGTCAGACCTTTAATGTACAAGTATTTTCTCTTATTTCTGTGTCAGGCCCTTTTCTAAGTGCTTTGCATAAATTAATCTTCACAGCAATGTATAAAGCTTGGAGTGGTACTAACCTTTTTTTTTTTTTTTTGAGAAATAGAGATACCAAGAAATTAAATAATATGTGTTTATAGTCTATGTTCTATGTAAGTAAGACAGGTCTCAGATTCTGAACAGACCTGGTTTGAATCCAATTACTACAGTTTATTAGCTGGTTGTGTCCTGGGCCAAGTTGCTGACATTCTCCGAGTTTTGGTGTTATTAACTCTGAAGTGAAAATAATAGCAAGACTCCTCATAGGTTTGTTATGAGAACCATATGACATAATCCTTGCAAAATACTTATCGTAGTACCTTCTATATAAAGTTCTCTGTAGGTGTTATTAGTATTAACGTGTGGAAAAAAGAACCAATAACTTGAAAAGCAAGTGGTGACAACTAGCATCAAGAACAAAGAAAAATATATTAAAAAATATAGCTCTAATTTTAAAATAAAGTCATCTATGATTGTTTGATGTAGCGCTGAATAGTTCATACCTTTCAATAGACTCTGGGAGTCTCATTAAATTAAAACAAAGAACTACAGTAAATGTTAATAATTATGAGCATGATACTGAATGATTTTTTAAATAGTCGTATTCAGTGTATGCTAAGCAAGTAAGGAAATTTTTTAATCATCGCAGAATGTAGGTGTTTTTATTATGAATGATAAATGCTACAAGTAGTTTTTGTCCCTTCTTCAATTTGTCCACCAAGAAATAAAAGAAATTGTTCATCTCAGTCACTGTGCAGGATTTTGTGTCCTTCATGTCTACGCTTGCTACCCCTTGTCCTGATTTGTATTTTAGTGTGCATTTCCTAACTCTGATTTTTATTTATATGTAGACCTTATTTTATTGTATCTCTATAAGCCACCCCAAAATTTTTGTGTTAAAAATGTATTTAAGTAACTAATTTTCAAAGTAGAAATGTTATAAATTTCTTAATGCTGTGCATAATGAGTTTGAAATGTTCTTTGGATTTACGATTATTTTATTAAGATTAAAAGCCTCTGTTTCTGCCCTGAACTTTTCTCTCTTCATGGGGAACTTCTTCAGCAGGGATTATACCTGATCTTTTGCCAGGCTTATAGGTGAAAAGTATTGCTATAATTTTCATTTATGTGACTTGACTTTTCAAATGTTTTGTCAGCTCTCAAAGAGTGGTGGACAGTTTCTAAAATGTTGACTGTATTCCTTGCATGCCTAACTCAGGTGGAAATAGATCTTGGGGCTGGCATTTAATTTGGAAAATATAAATCAGTTGCCCCTGCTGTGACACTTTGATGGTACCAACCACTTGCTCTCCTCAAGTTATGATGTCTGAACTCTGACAATTCAAAAATGAAAATTAGATGGGCTCTCTTCTATTGGATGTTAACTAAGAATTCTGCAGGTCTCAATGTTTAAGTGACTTGATTGGTTCAATTTAAAATTTTGGAATGTCTCATTGACTTTTCTCTCTACTCCTCCTCTGCTCTTATAGAGAGTTCTGGTTCATACGTCAGAAACAACTCGTCTCAAGTATTTCACAGAGTTGCTGCTTGAGAAAGGACAACCACTAATGCTAGTAGGAAATGCTGGGGTGGGGAAAACAGTCTTCGTTGCTGATACACTGGCAAGTCTCTCTGAGGATTACATGGTGGCCCGAGTGCCTTTCAATTACTACACAACATCTGCAGCTTTGCAAAGTAAGTGTTTCTCCAGTTTATATTCCAGACACAAAATCAGAAACTGTTAAGGCTGGGACATGTAGCCCAAGAAACAATGACATTTTCTAGGCTTCAGACATTTTGATTAGACCTCAGATGAGTTTTCACTTGTCACCATTCTGCATAAATAGACTTGGTTTATATATTGTGCTGTAGGCATTTTATACCATTCATGACTTTATTTGGGATATTATTCTTTAGAAGAGCAAGAATTTGTGTCAACAGTGTTCTTTGCTTTGCCTCAGAACTGTTTGGTTTCCTTGAATCCATTTCATGGAACCCTTGAAGTATAAGGGTATACTCAAGGAAGAGTGCTCTGGTTACTTTTCTAAGTAAGGGATTGATTTTGGAGAAATCAATGAAAACTGTATTGATGCAGTGATAAGCAATGCAAATTTGGACATCTCCAGTGTTAGGAGGGCAAGCAAAATAACCTTGGGAAGTAGAGGGAAGAAAGTATCAAGAGTTGACATTGGGAGGTCTATCACTCTGACCCTCAGAGTAATGGAATTATATGGGGGGTAGGAGGAATGGATCAAAACTCCATGTTCAACAGTTGGGTAAACCTGTTGAGCTGCCATAAATGTGGTTTCCGTGTTGTGTATGTAGATGGGTGTGTGTTAAAGTTGCTTTCCTAAATAAATCAGTAGAGATTTCTAATACATTTTCTTACACTTATTATTAGCCCAGCAAAGAGTGGTTTTTTCTGTCATCCCTTTCTTAATCAAGTTTGTCTTGCAAAGTTGTACAGGCTCGTGAAGAAATTTAACTTGACATTACACTGACCGACAGTCTCTGCATACGGTAGCCTTTGATACTTCTGCATCCAGTGGCCCAGGAAGAGAGGTGTTGGGGATGCTCTTGAGCTGTCTCTACATGCTTCTTCCAGGCCAACAGAGAAGAGGATGGAGAGGGCAGGCAGTGGCTGGACTGGCAGTGGTCCCTGTATTAGACTATGTTTAGGGGAGCGAAGTGCAGAGGGTATTGATGCCATTGTCTCTGATGTGATGGCCCGTGTGACAACATGCTGCAGATGCTAAGTCTCCAGAAAATGAGAGGCCTGGTGACCGATAGCAGTGGGATGGAGTTCAGCAGCAAAGCCTGACAGAAGAGGGTGACCAGAGACACATCTCTGGTATTAACCTGCCGACAGCTGATCTATGAAGCCATAGAGTGAATGAAGCGAACATAAAATGTGAGAAATTAGGGGGAAAAGGATAGAAGGTTTACATTTTATCTCTGATTGATAGATGAATTTGTTTCAGGAGTTCTTGAGAAACCTCTAGAGAAAAAAGCTGGTCGGAACTATGGCCCAGGAGGAAACAAAAAAATGGTTTATTTTATTGATGACATGAATATGCCAGAAGTAGATTCATATGGCACCGTTCAACCCCACACTTTGATTCGACAGCATATTGATTATGGACACTGGTAAGCAAGTTTGTGTTTAGTCTCTACTGAATTCTGATTATTATCAGGGTTAAACCTTTAAAGATGTCATTATCCCTATTTTTTCCTCTTCTGAGAAGTTTTTCTATAATGTTCTTTGAGTTTTACTTTATTTCCTTTTTCATCATCCTTCATGCAGTAGTTTACCCTTGTAACTATGGAAAAACTGAATTAAAAAGAGTCTTAGAAACATAAAGACTGTCCTTAAATCACATGTGGATCAACAATTGGATGCAGCAATTGTATATATTGATTCAGCTCCTGATCTTGAATTTGGCATCTAAGATGCAATGTGGATTTTAGTTTGGTGACTATAGTTTTTGCGTTTCTCATATAAGCTAAAAACTCAACATCACAGAGCAATTGTAAAGATCAGGGACAATTTGTGATGAACTCTTTTAGGAACTTACGGTTTTGGTATGTTGTCATCTCTACTTTTTTTAATTTAAGGGTCTATTTTCTATCTTTCAGGTATGATAGACAGAAGGTGATGCTTAAAGAAATCCACAACTGTCAGTATGTTGCTTGTATGAATCCTATGGTGGGAAGTTTCACAATCAACCCTAGACTGCAGGTAGGGTTTAAGTATTACTTCCCAAATAACCCCTAAATATAATACTCAGACATTGTAGACCTTGATTCTCGGTTCTGCTTTTAGTACACGTTAGGGCTCCTATTGGTTAATCATGAAGGCTTTATATATATCTACCCTTGAACAACACAGGAACTAGGAAAAGTGACCTTCTATGCAGTTGAAAATCCACATTTAACTTTTGGTTCCCCAAAACATAATTACTAAAAGCCTGCTGTTGACTGGAAGCCTTATAGATAGTCAATTAACACATATTTTTGTATGTTATATCTTTTACATACTGGGCAATAAAGTAAGCCAGTAGGAAAAAAAAGTTTTAAGAAACTCAGAGGGACGAGAAATACATTTACAGTAATGTATTATATTTATTTCAAAAAAATCTGAGTATAAGTGGATCTACACAGTTCAGACCTATGTATTCAAAGATCAACTCAGACTATATTTTAGACCAGTTCTAGGTTTACAGAAAAATGAACAGAAAGAATAGAGAATTCCCATATACTCCTTCAGTCCCCTACTTCATGTACCATATTATAAGAATTTGCATTAGTGTGGTACATTTGATACAATTGACGAACCAATATTGATATATTATTATTAGCTAACATCCATAGTTGACAGAGTTCATTCTTTATATTGTATAGTCCATGGGTTTGGGGAAATATATAATCACAGGTATTCATTAAAGTATCATACAGATAGTTTTACTGACCTAAAATAAGCCTGTGCTCTATCTACCCATCGGTCTCTCCCCACCCAGAACTCCTGACAACCACTTGATCCTTTTTCTGTCTCCAGTTTTGCCTTTTCCACAATGTCATATAGTTGGACTCATATAGCATGCAGTTTTTTCACATTGGCTTCTTTCGCTTAGCTTAAATATGCATTTAAGTTTCGTTCATGTTTTTTCATGGCTTGATAGCTCATTTCTTTTCATCACTGAATAATCATTACATGGATTATCACATTTTATTTATTCACGTACTGAAGGACTTCCAAGTTTTGACATTTCTGCATAAAGTTGCTATAAATATTTATGTGCAAATTTTTATATGTGCATATAAGCCTTTTTATAATAACAACCACTAACAACACACATAAAGCAGCAGAGGCAAGTGTGCTCATGCCCTTATCTGCAGTCTGCTGGAGGCCGGCTAGTTGACCACTGATGTCGGCTGGACTGTTGCATGTCTGAGAATTGAGAGTTAATCTAGGAGGCTTTGGCTGAAGTGCTGGGACAACACGGCCCTGCTTCTCGTGTCTCTCCTCTCCCAGTGCAGAGTTCACGGCAAAGGTAGAGGCTTAAGAGAGCAAGTAGACAAACACAAGCCTCTGATAGTGACTAGCACACGGTCACTTCCATCTCATTCTTTTGGTTCACAAGTAAAATGGCCCAGCCCAGAGTTGGAGACAAAGGCACTGCAAAGTTACATGGCAATTGGTGTGGATACAGGAAGAGGGGAAAAGAGAGACATTTTTGGCAATCAGCTGGTAACATCATAATCCCTATTTTATGCAACTCATATTTGTTTTGGGTTTTTTTTTTTCAGAGACATTTCACAGTGTTTGCATTCAACTTTCCATCCTTGGATTCACTGAACACCATCTACAGCCAAATCCTTAGTTTCCATTTTCAGCAGCAAGCATTTGCGCCATCTGTTCTCAGGAGTGGCCCCATTTTGATCCAGGCAACAATCGCGTTCCATCAGATGATGGCACATCACTTTCTGCCTACGGCCATTAAATTCCACTACCTCTTTAATCTGAGAGACCTGTCCAACGTCTACCAGGTACTTTGCTGGCTCTATGTTACCTGTCTTGATAGAGGACTACAGAAACAATAATGGTATTCGTTTCTAGAACTTAGTTTGAAACAGTGTTATATATTTTTGTATGTATTTCATTTTATACCATTAACTTCTCGGTGAAATATGGCAGGGTAAGTGTTTATCAGTGAGAATAGTGATTCCTCTCAGATTGTTTGGAGACAGTAACAGAAGCAAGGGTAGAAGTCTGAATACCCTATTTCATTTATTCCATATAAATATTTGAGTGCTTTTTTGTGCTAAGTATGAGGGATAATTTGTCATTGTTCATAAAGCAATTAGGTGCTTTTTAAAGCACATTAAGATAAAATGCATTTTCTTACATTGCTAGATTGTTTTGATTTGACATTGACACTTAGACCTTGCTCACCTGATAAAAGGACATCATTGATGTATTTGTTTTAGAAAAGAAATTCCAAAGAGGCCATTTAAAATCTGGAATTTAAAAAATTTGACAAATGGGGTCTATCTCACACAGTAAAGCTAGTTGGAGGGTTATTTATACTTTGAAGTTCTTTTTTGAGAGAGATAACTCACTATCATTAGACTTTTCTACATTTGCTTATTTTTGTTTTTTGTTATTTCTATATCCCTCTTTTCTGAATTACTCTAGAATGGCCTCAAAATCATAATATCACATTAGCTAGACAATAGTTTCCTAAAAATGTGGACCATTTAGTTTCATCTCTGTATTTCTAGCATCTGCCTGAAAGACTATATTCACTAAAGTGATTAAAGGCAGATCTTTAATCTTAGAAGAAAAGAGAAGGTAGGTTATAGGTGGTATGGAATGAGAGGTTGGCCCGCTCGCCATTCCTATCCAGTCTCTGAGCTGCGCTTGACATCATCAAATAATTGTTCAGCTGGTGAACAAATAATTGTTCACCTCCTGAAGTGAAGTGCCTAATTCTCAACAACTCGCTTGGTGTTTCCCTGGAGTCCACAACAAGCTGACTCTCTCCATGTAGAGTGGGTCTGTGTGAGTGCAAGAGACTGAAGGCAGTGCTGAGAGTGGGAGTCGAAAAGTTTTGGTGCCGTCCTAGTCCTAGATCTACCCTCAGAGGGTGAATTCAGATGATTTACTTTGGGTCTTATTTCACCTGAGAAATGAAAGGGCTGGACTAACTAACATCAAGGGCTTAAAGAATGTAAATAGTTCTGATCCTGTCACTTACGTGTTAGCTGTGTTTGTACATTAGTTTTGTAAATTTAATCCATTGAAAAGTTTCCAAGTACCAGTTCTCAGGTATTTCCTTTAACTCAATATGTTGATAAGCTTACTCCACAATTTAAGAAAATGTTTAAGGAGGATATTATCTTAGCTTGTCAGCAGTTTCTGACAATTTAAAATTTTTTCCCCTTTTTTTGTCTTCTAGGGGATTTTATTTGCTTCTCCTGAATGTTTAAAGGGTCTAAATGATTTAATACACTTGTGGCTTCATGAGTCTTCTCGTGTTTATGGAGACAAACTGATAGACACGAAGGATTGTGATTTGTTTCAGAAAAAAAAACAGGAAATTGCTTATAAATGTTTTGAAGTAAGTGTGTGACTGTCCAAGGTCCCTGTTTGCTCTGGTACCACCTGGCATTGGGGCAGACATAGATAAGAATGAGAATGAGTTATTCAAATGCTTAACTTTCTGAAACACCTGTGATTTCAGTGTGTACTTGGTCTGGACGTGAGAATATTCCACCCATCTACGCAAGGATTTCTCTGCAAGCTTTTCCCTGGATAGGCCCCTCTGTGTTCATATGTTTCATTCCAGATGGTTGACATCTATTTTTCTCCTCCTCCTCCCCCTACAGGGTGTAGACAGTCACGTGCTGCTTCAACAGCCCCTGCTTTATTGCCACTTTGCCAATGGTGGGGGAGACCCATGTTACCTGCCAGTGAAGGACTGGGAGGTGCTGAGGACAATTCTTACAGAAACTTTAGACAACTACAACGAGCTCAATGCTGCCATGCACCTAGTTTTATTTGAAGATGCCATGCAACACGTGTGAGTTGGCAAATTGTGATGCTTTTTACAAAGTCCACATGACTGGGGCACCACAGTTGTTTTTCAGTAGGTCGTACTTGGCACTCGGTTATTACTGTCAGAATCTTAATGTCTTGCATCATCACTACTTTCTGAAGCGCCTTCACAGCCACAATTTCACTGTGTTTCACTGTCGTCCTGTTTGGTAAGAAAATGAAGAAAGAGAAAGATAAGTGACTTGGTTAAAGTGATACTTTGCAAGTGCCAGAGGGAGGATGGATCCAAACTGATTTTCAGTGATTACACATTTTTTGTTGAATACTCACTGACTAAACAAGAATAATACTTTTTGCCAGTTAGAAAAGGGGAGAAGGCAGGTTTTCTTGGCAGAGAATGAGGGTGTTTTTCCTGTCCTGGTTCAGAGCTTGACAGAAAAGGTGCTCACTCACCTCCTAAATTGGACAGCTCATTAGTGCCTGGACCACACAGCCATCTGAAACATCTTTCTCCAGTTGAGCTCACACTTTAGTGATACAGATGGCTATTTATAAGGACAGGAACAAATAAGCACCGCAAATCAGAAAGGGATGAGTATCACGCTGAGAAATAGGTTGATTCTGAGAAAATATGTGGATTCCCAAAGAGCATATTTATGGGAGGAGGTGACATTTAGGGTGAGATCTAACAATAAGCCAAAGTTAGGCACAGAAAGATCTTTCTAGGCCAAGGGCAGATTTTCTATGGTCCCAAGGCTGAATGTTCAGGAAGAAAGTTCCGGTGACTGCACCACAGAAAGGCAGGGAGAGCAGTGTGGAGAGGCAGAAAGGGTCTTCCTCAAACTATTTCCTTGTAACCAAAGTGAGCAGTTTCTGCTCTATTCTGAGTACCAGGAGAAGCTATTGGATGGACTTTTAAATGGGAATGAAGTAATTTGAATAGTCTAAACAATTTACCTGGTATAGCCTGGTCGAGTAGCGGTTAAGTCCACTGCTTCCAGCTGAGCACAGTCCACATACATCCCAAAGACCCAGTTTCGTGTCCTAGGGTCGGGGGGACAACCAAGATGAAAAACTAAATAAAAATAAAATAAAATTCTCCTTCTTCCTCTTTCTTCCTGCTTGCCTATTTGCCTTCATTGCTTTCTGTCTTTCCCTAAGACAAAAAAAATAAAATGTAAACAGCTTAACTTTGCTGCTCTATGTGGAGAACTGATGGATCTTGATGCCCAGTACTGTCTCCGCACCATCATCACTGGCTGTCTTAGTTTGCTCCAGTTACTATGACAAAATAACACAAACTTGGTCATTCAGAAAAGCAGATACTTTAGTCTCACGATCTGGAGGAAATAAAGTCTGCAATCAGGGTATCAGAGGGCCATACTCCCTCGCAAGGATCCGTTCTAGGATTCTCTCCTGATCTGTGGCAGCATAGCTCCAGTCTTCATGTGCCTTTCTCCTTCTGTGGTGTCTGTGTCCTAACTCCCCCCTTTTATAAGAACACAGTTGTCCTGGGTAAGTCCCTGTCACCCCGCCCCGCCCCCCCACACTCCAGAGTGATGTTCTCTTGACTAATAACTTCTTCAATGACCTTATTTCTAAACAAGGTCTTATTCTGAGCACTGGGGTTAGGAGTTCAATAGATAAGTTTAGGGGGGGACTCCAACTAATCACATGGGCCTTTCTAAAAGTGGTATTTGGCCAAAGATTAAATTATGAAATCATGATTAAAAATAAAAAAAATATATGTGGAAGGAAATCCAAAATGAGGAAAAAATGTGAAGAATTCTGTTTTTAGAAGTTTCTTTTTTAAATGTTCAGCTCAAGTGCTTAAGAAAAACTTCTCCATCAGTTATAAGCATGTTAAGTATTGATTGTTTTATGGATCCCTTTTGCAGTTGTGATCTTCCGATTAGGTAGACAAAGGAAACTTTAGACTCTGATTCTGGTGTGAATTATTAGTAACACTGTTGCAGGGTGGGTTCCTATAAATTGTGGGTATTGCATGCCTCAGGCTACAGAAACCTCCCACTGCTGGTGAGGGAGTCATATAATCCTTCTTCATGGAGTTCTGGATAGCCTGTTTCTTTGATCCAGGATTATGAGGTAGAAGCTGATTTATTCCAAGTTAGAGATGATTTAAGAGCATATTCTTGAGTGTTGTAGAAAGAGACTTTGCCACTTAAAGAATCTTGTAAGGCCAACCTCAAAGAAATGAAATGAAAACCCTGCTTTGTAACTTGCAATTTTACTTGTGACCAAGTAATTTTACAGCTTTCCCATGGTGATGTTTGCTGTGTGGTCATGGAAAAGAAAACTTAATACGATGATTGAGCTTGTAAAAACAATCTCTTTCCCATTACTGAAGGTTTCCAGGAAATGTTCACATATGCTGGGTGTAGTATAAGTGACCCTAACTTCATATTTTCAAAAAAGTGCCTTTAAAAATACCATCTATGGATCCTTTGGGGATTGAAGTTTAAATTTATTTCCAGAAAGCAAGCTCGGGCAAACATGATGGTAGCCAGTATTTGCATTTGTGTATCCATAGCCTTTCGTTTTTCTAAATATTTATAAAAGTATTTGTATGACATATCCTCAGCCAAATCCACATTTTGATAATGTCAGGCAATGTATCTAACTGTGAAGTGTCACTATAATAACCAGTAGTTTAAACAGTCAATATCTTTTGGATAATATCAAGCAAGGGTTAGCTGGCATTGCTGAAACTGACCTCTAATTCTGAAGGGTTGTGGTACCTTTTCTAAAGGGAGGTACCAGGACAAAAAAAGGAAGAATCAGATAACGAGGAAAGTGTTTAATCTGCGTGAAGTAAATCTTAAATGAGATGTCTGCTGGTTGAAACCAATCCATTCTTTCCACAGTAATTTCATAAACAAAGGCATCTGGTTCAAAGGCATTTCCCTTTGATGTCCTTGCATATGGATCCTGACATAGAATTGGGATTTTTCTTGCTAGTAAAAAAATAAAACTGAGGCTTAGGCAAAAGGTCTTGTTTTTGCTTTCTCTCTTGAGTTTTAGTAGAAAGTAGGAGAGCCTCAGCATCCAAGATATGATTAACACAGGAAAGAGTTTTGGACCAGCAATGTGGGGGCAGATGCAGGCAGCATCTTGGATGGGAAAATTAAAACTTTGAAATAAAAACTGGAATGTTGTGTCTAAATATTTTTCTTAAAATAAGGCATAGACCCAGGCGTATGTCATGCACAAGTGACTCATTGTCTTTTACCAGGTGTCGCATCAGTCGAATCCTCCGGACACCTCAGGGTTCTGCTCTCTTGATCGGAGTGGGTGGCAGTGGGAAGCAGAGTTTGTCCCGACTGGCAGCTTATCTTTGCAGCCTTGAGGTCTTTCAGATCACTCTGACTGAAGGCTTTGGAATCCAAGAACTTCAGGTGAGTGAACTGAGAGCTAGGCCTTCTCCCCTTCTGTCCGGAGGCTGAAATATAAGCTGAAACATAAGCTGGTAGTGCCCCCCTGTCCCCTGTGACTCCCAGATTTGGCCCAGGCCTTCTTGACCATGAGAAAAAAGGGTGGGGGAACTCTTGAGAAGATTTACTTACCTTTACCTGTTTCTCTGTCATGGTCACATTGATTATAGTACATTTCTATCAGTTTCTAAGTTTATAAGCCTATAGACCTGGCTCAGAAAATATTTTATTAAACACTTAGCTTACACAAATATGTCTGTGCCTTTGCATTGACTATGCCTGATACTGAACACTTAACATTTTTATTGATGGAGACGGGAAAAAAAGATACTATGTTTTTGAGTGCAATTTGACTTCTTACACTTTGAATAAGACTTATGAAAAAGAATGTGATGGAAATACATTCAAGAAGGTTTCATGCATTTTAAGTTTTTTGTTTCGTAATTACTAATACTTACAAAATAGAACTTAGAGTTTGTGGCAAGTACTATTTTAAACCCTGAAAACAAATCATATACCTTCAGTACTATTGAACAAATAACTGAAAACCAGACACCAGTGGTTTTCAGTGAAATAGGCAGTGGTTGAAATGAGCAGGACCTTCCTTGCTGAACAAAGACATGGTGGAGTTCATGTTCTCTCCATCCAAAGGGAGTTGTTCTGTGCAGCCTATTTTCATCCCTATGCTCCATTAATCCACAAACATGACACTCATTATTATATGTCAGAAATGGACATCATGCTTTTTGCCTCCCTCACGGCGTCTCAGAGAGGAAAGAATATGTAGACAGAGGGAAAGTGCAGCCCACTGCACCTCACTGTTATTCAGTTTTGAGCAATCACACACTTTCTCCCAATGTTGCATCAGCATTGTAACCAAACATGAATGATGGCCTCCTTTCCTTACAGGTAGATCTTGCCAATTTGTATGTCAGAACTGGAGCCAAGAACATGCCCACTGTGTTCCTGCTGACAGATGCCCAGGTTCTAGATGAGAGCTTCCTTGTGCTGATTAATGACTTGCTGGCATCAGGTGATTAAACCTACACAATTCTTGAAAGATCTTCCCCAATGACAAATTATCTGTAGTTTCAGTGAACTTTAAAGAGAGATAATTTGTCTTTGAGATGTTTGCTGGGGCAGTCTTTGGGGAGAAACCTATAAACCTAACTAATTTGAGGTACATTGCTTTTTTAGTCTGCTTATGGATGTGAGGTATCTTGGTGGGGCCTGCAATGAAGTCAGTGTTATTTCTGTCTGTTTAAGTTCAGTGGGTACGTTTATCATAGCTTGTCTTCCATGTGTTGTATGCCTTGTAAACACAAAAAAAGAAAAATGACATTTCTGATTTAACCTCTTTATCACTGAAATGGAAGTTCGTATTCTAAAGTACTTCAGACATTAAAAAGGTATCTCCACCATTTATAGTGTGATGATCTTTCAGTCCTTCTACTCATTCTTTTGGGAGCAGGAGAAATCCCAGATCTGTTCAGTGATGACGATATGGACAAGATAATTTCTGGAATTCGTAATGAAGTTCGTGGTCTGGGCCTGGTGGACTCCAGAGAAAATTGTTGGAAATTCTTTTTGGCCAGGGTGCGGTTACAGCTCAAAGTAAGAAACCCTTGATTTGCTTATGTCTTATCTAAAACCTCAATTTGGAACTGTGTGTGGTTCTAATTCATGATTTACATTGTGAGTTTGCTACATCCGTAAGGACATCAGTCATTTGTCTTGAGAGGCGTTTGCACTTCTGCATTTCCTTTGTTTGGAGTGTGTCTTCCTAGCATTGCCCGTGATGGTAACTCTATAAAGCTGAGCAGACTGTGTGTTACTCAGCCTTGAACTGGATGGGGTCTGTGTCCCTGAGGAGTTTCACCACTTGCAGCAGATGAGCCCTCACAGATGATGGTCGCACAGGGCCCAGGGAAACAGTGCCTGGGGATTCTGGAGGAGTGCGGCAGTCTCACTACCAGCAGTGGGCCCTGCAGGGGAAGTGATGTAACATGAGTCAAGCCTGGGCTGGAATTCATAGGGAAGCCATGGGATGGGAGCACATTCTCAGGGAGAGGAAATAGTGCTTGTGTAAGCGTCAGGGTGGACTGCACCGTACATATTTGGAGAACCCCAATATAGTTCTAATTGACTGGAACAGAACGTCCCCCTGGAGAGGAGGAGGTGTGGATCAGACTGGGAAAGCCCCAGGGGGAAGGTAAGGAGTTTGTACATCATTAAGGGAGTAGTGGGAGAGTTTTGAATAAAGGAAGTGACTGTGATGTTAGTTTTCCAGGGCAAGTAATTGAGGTGGATTACTCAGAGGTTCTGAGGCTTAATTCAAGGTTCTTACCCCCAGACCACTCCATGCATTAATGTAGTGTACAGAGATAGAATATAACCAAATAGCAGCAGCAAAGATCAAGTATTATAAGAAAACAAGAGGTGCCCTCAAACTCATGACAGAAAGACACTTTAAATGTGAGGATGTGAAAAATTCAAATAATAGGTAGTAAAATAGGAAAGTTACTACTTTGTGGTATTGTAGTCTTCCCTGCCGTCAAGTTAATAACAGGCTCCGGGGCTGCTGCAGAACCTGGTGTGTGCAGGAGAGAAATGGGGCAGTGACATTAACCAGGTATATCCCTCTACTTGGAGGTTAAGGAATAGATAACTGAAAGGTTCCTTTCTGCTCTACTATTTCACATTTCACATTACTCTTACTGAGCAATTCTGGGCTGAGGTTAGAAGGTCAGAATTTAAGGTTCAGTTTTCTTTCCATCAGAAATATGACTAAGAATATGTTTGCCGGGTTGTAACAAGACAAGGGATTTCTCCTTTTTCCAATGTGGCTGTGTTTGTATTAAATTTTCTTTATGAAATGGGAAAGCCAGAGCAATAATAGAATTTGAACTGTTAATGTTATAAATCACTGGCTGTCATAGTCTGTTCCTCAAAGTCCTGGAATCAACATCACCTGGAAACTTCGCCACACGCTCCCCACCACTCCCACCAACCCCAAGTCTCGAACCTGGGTCCTTGGGCTTTACTTGACCTGTACCTTAGCCGCCTGTGTCACAAAGGTGCACCTATGTGATTAGTGGTGGAGGGGGTGATGGGGTGCAGGGAGGGAAGGAAAGAGGGGAGAGGTGGTGGTAAAGGACACTGGAATTCTGGTGATGGGTGTGGGAGAAATACAGACTGGGATACAATTTCAGTATCCTGAGGAAAAGTAATAAAAAATATTACTTTTTAAAAAGAAGAAAGTGTTTAAAGATGCAAATTCTCCAGTCGTACATCTTGAGTCAGAAACTCTGTGTTGGACCCAGCAATCTCTCAGACTCTGCAGGTAATTTTGAGGTACTCTGGAATTTGAGAACTATTGATACAAATAATGCCAGAATGAGCATCCTTTACATCTATTATATACAGCTTTTCTGACTTCTGTATGATAAATTCCTTCGTGAGAAATTGCTAGGTCCAGTAGTTATAGCTTGTAGTGGTTTTAAAATATGTCTGTGAATTCTTCAAGTCTTCCAGCTCAGGGGTGGGGTTCCGGTTCCTGCTCTTTGAACCTGGTAGGGTTGGCAGTGCTTTAGCTAATACGGTACCTTGCAAGTGGCACTGAAGAACTTCTGAGACTAAGTCATAAAGGGCTTATATTTTTTAAATTTCTCTTGTTCATAAAAAGTTCTATGCATAGTTTTACAGTGAGACTTTTATTTTTCCAGTTTTATTGGAAAAAATTGACATCACTATCATATATTGACATAAATACCATATATGTTTCAACTAACAATTCATCTTTCCAAATAGATACAACATAAAGGAAAAGCTTTTTCTCCTTGTGATGAGAACTCCTAGGATTTACTCTCAACAACTTACATATGCGATGTTACTTACAGTATCATGTTGTACATTTTCTATCCCTAATACTTATTTACATTGTAACTAGAAATGTGTACCTTTGATCACCTCCCTCCAGTCCCCCATAGTAGGATTTCCTTCTTTTTAAAGGTTGAATAATATCCCTCTGTGTGTGTGTTCACAACTTCTTTACTCATTCATTCATCCATCAGTGAGCACTTAGATTGTTTCCATGTTTTGACTATTATAAATAATGTGGCTGTGAACATGGAGTTGCAGATATTTTGCCAAGTTAGTGTTTTTATTGCCTTTGACTATATCCCCAGCAGTGGAATTGCTAGATCATGTAGTAATTTTTTTTCAATATTTTTAAGAACCTCTACACTGTTTTCCACAGTATAGTGGCTGCACCAGTTTACAATCCCACCAGCAGTGCACCAAGGATTCCTCTTTCTCCATATTCTCTCCAGCATTTCTCTCTTTTCTTTTTGGTGATGGACATTCTAATATGTGTGAGGTTATCTCATAGTGGTTTTATCCTGACTAGTGATGCTGAGCATCCTTTCATGTACCTGTTGGTCTTTCATATCTCTTTGAAGAAATATCCACTCAGGTTCTTTAATCATATTTTAATTGGGTTGTTCCTACTGAGTTGTATTAATTCTTTATATGTTTTCAATATTAACCCCTTATCAGAAAAATGGTTTGCAAACATTTTTCCAATTTTATAGGTTGCTTTTCAGTTGTGGATGGTTTCTTTTGCTGCATAGCAGCTCAGTTTCCTCTGAATATATCCCCAGTAATGAGTTGCTAGAACATAAAGCAGTTCTATTTTTAATTTTTTGAAGACTGTCTATCCTGTTTTCCATAGTATAGTCTCACTTGTTTAATTTCAGTGTTGCTTGTGCTTTAGAAGTCATATAAAAAAAATCATTACCAAGATCTATAATACTGCTTTTCCTGTTTTTGTCTAGGAATTTCACGGTTTCAGGTATTTAAGTCTTTAATTCATTTTGAGTTAATTTTCGTGACTGATGTAAGATTTGGATTTGGTTTCATTCTTTTACATGCAAATATCCATTCGGCCCAGCAGTATTTATTGAAGAAACAATCTTTTCTCCACTGAGTACTTTTGACTCCCTTGTCAAGTATTAGTTGACAATATATGCATAAGCTTATTTCTAGGCTCCTAATTCTGTTCTAGTGGAATGCTGTCTTTTTTTAGGCCAGTACTATACTGTTTTGATGATGATAATTTTATAATATAACTTGAAATTGTAGCGTGTGATGCCTCCTGTTTTGTTTCTCTCTCTCTGGATTGCTTTGGTTATTTTGGATCTTTTGTGGTTTTATATAAATTTTAGGATTTTTTTCTACTTCTGAAATAAATACCATTGGAATCTTGATAGAGATTGCAATGAATATTTTACTGTTTTGAAAGTACTACAAAGGAGATTTATTTATTTACTTTTCAGAAATTTCATTGTTACTATATAGAAACGTTACTATGTTTAAAATTTTATATCCTACAGCTTTTTCTTCAGTGACATCTTGTTCTTCATTTTTCTTGTGAAGGGAAATAAAGTAATGAATGAATTATGTCACCATCTTGATGACATTACTCTAAAGAAAAGTCAAGAGTTCTATGTATATAAAGCTAGTTTTATGTTTGAGTCATGTATTTCTCCTATTCTATCATTGTCTTTTAGATGTATCTGTGGTACATGTTTTTTTGTTTGTTTGTTTTTTTAGATTAATCAGTATATTTCTTTACAGATTTGGAATTTCTTGTAAAATTAGGGAAGTGTTTTTCTCTCCAAGATTATAAAATTTCACTAGAAGGAGTTGGAAATCATTTGGGCTGCAAACAAGAGAATATCCAGCCATTGTTCCTTAAGCTTCCCACTCACTAAATCCAGACTCTCAGAAATCCCCTAGAGACTCATATTTGCTTATCTTTCTCCTCTGAAAGCAGTCATTCTGATGCTTTCTGCCTCACAATCACAAGATTGGTACCATGGGGTCTGTATTCCAGGCAGGAAGAAGGAAGGGAAAGATGATTTGGGGGCTCACTTTAACAGGAAACCAAAGCTTCCACTCAAACTCTAAGCTGACATCTTTCTACACTTCAGTGTATCACATGACAGGGAGTCTGGGGGAATGAATATTTTATCTTGTCACATGACTTTTGTGAATAAAATTAGAATGTTTTTTTGAGTAGCAGCGTACCAGTCAGAACTTCCATGCTTTTACACTTTATCGACTTTACTACATCTGTAATATATTTATTATTATATCTAGTTAAGAGTGAGTTGAGAGGTTTGGGTTTACTTTTTTCTAAAAGCTATGTTTTTATCTCAACACCATGTATTCCTTCATACTGATTTAAATGATCACTTTTATTATATGCCAAACAGCCATATATATCAGATCTTGTTCTGTCTACTTTATTCTCTTTTCTTGTAAAGTCTCTATTAGTGAATCTAGCCTTACATTGTGTAAATTAGAGCTTTATTATACATTTTAGCATTTAATAACTAATTGCTCTTTCTTATCTTGTTTTTCTCTGTTGTTTTCATTAGTTTATATATGTGCATAAACAATCATTTTGTCAGATTCTAAACATTCCATTTTAATTTTGCTGGAAATCATGCTGAATGCTTATTTTATATTAGGGTGAATATAATCTTAATGATATATCTTGTATTGCTTTTGTAGAAGGGATACTTCTATCATAAAGTGTTCTAATGTTGGCATATAGGAGAGCTATTGATTTTTAATTTTTTTAACCAGCTACCTTACAGCCTCTCTAATAGTTTATATTAATTGGTTGATATCATATAGCCTGCAGGTAATTGTATTTTGTTTTGCTTAATATACTTTATATCTGTTCTCCCTCATTGCATTGGTAAATATAACTGGACAGTGTTAAATAATTACAGTAATAAATTTTGTTTTGTTTTTTACATTAATGAGGATGCTTCTAATGCTTTACTATGTCTTAGCTTGACTTTTGATTTTATATATGTACACATATATATGCACACACATACACACACACATACATATATATACCAGTATATAGAAAAATACATTAGGTCAAAGAAGCTTCTACCTATTATATTTCTTTTCAACAACTACTGAGATAATTATATGTGTTTTCTCTTTGAAATTAGCATATCCAGATAGTACAAGCAAATATATGGAAGTTTTACATTTTTATAAGTGTTAAATCTTTATGTGTCTCCTTTGCTTCTATACTTAAGTAATTCTTACCCAGAACTGAGATCAATTTTATATTCATCTCTACTGTCCTCTATTCTTTTTGTCTGATATCATGTTTTAGCATTTATCTTGGTGCAAGCTAGAATTTATTTGGAGTTTGACATGGATCATTTTTCTCTCGTCATAGGATTGCTAATTGAATAATCCATCTCCTCGCTACTAAAATGATTAGGAGGTTTTTTGCTTTTGTTGTTGTTGTGTTCCTTTAATGCTGTGGGAGGGATGGGATAGTTCCTTCCGACACTCTGATCCTTCTTAGCTTTGTTAATTAGTTTTCCGTATCTTGAAAAAGGTTGGTCAGCTCCATCCCTGATAAAGCACGAATGACATAAAAATAGGTCACTTTTTAGTTAGAAAATTGCAGATTCTTCCTCATCACTCTGCACATGTATTATACTCAAATCCCTGGAATTTTAGAGAATTCTGCTTTGCTCTGTTAATTTAGATACTGTGATAGTCACCAACATTTACTAAGTACAACTTTTTGATAAGCTGATGCCTCCGCTGCATATGTTCCTAGCTGAGCAACATGGGAAGCTTAATGTGTTATAAGGGTTGGTGAGCACACCTGGAAAGTCCAGCTAACTGATGTGAAGTTGCCACCCCATTACCCACGCTCGCCACCCAAAGCCAGTGTCCATTTGGAATGCAGGGGCAGTGAGAACCTGCTGGCATACAAAATGTGACCTCTGAATCCCACAGGGAAATTCCCATTAATGATGCTCAGATGTGTGTCCTTGGATTGCCTGAAATAAGCCGGCGAATTAATTCCAAGTGCCTTTCCTTCCCCTCATTTGTATATGTGCATCCTTTCCTATGTAATTTTCATCTTGCAACCAGAGCATAGTACTTTGATTTTTCTCTTCTGCTGACTACAGTTAACCTAAAAACTTTTCTGTACCTTTCTTCCTGACCATGTGATGCTGTAAGATAAAGAACATGTGGTGTATCTAGTAGCTCCTGATTCTTTCCCAAGATTTTAGATAAATACCTGTTTTGTGTTCTTTGCCTTTTTGATGAGAAGTCTTCCAATAGAAAATAGCAAATGATTCAAATAATTTTATATATGGGGTGAATTATTTAACTCAAATTTCAATAAAAAAGTTTTTTCTGAATAACCATTGGTAGGAAACTTTTATCCATTTAGACCCTTTGCTAAATTTCTTGTTCGTTCATTATAACTTTTAATTAAATTATGGGAACTCTTTTATATATCTGAAAATATTCATGTGTCCATAATGTCCATAATTCTACTAACTTTGTTCACAATTACTATTGTTTTACATTTACATTTATTAAAAATATGTCAGATGTTTTCCTTTATGATTTTTGTGTGTTGAGACATTTTTAAGAAAGTATTCTCATACTCCATGGTTACAAAAATATTTTCCTGAATTTTAAAAATTTAATTCAGCATATTTTTAACAATCCTTGATTGCATATGTAAACTTTTCTACTTTCCCCTAAAATTTGTCCTAAAATACTTATTTATTTATTATTAAAGTAATATTGGTTTGCAACCAAGTATGTATTTTGGCAGTTACAATAATAAATAAATTGCAGATACAGTAAAGTTGTTAAAGCATGCGGGTTCTGACTGATACACTGCTATTCAAAAAAAGTTCTAATTTTATTCATAAAGGTCATGTGACAAGATAAACGATTCATTCCCCAAGACTCCCTGTCATGTGATACACTGAAGTGTAGAAAGATGTCAGCTTAGAGTTTGAGTGGAAGCTTTGGTTTCCTGTTAAAGTGAGCCCCCAAGTCATCTTTCCCTTCCTTCTTCACGCCTGAAATACAGACCCCATGGTACCCATCTTGTGATCATACTTCTTCAATTTTATAATATTACGCTACACCTACTACCAAATTTCTACTAACTCTCTACACCTGTCTACTGGATCCCCTCTAACCTTCACTCCTAGACCCTTCCTCTCTGGTAACTTTAGTTCTATTACCAGAATTCATGAGTTTGCTTCATTTTGTCTTTTAATTTGTCCTCTTTATATTCTACATGCAAGTGAAATAATATAGTATTTGTTTTTCTCCTTCTGATTTATTTCACTCTATCATAATTCCCTTGAGTTCCATCCATGTTGTTGCAAATTGAAAAACTTCTTTGTAGCTGAGTAGCATTCGATTGTATATATAAATTATGTCATCTTTATCTACTTATCTGTCGATGGCCACATATGTTGTTTCCACATCTTAGCTGTGATAAATAGTGTTGCACTGAAGATAGGGGTGCATATATCTTTTTGACTTAGTGTTTTTATATTCTTTGGGTAGATACCTTGAAGTTTAATTGCTAGTTAATAAGGCAGTTAGTTCTATTTTTGACTTGTTGCAGCACCTCTATGCTGTTTTACAAAATGTCTGCACTATGTTTTTGCAGATAATATATGCTATATATTTATGTATATATAATATATATAATGTAGTTCTATTCCCACCAACATTATATGAGGGTTCCTTTTTTTTTACACCCTTTATAAAACTTCCCATTTCTAATCTTTTTGATATAGACCATCCTCACAGGTGTGAGGTAACATTGTGATTTTGATTTGCATTTCCCTAATAATAAGCCAGTATAATTTATTATATACTCTCTTCTTAACCACCAGTTTGAAATGATACCTATCTCATATATTCAATGCCTAAATGTGGAATTCTATTTTGGGGATCTCTAGTATGTTCCATAAATCTTCTCATCTGTGCTACATAAATACCACATTGCTTTGTTTATTGTAGTTGTATAGCGTATCTTAGAATCTAATAAAGCAACACCCCTTCCTTTTCTACATTTACTTAGCTGTTTGCACCTCTAATTTCCCTGGTGACTTTATGAAATCATTTAGCATTAAAAAAATTCAAATAGAGTGTCGAGACTAATTTGGGGTTGATAGGTATATTTTCAGTATCGAATGTTTCCATTTATTTACCTCCAGTTACTTATTTATTATAACTTAAAGTTTAGTCCCAATAGTGTGAATTCTTTGTCAATGTTCTCTTTTTCCAAGTGTCCTTTTGATGTTCTTACCCTTTTTAATTCCATATAAACTTTAGAATCTCTTTGTCAAGCTTTCCTTATCCTCTTTGGAACTATTAGAATTGGTTAAAGTCTGTCAGTGAATGTGAAAAGAACAAATGCCTTCATATAATAATTCCTCTCCAGAAATGTGGCACATCACTTCATTTAATCAGGATGTCGTGATTGTCTTCAGTGAAGCAGTTGCAGCTTACTAGCTTCATGTTTGCTTCATATGTTTGCTTTTTCTCAATATTTTATCATTTTTGATACTTTCCAAAAATTTTAACTCATCATGGTGGATACAGGAAAAAAAAAAACATTGAATACAAGGAGGGATCAATATTTGTTTCCCTTTGAGCTGATTCATTGAATCCTGTTCATTGCCCCCTATGTTCAAATAAACTTTCCATCTTCTTCTTCAGGGTTTGCTGAGTATACGGTCACATCATCTTTGATTTACTCTTCCTTTCTAACAAATGGCTCTCCTCTGAATATGTAAACCTGCTAAGTGGTGATAGTGTACTTTTTATTTTAAAAGAAAACAAAGGGAATGTCTTTAGTTTCCATCATTATATATTGAATGAAATGTTGGCTTAAGATATGTTTAAGAATTTTAGTGAGAGTGATTAGACATATATTGTATCTTTTTGTATGAGTCTTCTTCCTTTATCCTGGTCTATTGTCTTATTAGGTGTTTCTATAATTTCCTTGGCTTCTCATCTTGAGAATTTGAAGCAACTTTGTATCCTTTTGTTCAGATTCTTATACTAAATTAACTTCAAATGCATTATCTTCCTTTCTATAGGATGCTTTCTTTTTCTTAGTTTTATAGTATTTTACCCCGAGGTCCCAGATAGAATTTTTTCCCTTTTTCTTATTTTGTCTTGGATGGAAGAGAGAGTCATTCATGTCTAAGTTGTTTGGTGATGGTCAGGGAGTGTGATCTATTCTTGGCTTAGACTGCAGCCCCTCTAAGGTACCTGAGCACCTCAACAGAAATGAGGAGCAACACTCAGATCCATGCAGCAGGTCAACACAGTAGTACAGAGCAGAAGTCAGAAGACTGAGGACTAACAGAAGTAGTTTTCGCAATAGATCTTTGATCTTGTATATAATGCTCAAGTGCTCACCTTTCCAGTAGAAAATCAGATGTCTCAAAACTCTCACCCTTGCATGACTATCAAGTCTCTTCAGATCTATAGGTAGTTGATAGGCACACTCTGTCTCTCTTCCTTATGAGAATGACCATCTAGGATGGCTTGTTCAGTGAGAGATACCATCTTCTCTCCCTTCTGCCCTTCATTCTGACACTTGTATTGGTGAAGAACAAGAAGTACTTGAAAGGTTAGCTTGCCTAGTATTGGTGCCAGGCTCTGTTAATAATGCTTTGCTAGTCAGGACCACATCTCTGTAAGTATAGTGCCCTAGCTCCTGCCCTGGCATTTTCTGATATTATTTGACACAAACAGAATTTAAAAAAAAAACACTTCTGAGAGGGACAAAAGGTGTGACCTTGTACTTTATATATGAGGTTTGCTCTCTTTGGAATTTCATAAAACAGCAAAACTTCAGAAAATAAGACACAGATATCAATATATTATTTTTTCCCATAAATAATTTAACTTCCATCTATTTTCTCATTCGTCTATCCATTCAGCATTCATCAGGTATTTATTGAATGCCTGTTAATATACCAGATCTTGAGTATATGACTGAGAGCAGGAGTCTGCACCTTACCATCCACCAATGAGTCCAGCTCATTGTTGAGAAGATAAGCATCAACCCCATAAATCATACAAACGAGCATAAAATTATAACTTTCAATATGTGAGAGAAGGGAGTACATAAGGACAGTAAAAGCTTCATGAAAGGAAACATGATTAGGAAGTGTCTTAGAGTGAATAGCAGTCATCCTTACATTCTTACAGTCTTAGAGAAAGCTGTCGCACCAGAAATGAAGGACTTCATCCTAGAATAAAAGCTATCCCTTCCAACTGAATAAGCTTTGCGTTTTGAAAATTACATTTTCCCCATTTTGCTTGCATTTAGATCCAGGGTTTGTTGGCCAAGGAGGGGGTTTGTTCTTGCAAATGCACATGTGTGTAGTTTCCAGATAGTGTCCACTGAAATGCTGACAACTACTCAGCAGAGCATCATGGATCACAAATCAAAGGCTTCATATTACACAGTTCAGATATGGACGTTTCCAGGGGGTTTTCTGTTTAAAGAATAGCTCTTCTATAAGGTGATGACACTGCAGAATGGTCTGGATGGTATGGTGTGGGCACTGGTGACTAGCCCTGGTGACTAGCAGGGCACCTGAGATAAAGGTGCCTTCCACTGTCTTTACTCCCCAGGAATGGACTTGCTCTTTGTTATCTTTTGGGATTCCACATACAATTTCTCTCTGAATTGAATTTGGGATTTTGCATATAATTTCTATATGCTTTCCATTATTTGTTACCTAAAAAGAAAATAAATATAAATATGTATTGAATGTATGTATGTTGAAGATGTTCTTGAACTTGAAAAAATAATTGAAATTAAAATGTTATCAGATGGAAAGATACAGAAACATACAAGGATGGCAATAAAATGACACTAAAACAGTCAAACAGGAGAATATTTTCTATGCTAAACATCCATTCATATAAGAATTCTCTCAGTAAGATTCAGAGCTAATCATTCTTGAAGAATACTGAGCTTCTTGAGGATAAATGCAAATATAAGTATGAATAGAAAAGTCTAAAATATCATAAATATGTGGGAGGGTTACTTCTTTCTGATAATAAACTATGTCAACTGGATAAAAAACAGAACACAAAGTGATGGTAGCATTTCAAATTTCCATTGCAAGAGGAAATGGACTGAGTTCTGTTAGTGATATACAAATATATATGTACTTATGATGGAGGCTTATCTAAAAGAAATTGAAACACATTACAATGCACAATAAAAATTGGTTGTTGCAAGTGAGTCATAACACCTGTGTAGGGAGGAAACAAAGAACAGAAAATTCTATGGTATGGATTCCAAAAGCAACTTCCTGACATCCAAATGTTAGAGCCGCAGGAAACACATAGATGGTGATTTCAGGGTTTCTTTTGTATTTGTGAGGATTTGCTTTTAGAAAAGATCACAGCTGTCTGAGGCATTTTTAACTTTATTTTCTTACTTCACTTTTTTCCCCAAGTCACTGCTGGGACATAATTTAAGTCAATTTGGTCATTGTAATTGTCAGGAACTACTGTGAGGGGATTATATTTCAGTGATCTTTAATACTTAGCAGTAGATGATGTCTGTTTAGGTGGTCTGTCTCTTCTTCCCAAATCCTTCAACTCAAGGTGTGCTTCAAATAAAGGAAGTCTCTGAACTCCACTACACATAGAGTTTATTTATTAATAAGGAGGCCCACACTCAAATTTTAAAACCTACACTGTAAAATTTTGACAATTCCAATTCTGTATGTTTAGGAAACTGATTTGCCATAACTTGGCAGGTTCCTTTGGGGCGTATTTTCAGGCTAGGTTTCAGTTGGTCTTCTCATTGGAATCACATAAAAAGAATTTTACATAAGCTGTTTACCATGGGACTGGTCAAAATCCCAAATTTAAAGAGCAAAGGCTGGGATAATTTGATGCCTAGATCTCCCTATTTTGTTCATACAGTTGTGGAGGTACAAGTACTATATTTCTGTTTTCATCAGGTCTCTTGAACACTACTTATTTCATCAGTAAAAAATCTTATCACATCCATGATGTTTATTAGCTCACCACTTACATCGATGAGAGAATTTAGGTAACAGCTCAATTAACTGACTCAATGTAGACTTCCATTAGCACACTGTGGTCAACCACTCTTAACCTGTTTAGCTCCTACTGGTGTATTTCAGGTATTTACCAACAGCCCTAAGTGTAAAATAAGATGAGAATTCACATGCATATCTAATTGAACTGAAGTATTTCAAAGATAAATTATACAGGACCAGCTATTTCCACTAGTTAATTCTATAAAACAGTTAAAAAAGAATTAACATTGGCTATTCTTAAACTCTTCCAAAATATGGAAGAGGTAGGAACACTCACTTTATAAGTCCAAAATTACCTTGATCCTCAACAAAATATTAGAAAACCAATTTCAACAGTAAATTAAAAAGATGATACGCCTGATTGAATGGGATTTATTCCAGAGGTACAAGGATGATTCCATATCTGAACATTAATCATTGTGACTGATTTTAAAAAAGGAAGAATAAAAATTAGATTATCTTATCAATAAATGCAGAAAAAACATTTGACAGAATTAAACATCCTTTCATAATAAAGGTTCTTAACAAAGTAGGTGTAGAGGAAATGTACCTTAACATAGTAAAAGCCATATACTGCAAGCCCACAGCTAACACCGTACTCAGTGAGGAAACACTGAAAGCTTTTACTCTAAATTAAGAACAGACAATGATGTCTACTCTCATCACTTTTACTCCACAAAGTACTAGAAGTCCTAACCAGAAGAATCAGGCAAGAAAGAAATAAAAGGTATCCAAATCAGAAAAGAAGTAAAATTCCCTGTATGTAACATGACCTTATAAATAGAAAACCCTAAAGACTTCACAAAAACTTTTAGAACTAATTTTTAAAATTTAGCAAAGTTACCTGATACAAACTAAATACACAAAAATTAGTTGTGTTTCTATATACAAACAATAGATTATCAGAAAAAGGTATTAAGAAAGCAGTCCCATTTAATTAGTAACAAAAAATAATAAAATCCGTAGGAATAAATTTAAAGATGTGAAAGATCTATACACTGAAAACAATAAGATATTGATGACAGAAACAGAAGATACAGGAAAATGGAAAGATATTCCATGCTCATGAATTGGAAGAATTCATATTGTTAAAATGTCCCTACTATCTAAAACAATCTATATATTCAATTCAACCTACAAAAATTCCAAAGATTTTTTTCACAGAAATAGGAAACACAGTGCTTAAATTTGTATGGAACTATAAGAGACTGTGAATAACTAAAGCAATCTTGAGGAAGAACAGCAAAACTAGAGGCATCATAATTTCTAGTTTCAAACTACATTAGTAAGTTGTAATAATTCAAACAGTATGGCATTGTCATAAAAACAGACAATAGACAAATGGGACAATAGACAAAGGAACCAATAATATATTTGGAGACAAGGTAGTCTCTTTGACCAAGAGTGTTGAGAAAACTGGATAGCCACATGCAAAATAATGAAATTAGACTTCTATCTTAGACCATAATAAAAAATCAACTCAAATGAATTAAAATCTTGAATGTAATATCTGAAATCATAAAATTAGAAGAAAACCTAAGGGATAAACTCCTTGACATCTGTTTTGGCAGTCATTTTTTATTTGATACTAAAAGCAATGACAATGAAAGCAAAATTAAGTTAGTGGGACTACATTGAACTAAAAAGCCCAAGCAAGGAAATGATCAACAAAAAATGAAAAGGCAGCCTATAGAATGGAACAAAATATTTGCATACCATATACCCAATAAGGAATTAATATCCAACATATGCAAGGAACTCCTATAACTCAATAGCAAAAAAAAAAAAAGAACAAAACAAAGCATAACCCAATTGAAAAATTGACCAAGAAATTGAATAGATATTTTTCCCTAAAGAAAACATGCAGATGGCCAACAGGTACAGGTAAAGATGTTCAGTCAGTTATCATTAGGGAAATGCACATTTAAAGTCCAATGATATGGCATCTCAAATCCGTTAAAGTGGCTGTTATTTAAAAAATAGCAAATGCTGGCAAGGATATAGAGAAAAGGGAAACCATGTACAATATTGGCAGGAATGTAAACTGGTACAGATAGTATACAAAACAGTATGAAGATTTCTCAAGAAATTAGAAATAGTACTACCAAATGATTCTGCTGCTTTTGGTTATATATTCAAAGGAAATAAAATCATTATCTTGAAGAGGTATCTATACTTCCATAGTCACAGCAGCATTACTCACAGTAGTCAAATTATAGAAACAATCTAAGTCTGTCAATCAGCGGATAGTTACAGATCTCTGTGATAAACCAAGCAGGCACTCTTTTGGAAGTATTTTAGGCAGATTTATTATGCGTGGGCTCCCACAAAGGCTGAGCACAGGCTTCCAGTTAGGGCACACTTATATATGTTAGAACAAGCATGGGAAGAGAGGGATGTAAATTAGGGGAGGGGCTTTCAACATGGGCAATTCTTTGCCTTCTGGCAACATTCCAGAAAGCTCAGGTCACAGAATGGTTTTTTGGTTTTGCTAGCTCAGCAGTTTTTATGGCTGTCGTCATGGTTGCTAGAAGCAGCAAGAAGGCCTTTTCCCCTCACATTCCCCCCTCTTGTCCCTTAAACTGATTGATTCTCAAAAAGGGACATTGATCATTCTACTTTCTGCTGAATGGGACTGTAGTGGGATTGAGGTATCTTGGACCATCTGAATATAGGAAGAAGAAATAGCAGTGTTGTTCATTATAGCGGGGTACAGGGTTATATTGCTGTGCTAACAGGATTTGCTCTGTTGTGACCTGCTGAACAATTGTGTTTATGGTGAACCGAATCAGGCCTACTATGGCAGGTAGGAGACAAGGGAGTAATAGACAGACTCTCAAAATGAGTCCCATGATTTCTAACAGAGTTTTAAATCCTCGATCCAAGAAAACCATTTTGAGTCAAAGAGGGACTCCCAATTCTGGTGTGGACATAGGCTATTTTTCACATGCCACTCGCTATATCTTTAACTATTTTCCCGTTATCATCTATTTGTAAACAGTAGTTTGTCAAATTAAACTTAATGCAAATTCTTCCTTCTTCTACTAATAGGTAATCTAAAGCTAATTGGTTTTACAGGATTGTATCTCTCATCTGGGTAGCCTGGTCTGCCAATAAGTCTAGTGCAGTAGCTGTTTGATTAGTAATTGCCTTAGCTATGGCTTGTAATATTGTTAATCAATTCAGGAGGTAGATGAGGGTTCAGTAGCCCTAACTGCCATCTTGCGTCCAAGTGGCAGGACCATAGGTCTGAATTGTTCTTTCAGGGGACTATTCATTGGCCCATCCATTAGCATCACCAGTTGAAGTAAGACCAGTGTCTGTGTTTCTCTTTGGTCTGCCTAACTCATCATAAACTTTAATAACTAGTGTCTCCCCTACAGACTTTCCTAGGAGGAAGAACTGAGGCCAAATTATGCCAATGATCTATATAAACTGACAGGTAGCAATCCCACAGAAGGGGTCTGCAGATCTGGCTGACAAAGACAAATGGGAGAAATAAGGCCCAGAGTAAGATAAGAACAATGAGCAGAGATAGACACAGGGTCTCCTGGTGGGTCAATCAGCTCCTCTAAACCTCTGATGGATTACATGTCAGCCTGAGATGTGTGGGAGACAACTGCTGGTCAGTCCGGGTGGAGTCCTGGTTGGAGGGGTCTCTCCCTTGGTTGGGAGATCCGCTGCTCTGGTGGGTTGTCTTCACTCTGGAATGATGAATCCAGGCATCCAGTCCTGTAACTTTAAGGGCTATGGGAGAAGTTAGTATGACAAGATAAAATCCCTTCCAGATAGGTGAAAGGGGTTCTCTTTCCAGTCTTTCATCTATACATAGTCTTCTGGTTTAAATGGGTGCACTGAGGTCCTGAGGGAGATTGGGATTCAATTAATCACCCATTTATGGATTTTATTAATTGGTTTTCCAAGGCCCAAAAGTTGTTTCTAGATTTCTAAGTTTTCTGGTTCCTTTAGGTCCCCCTCCATTGTATTTAAGGGGGCGGGTTCTACTATATAGGATCTCAAAAGGGGAAAATCCTATTCTGCCTCTTGGGGGACAGCATGCCCATAGGAGGGCTAGCTTCTTGATATAACTTAGCTATAGCTTGTTTGAGGGTCTGGTTCATGCATTCTACCTTTCCTGACCTCTGGGGCCAATAGGCCCTATGTAAGTTCCATTAAATACCTAGGGCCTTAGCTATCTGTTGCATTACCTCTGCTATGAAGCCTGGGCCATTGTCTGATCCTATAGTCAATGACATCCCGTATCCTGGGATAATGTCTTTTCTTGGTTACCTCTCTGGCCTTTTCTGTATGGGTGGGGTATGCTTTGCTGCAGTCTGAGAAGGTTCAGATAAAAACTAAGAGATATTTATTCCCTCAGCTTAGTCCTATCTCAGTAAAGTTTATCTCTAAATCTTCAAAGGGAGTCTGGTCACTGCATTGAATTTCTGCTGGTCCAATAGGACCCTGTCTGATGTTGTTCTGTGCACAAAGGAGGCAGTGCTGTATCACTGAGGCACAGAGGGATGGCAGTGTCAGGTAGTACAGACTTCAACAAGGTTTCTAAAACAGTTTTTCCTAGGTGTGTAAGTTCATGCTGCTGAAGGACTACCCAGTGTGTTAGTTGTCCTGGCACAGATTCTGTGGTCTGGGAGCACCCACCATCCTTCTTTTATTATCTTTCTCCCTTTTTGTTGTGTCCATTCCTTTCTGATGCCCTTTGCAGTGTATGTCTGCTGCTTCCTTGGGCGTCCAAACTACCCCTAGTAGTTGTATGATTTCTTCTTAATTTTTAATTTGTCTTTCTGCTATTAAAAGTCCTTTTCCCATACATATATAGCCCCATGTACATGCAGAGTGGCATAGGTATAGCGTGAGTTGATGCAGATGTTGATGCATTTATCCTTGCTGAGTTCTAGTGCCCTGACTAGGGTCCATATTTCTGCTGTCTGGACTGACAGGCAAAGTTTGTCTCCATAGTCTCATAGTCCAATATAACTGCTTACCCAGCGTGTCTCTTGCCTCCATCTATGAAACTACCATCTGTATGAAGAACGAGGTCAGGGTTTTGCAGGGGCTTCTTCTGTCAAGTCTGGTCAGCTAGAATAGACTCATCAAGAACCTCTGGGCAGTCATGCACCGGAGCCCCTGTAACAACAGGCAAGAAGGTGGTGGGGTTTAAGGTTTTTTTGCTTCCAGTTGCACCTGTGGGTTTTCACACAGGAGTCCTTGGTACTGGGTCACCTAGGCATGAGTTAGTCAGTGCTGTCCCTTCACATCCACAAGCGTGATGACAGAATAGGACACTTTAAAATTTAGGTTCTGTCCCAATGTAAGCTTGTCTGCCTCTTTAACTAGCAGCGTAGCAGCTGCAAGAGCTTCTAAGACAAGGTGGCCAGCTTGTTGCATCCAGGTCAGTCTGCTTTGACAGGTAAGCTACTGGTCTCTGCCAAGGCCCAAATTCTTGAGTTAGTATTCCCAGAGCTACCCGTTGTTCTCATGTACAAACAGGTTAAAGTCCCGTGCCACATCTGGGCGTTTCAAGATGAGTGCCTCAGTTATGATAGCTTTTTCTTGTTCTGGTCCCTAATCAAGAGGTGCCTTCTCCCCTTTGAGGGCCTCATATAAGGGCTTTGCCATCTCTGAAAACCCTGGGATCCATATGCGACAGAATTCTGAGGCTCCTAGAAACTCCGGGTCTGCCACTGAGTAGTGGGAACTGGAATGGCACATATGGCCTCTTTTCTCTCAGCTCTTAATCCCATTTCGCTTGAGTGATTCAGGAGCCTAGGTACTTGACTTTTTTCAAGCATATTTGAGCCCTTTTCTTAGAGACCCCGTAGCCTGCTTAAGTCAGGAGCTGCAATAGGGCCCTAGTTTCTTCCCAGCATTGAGCTCGAGTGTGACTAGCTATTAGGAGGTCATCTACATATAGGAGAAAGATGCATCCTAAGTCCTGACCTGGAAACTTGGACAGGTCACATGATAGTGTCCCACTGAACAGGGTTGGTGAGATTTTGAACACTTAAGGCAGCCTGGTCCAAATGAATTGTTCCTTAGTCCCTGTGTTCGGGTTCTTCCACTCAAAGGCAAATGGGCTGGCTACTGGGTGCCAAGTGAAGACATACAGAAAAAGGCATCCTTTAAGTCCAAACAAGTAAACCATTCTGCCTCTGATGGTGTCAGTCCTAGTGGGGTATATGGGTTTGGCAACATCGAATGTAGGATAATGACTGCTTCATTGATGGCCCTTAGGTCCTGGGCTGGCCAGTAGTCATTCGATCCTAGTTTCTTTATCTAATGCAGTTGTGCTGAGCCGTCTGGGGTGAAGGTTATTTCTGCTTTTACTTTAGCCAGAAGATCTCTGCCCATCAGAGATACTGGGCAGTCTGGCATTACAAAAACTCATGGACTTGGCGGCCTCCCATCTGGCATCTGCAGGGGCCACAGAATAGTCTTCGGGTCTTGGCTCTGGTAGCCCCTATGATGGTGGCCTCCTGCTCTGAGAGGGGTGCTACCTTGTGAGTAACAAGTGAGTGTTCAGCCCCCATATTGACCATAAAGTTCACAGTCTGGCTTCCAATTTTCTTTTTGACTATGGGCTCATGGGGGCCTACTTGGAAAGAGCCTGGTCTGTCCTAATCAGAGTGTTTTTGCCAAGGCTAGCATCATCAGGTCTGCTTCAGGTGGCTCAGGCCAGTATCGGCTAAGCAGGTTGGAAGAACTTGGTTTCCCTTCTCTGGTGGTTTGGACATTTGTTTTTCCATTGCCCCATTTTCTTGCAGTATGTACACTGGTCCCAACTTAAGGAAGCCTTCCTCCCTTGTCCTCTGGCTCCTGTCTTGTAACCTCCCTTTTCCATGGCAGACGGGGGTGTCCTAAGGCAGCTGCTAGAAGGTTTACTTTTTCGTTTTCCTCAGCTGCTTGTCAGCCTCCTTCCTCAGTGCCAGAGTCTCATGACGGGGAATCATCAGGAAGGGCTTCTTTTACTCAATTTTCTGTGTTTATGGTACCAACCGGGGCCTGACTCTGCAGTCATTTTCTAGCCTCTGTCATAATTCTCATTCACTCCTCAGTATTGAAGAGAGTGAGAAGGAGTTAGTGGCAGTCAACCCATGTTGGCCTCTGGGTCTGAAAGACTGATTGCAGGAGACCAATCATGGCCTGAGGCTTTTCAGAGTATGGGACATGGTGCATCCAAGTCAGGAGATCAGTTGTAGTGAAAGGCTGATCATAAAAGACTTATCCCCTTATTGTAGGGTCCCATTGAGAACCCCTGGCTTCATGGAGGGGCATTTCCATGGCCGCTGGTGGCTTGGGTCCTTGATTGGCTGATCTCAGGTGTCTGTTTTCCTTTCCTTTCTGACTAAAACCTTACATTGTCTTTGAGTACTAATGCAGAACCGGACCCACAGAGGCTTGGCTTGGGCAATTTCTAACTACTGGTCCATATATGGAAACTGATCAGGGGTGGCCTGGGTTTCCTATTACATCTTTGTAAACAGCCCTCACTGTGGGGAGATCTAAGGTCCTCTCTGATGATAATCTTACCCCAAAGGCTGGCCATGCCAATTTACAAAGTGTGCACATTAAAATATTTTCCAATTTTATTTGTCAAATATACTGTTAAGGCTCTCCTTGGGACAAACCAAGCAGGCACTCCTTGGAAATATTTTAGCAGATTTATTACATGTGGCCTCATCACGGATCCTTCGCTGAAGTCTGAGCACTAGCTTCAGGTTAGGGTACATTTATATAGGTTAAAGCAAATGCGGAAAGAGAGAGATGTAAATTAGAGTGGGGGGTTTCCAGCAGGGGAAGTTCTTTGTCTGCTGGTGATTTATCAGTTGTTTACAGCATTCCACTGAGCAGGATGTTTTATGGCTCTGCTAGCTTGGTGGTTTCACAGCTGTCTTCATGGCTGCTGGAAGCCGGGGGCAGGTCTTTTCTGTCACAATACCTTAGTAAAACTGACAAAAAGCAACATCCTTTCTTCAGTCTTTTGTTTCTTCTAAATCCTTCACTATATTAATCTCTCATGTAATTAAGGGAAGTATAATAAGAAAATAATCCAGGATGATCCCTACCCACACACACAATAATGTTCCTTGAGGCAACAACTTGAGTTTATTTCAAGTTTTTTGTTTGTTTTTTAAAGAAAGGCACAGGCAAGAATGATGGCAAGTAGACAGGCAGGCAGGGAAAAAGAGAAGGAAGAAGCATTTATTTATCTCCTTTAGTTATTCATCTTGGTTGTCCCCTGGTCAGGAGCCCAGGTCCTTGGGATGTGTGTGGACTACACTGCAGCAGACTTATCATCTAGGCCACCATGGCAAGCCACTCCTCCAGATTTTAAAATTAGAGGTTTTGTTAGAAAAATACAAAACAGCTAATTCCAGACATTAGAGTGAGTCTTCAGGAAAAAATTCATATAAGACTAAAACCAAGGAAAGCTGAATGGTCAGAGAAAATTTGTGCTATATATCTAGCAAAACTAGAAATTAGTGAGCAGTGAATTGAGTGTTAATTGTACTCCTCCAGCCTGCTATGTTACTGTTCTCCCCTTCATAGGATGTACTAATGAATACATACATTTATGTAAGTTAGTTTCCTGGTCTATTTTAGATAAGATTTAGTTTATTAATGAGAACCTAATGTATTTAAAATTCTCTAAATTTTCCGTTTGACTCTGTCTTTAGATATGTAGACTCTATTAGTATTTCACCAAATACAGAAGCATTAATGTGTAAATGTTTTGAGTATTCCCATGGAAAATTTTAAATTATTAGGTTATAGCTATGGGTGTGGAAATCACCTGGAAGGCTTGTTGAAAACAGATTGCCAAGTCCCACCCCCAGAGTTTCTGATTCTTTTGGTATGGAGTAGATCCAAGAATTTGCATGTCTAACCAGAGACCAGACAACTCTTTGAGAATGGATGGTGGTCTCCCACTCCCTTCCATTGTAAGGATCCTTATTTAAGAAATAATAAGCAACAGGAAAACATGTCTTCAATTGTAAAATTGTAGAAAGGAAAAAAAAGTTTCCTCAAATGATCATTCTATATTATCTTTCAGTAAATAATGGTGTATCATTAAATAAACTCAGACTTTTCTCTTAAGATTAAATATACATGGTTCATATATGTATTTTCTAACACAGACCTAATGTGCATCAATAAAAAATATAGAAACATAATAGATATAAAGATGATAGAAATATTTAGAGTCTCAAATAAAGGATGCGCCCCACCCCCTGTCTTTGCTATAATTATATATAAAGGAAGTTTCTAAAATTATCACTGACAAAAGAAGTTAGACATGGACAATGAAGTTTCTGGACAGAAAGGAGAAAAATTCAAGTATGGGGAGAAAATCAGGCTGATAGGAGAAACCTCACAACTGAGATACAAGTGAGAATTATGCATTGTATGGGAGGCTCGTTAACTTAACACATGCAATGTTACAGCAATCTTGAATACAATTCTTAAAGCATAATCAACATATACATCATTAAAAGCATTTTGGATCATAGGATTTATCTCTTTTGAGTTGCTGAAGACTCAGTATATAAAACATTTATAGTTAAAACACCCATTAAATGAGATATTGTATGGTTCATACATGCTGGATATTGTTATGCCATGAATTTTTTTCAATGCCACAAGAAAAACATTTTTTTTGAAAACTATTTCATTACTAGCCTGCTCTCCAAGTGTTAGAGAAACTGCAAAGCTGTGTTTTCTATCAGGGCAGGGCGTTTTCTAGAAAAGAAGCCAAGACTCTTGTTCTCAGACCTCACTCCAGCTGGCGTTGCATCCCCAGGGCCTTCCAACCCGTAGGAACTCAGAAGGAAAAGAAGGTCAGGACAAAAGCAGCACTCCTTGAACACCTCCTCTGTGCCTGCTTTTTTACACAGACATCTCATTGACCAACCCTGTGAAGCTCGGATGCCCAGAAAGACAGCTCACACTGGCCTGAGTCCTGAGGTCCTGCTCCCCATTCCTGACCCACCACAGTCAAAAGCAGGCACTAAAGACAGAAAATCTTTCTGACCCTAGAGGAGTCCAGAAACATTCAAATTTAAATGAACTCTTAAATCATTAAATACTTAAAGCTTTCTATTTAAATTAGCAGCTTACCAATTACTCATCAGTCGCATATTTAAGGTGAATGTTTTATTCCTTTAAAAATGTGGAGACTTTAAGCAAGTATCTTTTTTTTTTTTTAAGAGGAACAAAGTAAACACTCAATGTGATAAAGCATGGCTTTTTAAAATTAAGTAGACTAAACTGTTTTATTAAGCCTGATGAATTACTGAAAGGAACAGAAAGTATTGGTATTATTTTATTATGGTGATTTGGTTTTTATTTTTACTTTTTTTATTGTTAGGCTGTTACTTGTTTAATGGAAAAGATTTCTCATTATTGATGATAAGCATAAAAATGGTATAAAGAAGGAGGCAGATTTTAAGGTTAGTGCACAGCAGTTTTTCTGTCTGTCGGACAGGACAGCCACTCTGGGCAGGTTTCTACTTTGATTAGCAGGGAGGTTAATGTGGCTTTCTACTCTGTGGTGCTTTAGGATAGTTTAATGTCACGGTTGGCTGTACTCCTTTCTTGCATTGTCCAGGATTGCTATGTAATTCTTTGCTCACTCATCCCCCTCCTGTTTCTGCCCTGCCCCCGTGTCTCCACAGATCATTTTGTGTTTCTCTCCAGTTGGTCACACGCTGAGGGTTAGAGCTCGGAAGTTCCCAGCCATAGTTAACTGCACGGCTATTGACTGGTTTCATGAGTGGCCACAGGAGGCTCTGGTCTCAGTCAGCAGGAGGTTCATTAAGGAAACCAAGGGAATTGAGGTATGCTGCTCAGCCTCTGAATCTCTCTCTCTCTCTCTCTCTCTCTCTCTCTCTCTCTCTCTCTCTCTCTCTCTCTCTCTCTCTCTCTCTCTCTCTCTCTCTCTCCTCTCTCTCTCTCTCTCTCTCTCCCTCCCTCCCTCCCTCCCTCCCTCCTCTTAACAAGTAAGCAGTTTCGAAAATATACCTCCTGTCAGAAAATTGTCTATCTTTGTTAAGCTCATCTTTGTGAGTTTGCACTCTATCCAACTTGAAGGCTGATGTTTTTGCAGTGAGTTAAGATGCACAAACACGTATGCACAAACCACACAGAGCATTGAACATGTTCTAACTCACACACAGTCTCACCAGAAGGCCAGGATCATTACTTCCTTGAATCAATAGGCCTTACTGAATACAAATCCTTTAAATACACAACTAAAAACCCAAACACAAAAGTAACTACCGAGAGCCATGCAATGCTTGATCTTAACAAAGTAAGGCAATTCATTGTGATTTTTCTCATGACAGTTTAGAGAAAAATTAGCTCCATAAATTCAGCAATCACTAAGTCAAATCACATATCTGCTTTTTTGTTTTACAGGTTATGTGTGTCATTTGATCACAATGAAATTTGTACCTCCTATTACCTTTTCAAATGGTTACACACAACCAAAACTAAATAACTTTCAAGTGTTCAGATTCGAGGGGAAAGGGAGAGGTAAATATGAAAGCATCATTTAGGCTTCCTAGAAATGAAGCTTTTAAAAAATCTAGTGTCTTTCTGATTAAATAGACTGGAGGGTGATTCCACATTTCTTAGAGACTTTTATCTTCTGATCCCACAAGGAATCAAAGGAATGTGCCAAGGATGCATCAAATTCTGAAGTAATTCTCTGAGCCAAAAGCAGAATTGGGGAAATGTAAGGAGTTCAGTCTGTTTCCGGGTGGAAGTTTATCATGAATGGGGACTGCTCACTATAGCTTTCCTTACTCCCAAAAACATGCCTGCTCCTTTTCCAAAGCAATCATTTATTATTTTGTTAAACATTATATATTTTAGTGGCATCAGATTGTTAGAATAATAGGCTATGTTTACATATTTAATTATCTGCATGTGACTTGCCTTATTGCTTAATTTTTATCTTTATATATTATGTCTACCTCTAATCTGTATATGTATAGTTTTATCATAAACGGTTTCTCTTTCCCCTAATGTCTGTTAATGTAATTATTTAATACCAGATTCCAGGGAGGAAGTGGCAAGTAACATAACATATGTATATGGTAGAGGCTTCATGCTATTCATATACCTCCTCTCTTTTTCTCCACACATAGAATTTTCTATAAATCAGTGAAAAAGAAGATCTATTTCACTGCTTTTTTCCAAAACCAGAAATTTATTTTTCTTGCCTGCTCTACACTCATTTTTAACAATGAACATGTGCTGGGTCTTAAAACTCAGCAGCAACAACATCTTCTGGATGAAAAATTATTCATTTAATGCATGGTACTAATTTTTCAAGTGACTTACTTTTTTTACTAGCCTGGGGGGGATCTTCATAGCCTCTCTTCTATTATGAAAATACATGTCAGTTTGTTGTCTTGAACAAATGATTAGAGTGATGAACACTCACAGGAGTGCTTCATGTCTGTCTGAAACACCGTGTCACTACTGCTTATCTTCCTAAAGACTCAAAGAAACCCACCCTCTTCATCAGACTAAAACACTACATCAAGTCAAGTCCTCCAGAAATACTTTACAGTCTGGAAAACGATTACATATAATATATAATACACAGTCTATGCTATATATAATGGTGGCAAATAATGGTCACAATGAACACATGTCAAACTCACTTGATTTACTGCATCACTGGATTTCTGTAAGGTACTACTTTTCTAATAATACAAAAGAGTTCAGAACACCCATGTTTTAGACACAGAGTTCGTATGTGTCTTTTGGTAGCAAAATTCTGTTTTATCCCGCTCATTTTCATTTTATCACATGCCTTTCATAAGGAAGAATGAGGGACCTGTGCCCTGTTGTCCTTAAATTCAGTTTCTCAAATGGCGGGCAACCAGAATTTGCAGCGTGGTGGATATCAGTGTGGGTCACGGCGCTTTTGTCCTTGTCTTTGCTGCTCTGGTGCAGACTTTTCTCTCGTCAAGGTAGGAGTCACTTAGCGCGCTGTTACTGCTGAAGGAGCGTTGATATGCAGTGACCATTGACATCTGCTGGATGAGACAGGACTTGCACCATGTTGAGTCCAGAGGGCTCCTGGCAGGTGCTAAGCTTTATCTGGTGGTATCACGACGCCTCCTATAGGATGCTGAATGCCAAACAGGAATTTAAAAAGCACTTTGACATTTCTGTGGAGGTGAATTATGCCTGCCAACAAATTAGCCAAATGATTTCATTTCAGTGCAGTGTGCTTATTTAACTTTCCCACCTTCCTAATTTGTTACTCAGGAGCAGTCATTATCATTCAGAGAGCAGCACGCCCATGTTCTTTTAAAAATGGGTGGTGTGTGTCGTACCTTTTTATTTTTTATTTTTGGAGAGGTCACAAATAGCTTTAAAATTTTTTAGTGGGTACTAATTTGATCACTTCCTGAGACTTAATTTCCACCATTAAGACAGAAAGTTATCCACATAATTTAAGCACTTCTCAGTTATTGACCTCATTTGGTAAGTGTAAGGTAATTTATACCAGGTGACCTCCTTTAGCCACAGAGAAAGGATTAGTTAAAGGCAAGCAGTTCTGTGTATGTTGACATATAATTTTCAATCAGTAAACACTAAGCACCAAGGGGTGTGGGCTGATGGTGTCTAAATATTTGTGCTATTTTTCTGTCACCTGATATTGAACTAAATGACAGCTGACAGAAACACCAAAATTGTTTGACACTTGAGTATTGCTGGGTATTTATCTGAAGACTTTGTGTCAACACACAGGAGATTCAGAAATGGAGATGGGAGGATGCAGGGTAAGGAGTGGGAAAGGAAAGGTCGTCTTAGCATCCCTGGGATTCATTGCCAATGCTGTGAGAGCTCAGGGGAGCGCATCCGGAGGACTCTGAGAAGTGCATGCATGGGTCCTCATTAAGAACATTCAAGAAAAAAAAGGCAGGATAGATGGATGGTAAAAGACAAGTAGTGTTTTTACTTTTTCCAGTCAAAAGGAGTAATAGACTTTCTTGAAAGCAAGGCTCGATGATAGTAGAATCTACTGAATGGAAATGAAAAGATGATTTTTCTGAGTGAGGAGTAGAACAGAGATCTGAGTAACATGAGGGAGCTCTTTTTATTTTTTTTCAGGCATGTTGGCCAACTGGCAAGTTGAAATTCTCTGTTCTTTTGATATGATGCAACTTAAAAGTAATTCCACGAACTTGGTAGCATCAGATTTTTTTTTTTTCATGAAATGAATTTTTCCACATGACACCACCTTTTCAATCCAGGACTTGTGACAGGATTTGGTAACATATGAATGACACAGTTTACTACCATATCCCAAACAAATCATGAAAAATGTCTCCTCAAAGAGGAAAGTTACTTAAAAGCAGTATTTAAAGAGTTGTTTATTCAGAGGTCTCTAAGTTCTTCTTAAAATGTCACGCCAAGCATGAAGAGTGAACATTTTGTCACTGCTAACTAGATGGGCAACATTTCTTTTGACGTTAGCACAGTTCTTTCTTTGAAATATAAATTAGCATTATCCAATATGAGCAGAAAAAAAAAAAACTTATGCAATGAAAATTTTATGAATCTCGGAATATAGCCTGTTTCTGAGAAATACTGAAATCACTGGAAAATATCAAGATAAAAATAAGTGCAATCAAATTTATCTTGAATCCTCCTAAATCTTACACTGAATTAAGTTTATATTCAAGTAGAGAGAAATGGCACAGATATTTGTTAATGTTCTTCCCCGTTCTCCAGCCCTTTCTCCTTTACACATGCACACAAGTATACCCTTCATCTTACTTTTCTTGTTGTGATGTTAATCGAATTTAGAATAGAACTACAAAAAGCTATAGGCTCCTTTCCAGCATATTGCATTTGTATAAATTTTAAGAATCAGTTCTACCTCAAAAGTGGGTCCACTTGTTACAGCTGCCCAGTCAGTCAGCCAGGCCTATGATTAGCTAAAGGAGATCCCCCTGTTGGCATTCTGTGACTTTCCTCTAGGTGCTGGCCTCACCAGAACCAGCTGTCCTTGTCCCCTTGCTGTGTGGGAAGGGTCGTCTGGGTTCTATGTTACTCTCCTGTTCTTAACTACTTCTTTCCTGCGATGTTCTTAGAGAACCATTGAAACTACCTCTTTAAATGCCTGGAAACTTGCAAGTCCCAATGTAAAATGACAGACCAGTTTGGTCATCTTTGCTTGATAAGGTAAAATTCTAAATAGTACTTAGGGTACTTGATGTAGTTCTAGCCTCTAGACATTGGTTTTCCTTCCATTCTGCTGTCTGTCATTTTCAGCAATAGGGACAGACCTCTAGGGCGCTGGGTGTACGTCTGGTGGCTGGGGTGCCAGGTGTGGCAACGACTGGGACCACCCAGGGACTGTCAGACCAAGTAGCAGAGACGTGTGTATGTTTCTGTGTTTTACAGTGAGCCCACCAAGAGAGTAGCAATTAGACACTTCCTCCTGGTCTGAGTTAAAAACCATTCTATCCTGGCATTTTATTATGTGTTGAATGCAGCATTGTTTTCCAAAGTACCTTAGTGGGGAAACCTTGGCTTGATGACCATTGGATACTGGCACTTTGCTGGTTTAAATTTTTTTCCTCCACCTTGATTGGCTGCTGAGAGCCTACAGAATGGAATAAAACTGGTTTTCATAAAGGGGCCAAATGTGGGGGGCAAAAGGGTTTTTTTGCTCTGGCGGGAGGCTCTGAAAGCAAAAAACGACTGCACTGCAGCAGCATCAGGCCCATCGCTCTAGCAGCCCTCTCCTCCCTGCTTCCCCCACCCCAGAAGAAAACTGGGGCTAAATGAATGGCAGAATAAATAATTTATGCTAATGAAATTACTGCAATTAGTAGTTCTACAATGACCCTTTTAAAAGCCACAGCTGTTAATGTCAGGAAGTGCTGTCACTACTGACCTTATCATAAGAGAAAGTGACAAATTGAGAATGCAGGGAAGACCAGTCATCAAAGAGCTCTGTTCTGGAACGATTAGAGTTTTCTGAAAAACAGTGTGAATTGCAACCAGCTGCTCCCTGGCTCAGCAAGTCTCCCATGCTGTGCCATTTTGTTAAGCCCGATAACAATAGTTATTTTGCCCCATTGAGACAAGTTGTCTCGGGCCACTTCCAGCTCCACCGGAAACCACTTCTTCCATCTCAGATTTACAAATGAAACTGTTGTTAAAGAGAGCTTTTCAGGGCAGCCGAGGAGCCTCCTCATAAGGATCATGGTTGGGTAGAGGCCAGGGTTTAGTTTGATTTTTTGTTTTGTTTTTTTGCTTTTTTGTTTCCCTGCGAAGAACTTGCGCTTGGCTGGGGAAGTATTTATCTATAGTGTCAAAAGATATATGCATACTTTTCATCCACATGAAAACAAGCCAGAACAGGAGTGAGTTTCTACTATGTTTATATTGCAGCCAGACAGACGATTTTAAAAATAAAATCCCCGAGGGGACAAGAATTTATCTAGAGTGGATAGAACTTCGGTTATAAATTTACATTTCTTAGCCCACTGTTTTGATGTTATACATGGATCTTGGATACTCTAGAAACAAAGAATATTCATGATTTATATCATTCTATAGTTAACGTTTGCTTGAAAAAGATTTTACTTGCGAGAGGCATTTGTAACATGCAGAGCAATCCAATATGTACATATTTTAAACTCACTCAGGAATTTTTCAAGATGTTGGAAAGATAAGCCTTTAGATGCCCGGGAGCAGTTGTTTTCTTCAGCCAGCACTGGCCTGTCTCTCCTCACACCCTCGTTGTAATATTATTAATGGTGCAGGTTTGAAACGTTTAACTGCATCACCAGCCACTTGTGTGCAATTTTCCCAGAGATGTTGGAGAGTTATTGACAACACTTTGGTAAATTATGTGTGACTTTCCTAAGAGTTGGTGTAGCTCATTTAATTCATATTAATTGATTTTTAGGCTTCCCTTGATTAATTGAACCTGGTTCATCTTGTACAGAATGCAATAAATAATCATTAAAATGAGGGAGATGTGACGCTACAAATTAAAAAGTTAAGTACCTGAGAAGTCATAGAGGACAAATGGAAAGAATGTATAGTGCAGGCGGAGGGTGCGGGGGAGTCTCCAGTCAACAAAGAACTATTATTCACTATTTTTGTTTGTGTTTTTATTTTTTTGTCCCCGTTAGACTAGAAATGATCATGACATTTTTTTGCCAGAAGCAGTAACTTTGACACCTTTGCCATCCCATTTATTGTCACATGGGTTCTTATAAAACTGTGTTATTTCTCAGGTTTGCCCATCACCCACCCCCACCCCCGCTTCCAAACTGGCTGCAAGGCTGTTGGTTTTCATGAGCAAAAGTTTAGTTTGAAAGCAACACTGAAAATAATTTGTCAAAGTACTGAGTCTCCTTTTCTCCTGTTTCTCTTTTGCACGCTTAATAAAAAAATAAATCAGTTGTGGAAAGCAGAGCTTGCATCGTGTGTTGGCTTTTGAGTTTGGTCAGGGGTGTACGCACATAAGAATCCTTTGTCCTAATGGCAGAGATGACTAAAGTGAACACTTTCTTGTTATCCGTCTAATCCTGTGGCTGTCTCTGAAAGACCAATTAAATGTTTCTAGATTCTACTCTTGTTTGCTCAGCCTTTTCGGAAAAGAAATATGGTATGATTTTGCTGTTGTTTCACCTTTTTTTAAAAAATGGACTTTTTGTTTCAACTTGAGAAAATTTCTTATGAATGCCTATGTTTATGTTTTCAGCCACAGGACAAAGATTCTGTTAGCCTTTTCATGGCACATGTTCACACTAGTGTAAATCAAATGAGTACCAGGTATTACCAGAATGAGAGAAGACACAACTATACCACCCCCAAGAGTTTTCTAGGACAGATCTCACTGTTTAAGAGCCTGTTGAAGAAGAAACAAAAAGAGGTGTCTCAGAAGAAAGAGCATTTGGCGAATGGCATCCAGAAGCTAAAAACCACAGCCTCACAGGTATGACCATGATGTGTGACTCCCAAGTGGAATCTTTGCTCTTAAAGTTTGAAACAAAAAATCCTTTTGAAACAGCATTTCAATTCATTTGTATAAGGTGCCTCCTGCTAGCATTCACAGTTTAATGATTCAGAGAACACATTATTCCCTTCCTGCACCTAGAAAAGAATTGACTAATTACCACAGCTGATTTGGAGAGAGACCTTCTCTTCTTGGCCTTAGTGCAGGGCAGTGCAGAGATGTTGAAGGGACCAGGCACAGACGATTTCCCTCTTTTATCTCTGACTGCTTTGGTGCTCTAGGCAGCTTATCAGGAATTTTATCACCTGTGGATAGAATAGGGATCCATTTTGGCCTCAGAGTCTCCACCCGTCCAACCCCATCCCCATTCAGAGCATCATTTCCTGATAGATGATGTGATAAATGCTGTGATTGGGGTCCCTAAGTAGAGTGTTAGTTTGGTTTTGTTTTTTTTAAACTTGGTGTTTGGTCTGTTCCTTCTGGTCATCCTCTCTCCTAGATGAAAGTATCTGGGGTTGCCCCCAGTTGTAAGGACTCTGCCTCCTGGCAGGATAGTAGCCCTAGTCTCCAGGAGTGAAGCAGGAGAGACTTAACCTAGGCTATTCATCATATGTGGATCTATATACTTATTATATAATTTCATTATAAAAAAACAAACAAGTTCATGAAATAGATGTTGCTACCATAATTTTATATAGTGGACTTAAAGAGTTTAAGACCACAGGGCCAGTGAGTTTGGGGTTTAAATCCAGATCTGTATTACTCTAAAGGCTGTGTATTGTCCATGGTCCCATCTGCTTCTGTCTGACTGGTAAAAAATAAATCAGAGTGAGAGAACATGGAAACTTTTGGAATAGGGTCCAACCTTTCTCTGAGCTAGCTGGGCACAAGAGCCAGAAAGAAAAATAATCACTGTGGTCAATTTAAGGACCTAAATAACAGGGGACTTTGTCAGAGTACTGTCATGTTATTAGGGCATACTCTCTCTTTTCAAGAGATTGGGCCAGTTTTCCCCCCATGAGTGCTGGGTGACCCACCTGGTCTAGGCTAGAAATAAGCCAAGACCTGGTTGAGAGAGCACATTATGTCCCCCTTTCACCAGGAGCTCTGTGGCTCTGTCCTGTAAACTCTCTGTCAGCCAGAGACAATGTGTCTCTTTCCCCTTCATTTCATATATCAAGAAAGGCTCATTGTTGAGACACTCACTGTGATTTGTACAGATCAGTGAGTAGATGGACCACAACTTTGAAAGAGAATTCAGAATGAGGAGATTTCTGGGATTGCGTGATGCAAAGACTAGTTGCTGAGAGGTTCCCAAAGAGTATGTCCATATTTGTGCCTGTTTTCCTTCCCTTTCAGAGAAGGTATTTATTTTCTCTTCCTTTAAATATATATTTTAATAATTTTCTCTTTGACCCTCCCCCCTAATTCCATCTCACTTAAATCAAGACCCTTTTTCCTAGTAAAGACTTCCTTAGGACCTCTGTTGAGCTTAAAGAAGATAAAGGAGATCTGTGACAGAGCAACTAATGTCCCCCTAAATGATATCTCAAACTACACCTGTTGATTTTGCCTGGGGAAATGGTAATGTTGGCACCCAGTCTGAGCTCTCAGTTTTCATGGGTTAGCCCTTAGTCAAGGAAAAGTCATCTCTGCCACATGTAAGGAATTTTTCTCTTAAATGACAGTGCTGAAAGCATGTAGAATAACAACTTCATTCATTCCAGCCGTGGCAGCATCTCAGCCTTAGGGGAAATGGAAAGAGGCTGTGGTTTCCTAATGGTCATCTCGGTTATGTGCCGATGAGTTCGGAGTGGTAGGGACAGTGTCTGCTAAAGAAGGGCTGCTCGGCGTCTCTTTCCTCCCCCTAGTTAGAAGCAACAGGTAGAAAATCTGAGAAGATATGCAAAGTCTTGACTAAAGACTACCAGCGACTACTTTTATTAGGTATTTGTAATACTCTTAATATTAAAAGAGTGGCTGGAATATTTACCAGCTCCTTAAGAGTTTTAAAAGTCACTGAGTTGTGAAAAAGGGATCAAGGTTTCCTATGGAGACACTTGGGAACCCTTAGAGTATAACACCAGGTTGTGAATTGCAGGCTTTCTTCATATTGGCATATGTGTCCTCTCCAGGTCTGCTTTAAGCAAGTCCACAGAGCGCGATTCCATGCCACTTGAAATATAAGTATCTAAACCTTAGTGTCATTCATTTATTGCAATAAAGCTGTAAACTCCTCCTTCTAGATGTCTGCTTAAGTCATCACCTTAATGATGACCTGCCTTCATAGATAAGGATTGAGTTACTTTGGATATTTCAGACCTAGTAACTTCCTTAGAGACAGAAATTAGGCTTTGAAAGAACAGTTCCCTCCTAGTGTCATGGATGATTCTGATCATGAACTGACATAAGACTAGTTTCACTGGGCTAAAAAGAGTGGAGAAGCAAATGTTGCTGTGAAGTGTTACTCTGAGTTCCTGGAGAGGCTGAAAAATTAGTCTGAGCTTAAAATATAATAGTTCACATAGCAGTTATAGTGGTATTCATGAATTTTAGGTAGAATGTAAATGAATTGTATTGAGATGAGGCTTATAAGGTCACTTGTGATGGAATGTTATTCCATAAGATGAAATCCCTTTAGCATTTGAGTCAAATAAATGCTTATGATTATTCTTTGCTTCTATAATATAAAAATAGTAATATTTATGCCTCTGGAAAATAAATGGCGTGAAGAATTATCATGATGTACATACAAGTGTTTCTGTGGGTGAAGTCGTGTTTTTCTCGAGCCATTTTCCCTTCACTTCTGCTTTTATTTGTATGATCCTCTGACTCAGGAACCTAGTGGTACTTTCTGACCCTCATGAAATCCCAATTTTAAGAAATGGTCAGAATCATTATTTTTAGCAGATGCATTTATTGATGCCTCCACAAGACTTAAGTTCCATGAGAGCTGAGTAAATTTATTTAGTAATGGGTCAAGAGGGGTAATAAGCTCTAGGGCATTCCAGGGCAGTATTTTTGGGGGTGCAGAGGAAAATTTCCCTACCTCTCTGAATTCTTTTTAGTTTAGTTAAATAGTCAAGCATCAGCATCTGACAGGTCAGCAGAAGAAAATAATCAATTTAACAATATTTACATGAAGAAGCTACAATGAATAGGTAGGTTTCAGTTTCAGTGGTCAGGGACAGCTGTATTTAAATCCTAAATTGGGAAATGAGGGAGGGACTTGGGGCATTTAGAGAAAAGGGGGTACTAAACACCTTTATCCTGAAAGTAAAGAGAGGTTTCTCAGAGAAGACGTTTTTCAGTAAGCCTGCATTTGGAAACTAGCTTCCCAAAATACATTCTTGTAAGTAGAATCACACAGAAAGGCCATTTCATGTTTTTGTGGAAAGAGGTAAAACCTTTCCAAGAGTCTCAGTCACAAGCCACAAATTAAACTGAAAACAACCAAGGAGCACTGATGTCTTCAACTTGTCTGAAGCCGACAATTTTCTGTTGGAGAGCGTGGGCATGGTGCTTCCAGCTTGTCACCAAGCCTGGCTTCCCAGAGCCTTGCTGCCTTGAGGGTGAGCTGCGCAAGACTGGAAATGCAGAGGTGCAGGTGACATAGGCTGGGTGGGATGGGGATACACCACTGTTGGTACTGCCTGGACAGTTCAGTCTGAAAAGAGAAGATAAACCTTTTTTTTTTTTTTTTTTTTAAAGGGCAGGTGCAGACATAAATGAAGGTGAGTAAGCAGGCGGGCAGTGAAAGGAGAAAGACATTTTTATTTAGTTGTTCATCTTGGTTGTCCCCCAGCCCTGGGACATGAACCCAGATGCTTGGGATGTATTTGGATTGCATGCAGCTGAGGGGTAGACTCACAGCTTTTCCACCATGGAGCGGGCAGCGGGGCAGCGTTGGGGAGATGGGACAAAAAAAAAACTTCTAATTGGTGCTGACATAAATTAATGATATTTTTTACAAAACTATTGGAAAACACTGTTCTTTACATTCCTGTGTGGGAAGAAAAACAATGGGGCTACCTTTTTGCTCCTGGGACTAAAGTCATATCAGGGTAGAAACACAGGTACAGACTGTGGAGGATCCCTGATTTCATTTAAAAAGTAAGCTCTACCGGATACTTGTTATCAATGCAAGTTACTTCATCGACTCTTCCTTTAGGTGGGAGATTTAAAAGCCAGGCTTGCCTCTCAAGAAGCTGAGTTGCAACTGAGAAATCAGGATGCTGAAGCTCTGATCACGAAGATCGGGCTGCAGACAGAGAAAGCGAGCCGGGAAAAGGCCATCGCAGATGCCGAGGAGCAAAAGGTCAGGCTAATTCCACCATTTAGAGTGCTGAGCTATATTTAGCACAAAATAAACCTTTGTAGGTGAACAATTTTGAACAACTTCCTCTCCAGGGAGCATAAAATCTAAAGAATTATTATAGTTACACATGTAACAGCATTTCACACCATGATTACCACTTGACCTTTCTTTACATTATGCATTTTCCCAACCTTTTAGCTCTTTTAATGATATGAAAGAACAATAAATACTGAGCTCATTCAAGCATATAATGGATGTGGATCTTGAACATCAGGCCTATTTGTAATACAGTAAAGGTCATGAAGTCACCTCTGAGGTTTCTAAAGGTTTTAGTTTTTAGGCAAATTGAACAACTCAATTGTTAACAAAGCTCATTCCGTCACTTTTCAAGATGGTTTTCTAATTTCGCGTTTTAATGATACAACTTGAGTTCATTATTATGTCCTAAGCTAAATTTGTTCTTTTTGATTCGATTGAAGACCTGGCATTCTGTATTATATTTTATTGTTTGAAACAATGACTTTTAAGATTATATGGGTTCTGTGTTCCTTTGTATTCAAGTTTCCAGCAATTCTGAAATAAATATAAGTCCTTTTGTCTTTTTTCTTTTACTAGAACTTCAAGTGGAAGGTATTTTTATGTGCGTTGTCTTCTTTCCCAAAAGAAATAACATTTAAACAGAATGATTAACAAATATTTGCTTAAAAATTCAGTGACTTTATATGTATAAGATAAATTCTCTTAGACAAAAGATTATAATCAGGGTGTAATTAATAAAAATTTACAAATTTCTAATATTCTGGTCATTGAATTAGTAGCTATTATGCTATTATCCTTGCATTATTAATACCAGAAAATCATTGGGTTTTTTTCTAGTGGTGTTGCCATCCTTTCATAAACAATTGAGTGATCTTTCTTTTTTTTTGTAATGTATATTGAAGAGATTTGCCTTTAGCTGACCACTTGAAAAGAGTATTGGAAATCAAAACTCTAATTCATTTTTAAAAAAAACCATAGTTTTGAAGTTGAAGATGAGACACACTTGGCATGTCCAGTGGACATATAATTTTGATACTGAATGTTTCTGTTGCATCTCAGATAAGTGGAGCTATCCTTAAAAATATTATACTAAGCAATTGAGTGTTGCATATAGTATGATTATCATAGCTAATTCTGCCCAGGGGATATTTTTTAGGCATTATACAAATGCGTGATGTTCCAGTAATGATTGTATCATAGACTGTCTCTACAGATACCTTTCAGAGATCTTTAAATATAACCAATACTCTAGAGGCATTTCTGCATTTTTTTGTACTTGAATTCCTAAGGCAAAATTATCCTCACTAGGGGGGATAGAAGATTTGAGCAAACTAGAACTCACCTGACAGGTTGTTTCATGAAGTTTTTCAAACATGAAAAAAAAGCGTACCATTTTTTATATCTAATCCATGCCAAGAAGTAAAAAGTAATACTTACAAAATTTTTTATTCATGAGGTTTAATTTAATGACAAATAATAAATGTTAACTTTTGGGGGGTGTGGTGTTAGCCGTTCTAGGCTGTTGGGGGACTCTGACATGCAAGATGTCCTCATGCAGCTTGCATTGTAATACATAGCAGGTGACAAAACATATTGACAGAAAATATATTTTGAGTTAGTAATAAGGACTGATGAAAATCAGAGATATGATGGTGGAAGGAACTCTTTTAAATTAGATAGTCTTGGGAAAAGGTCTATTTGTAATTAAACCAAGTCAAAGCATTAATCAACACCTGAGTATGCTTATGGGCTCGTATTTGTTACATGTTCAACACTATGCTAGATACTATGTGATTTTTGCTTGGGGTTTTTTTGTGTGTTTGTTTGTTTTAAGAGGAAAGGAACCTAGACAGGAAGGAAGGGAGAGGAGGAAGAAGCATTTTATTTGTTCATTTTGGTTGTTCCCCGGCACCTCCTCCTGCTCCTGGTAATGAGCCCAGGTCCTTGATTTTACATGGTATATACCTCAACTGCAGCTTCATGCCTGAGCCACCAGGGTGTGCCACTGTGTGGTTATTAAAGGGGTGATATAGATAAAGATATATAGATAGGTGTGTGTGTGTATATATATATATGTATATATATATGGACTCTGTGATTATATGAAATTGGGGAACCAAGACAATACATGAGAAGTAATTTAAAAGATATGAACCCTAGTGGTGGGTGTGATGTGAAATATACACAGACTGGAGTGAACTAAATATCTTAAAGGCACATAAAAAAAAAAGCAATTTAAAATAGAATAAAAGGTCTACTGCTTAGCTTACAAAGAACATTTAATATGACTGAACAAATATTGGGGTTTAGAGACTGTCTCGCTGTGCATCTTGACAATTCACGTAGAGAAGCAGGTTCAAATCGCTGCTTCAAATTCATGAAATAATTCCAGAGCATTTATACCATTAGCATTTCCAACAGTCACTTCAAGTAACACAAACACCATTAATATGTAAAGACACTGGAGTAATGAAAATTAGTCCTTCCAACATTCCCTTCTACATTCCAAAGTCTAGGGATCCTCTCTGATTTTTTTCAAATTGTAGGGCTAATATAACTCCTTGCTTTGTAAGTGGATTTCAGCTTTTGCGTGTGTTTCTTTTCTAAATGTGACTGGCACTGGATTTGAAGGACCACTAGGAAAATTATTTTTAATTTTTATTTGTTATTGATCTTTAATTGACATATTAGTGTCAGTTGTGCAACATATAATATTTATGTATATTGCAAAATTATCACCATAAGTCTATTTAACATCTATCTCCATCACTTTTAGAAAAAGTTTCTTTTTTATCTAAAGATGAGAACTTTTCAGATTTGCTCTCTTAGCAACTTTTAAATATAGTACAGTATTATTAACTGTAGATGCCATGCTGTACATTCCATCCCCATGACTTACTTATTTTGTAAGTGGCAGGCTGTACATTTTGACCTCCTCATCCATCCATTTTGCCCATTTAGAGCAATTTCTTATAGTCTGAAGACAGGTAAGAGCCGTGTTTAGTTTAATAGGTGTTCCACAGCAAAATGCCACTGACTAACAGGCTTAAATAACAAATTTATTTTCTCAATTCTGGAGGCTTCAGGTCCAAGATCAAGATGCTGGCAAGTTTGCTTTCTCTTCTTGGAGAAGAGAGAGGGCTTGCGGGTGGCTTTCTCCTCATGGTGTTACCACATGTTCTTTCTTCTGCCGATACCTCTGGTATCTCTCTGTGTCCAAGTTTTCACTTCTTCTAAGGGCATCAGTCATATTAGGTTCATTTTCTCTAAGTCTCATCTTTCAGGGCTCTATTTTTCAAATACAATCCCATTCTGAGGTACTGAAAGTTAGGCTTTCACCTAGGAGTTTTGGGTGGGTACAATTCAGCCCTTAACAGGCAGTGATGGGAACTTTATTCTCTCCATGGGACCATCACTACATGTTATAAACCATCTGCAAGGAGCTGTTGATGAATAAAGGGCAAAAGCATTCTGGTGTACCCAAGAATGGGACTGTCTCCAAATCTCTGCTTTGACAGTGGTAGAGGGAGAGCCTGAACTCTGTGATAAAAGTAGCTCTCCCCGCTTCTCCAGCTGAAAACTGCTGACAACTATCCAGGGCCACAGGGCAGAGGGAATTGCACACTGAGGCTTACCAAGTCACCAAGAGGCAACGTTTTCACTACTCCAGAGCAGTTCCCCATTAGGGTGTGAGCAACTGGGAATGAGAAATAGGTTGACCAACCTAGTGTAATTTTTATTTGCATTTGTGAGTTTTTATTTAATGTTCACAATTGCTATACTTCATAAAAATTACCCAAAGGAATAATATTCCATTAACAGTAAGGGAGCAAGACAGAGAAGAGTAATACTTCTTAGGCTGATAGAAATAGCACTTAAAAGAAATATTCTAAGGTTTCTTTTGGTACTAAAAATCTATGATCCCAAGTCCAATCTAAATGATTTTTAAGTGATGTTATTGTTAATGATAATAAACAGAATTTTTAGGTTCATTATATCCTTATGGAAAAAAACTAATCCAAAGGTATACTCTCACATACTCTTGTCTGTAATGGTATTATCTAGCACACTGAAGATGTAGTTTTCTTAGAATTTTCCTGGTCTATTCCTGGCAGTTTTGAGGTTTGTGGTTTTGGAGTAGGTCTCAATAAGCACACAGAGCTTTCTTATTTACATTAATGGTGGCTGTGTATGTATTGGCAGGAGATCACACATCTACTCTGAACCAATTATGTTCATAAAAGGTACAGTATGCAGCAAAATAATGGTTAATCAGGAGAAGGGTAATTACTGGTAATAAAGCTGTAGTAGACAACATAATTTGTTGTGAGCAGTGTTTAATTTTATGGTATAGTTAAATCTGTTCATTCTAAATACATCTATGGAAATGTACTTTTGTTTGCACTTTATATTCAACAATCATCATTCCTTATGGTGACTGGATCCTGGTGCCCAAGGTCACAGCTTTGAAACAAATTTCTGCTGAAAACTGAAATGTTTCTTGGCCATTCATATTTTATTTATACACATACACACATATGTACATATATATACACTGAGAGAAGGAGGGTAAAAACTCCAATGCTTCTCATTTTGATTTGGTTTGAGTTTACCAACATGGCATCCTTCTATCTATCATAGATGTGTTCATCTCAGAAACACAATGCACTAACCTGTTTGCCTGTAAAAAGTGACACTGACCCTCAACATCAAGTGCCATCATTGATTACCAAAGATAGACCTGGGCTGGTTCAGCTATCATTTTTTTACCAGGTTTTTGGATGAACTAATAATGAGTCTTTATAAAAATTCTATCTATGGGAAGCATGCCCAGAAAATCTTCATGCTTCATGTCTATTCTTAAAGAACAACCAAAGTGTCTGCTGGGCAAACATCACCAAAAATTAGAGAATTCTAGCAAGAATAATTTCTGACCTAGGTTACTAAGCCAACTAACTAGAGAACTAGTTGTCTAGGATTCTGTAAAAGAAAAAGAGCAAATCACATATCTTGCCTTTAATATTACTGGCATTTATAACTAAATTAGTTGCTACCCTTTTTGGAGCATTTGGACACTTGAATCCATTTGTGAAGAGATGTGTCCTTATGTGTTTTGTGCAAAGGCAAAGCTTTGTGTATATCCTACACCTTTGCAACATCCTTCACCTGTTCAAAATATTAATGAAGGAATTAATGAACAGTACATCTGAGTCAGCCTGCATTTTTCAGTAGGATGCCAAAGATGATAATTGGTGTGTGTGTGTGTGTGTGGGTTTGTGTGCATTTCCTTTCTGATTAGGTGACAGCCATTCAGACTGAAGTGTCTCAGAAACAAAGAGAGTGTGAGGCTGACTTACTCAAGGCTGAGCCTGCGCTGGTGGCTGCGACAACGGCACTCAATACACTCAACAGGGTAAGGATGATTACTTGACTCCTGGGATTCCTCAAAGTAATATTTAAAGGCTATTAGAGTTTGAATAACCGACCTGAAAGCAAAGTCCATGCAACTAAAGAGTTAATGACAAGAAAAGACTCATAAAATGTGAAAATTGAAATAAACCTTTGAGGTCATCATTCTCGCTCACCTCCTTTTCCATCCAGGAGTCTGTCCTACCACCCCAACAAGCAGTCTCCTTTTGAATGCCTGCAATACCATGGGATTATTATTCCTACGAAAGGCAATTCTATTGTTAGCCTCTGGATTTGACTCAGATCCAGTTATTCTGTGTGTTGCTTTAAGAACTAAGTGGAAGTTTCTTTATTTCTCTCTAAAATATAAAAAGTAGCATTGTTGAGAGATCCTCATGAAAAGAACAATGGCTGGGAACAGAGATAACTCAATTTGGCCCACATCATTTTTTCTAGCTCCACAAGGTTAGTGAAACCTCATTTGAATAGCATTCTAATCTTCATAAGAGAGAATAACTCGTGATGGTCAGAAGGGTATAGTGGAAAAGGAGAATTGTGGACAAGGTTCTTTTAGGAAACTAGTCTTGTCCTTGGGTTCTTCTAGACCTCATGGTACCTGAGATTAAGATACAATTTCAAAGAGTAAAGGATATAGACTTTCACTGCTCTTCAAAGAAATATGCATTCCTTTTGCCTAAGTATTTTTTAAGGAACTAATTCTCCAACATCTATATGGATGTTTCTTATAAAACTGAAAATATTTTAAAGAGCATAAAATGATATAGGACTGGTTATTATGCACTGAAATACTCTACTGTCCTCAAAACATACTAGCAAGCAGCATGAGAAAATATTCATGGTATGTTAAGTGACTAAAGTAGATTATAAAATGGAGAGTATATATAGATACATGACTTTTTTTAAAAAATAAGAACCTGCATGCTTAGAAAAAAGACTGAAAAAAAAGGCACTAATTGATTATGTCTGAGTAATGGAATTTTTTATTTAATGCTTTCTGAGCAGACAAAATAATGTCACCAATATGTTTATAAGTGATGAATTTTATAAATGACTGAAAAGTCTTGGTTAGCCAGCTCTCAGTATCATTAGCATATTTTAAGTCCTTGCTTTTGCTCTTATTTTCACACCCTTTCCATTCTTTGCCATCATTTCTGAAATAGATTGGCAGTTTATGATAATGGTACAGAATTAAATGCAACCTTTGATAAGGTTTTATCAGCATGAGTGTATTATGTAGCACATGAAATATCACAGGAAATATGGTTACTATTTTTTAAATCATGTATCATGATCCTGCCCCAAACTATTTGTCCTGATTATTGTAACTTATACTGTTAATACCATTTGTACCCTTTGTTGGGTAAATGAAGATTCTGACCTGAGGGGATTAGAGAGCAGCAAAGAGAGTAGCATTGGCCTGTGTGGGCTTCTGACCAACTGACAGCTCTTGTAGTGTAATGGAAGGTATTTCTTGTGCATGTAAAACAGAAAATCCAAACTAAGAGATACTTAACGAAGGATTATGTTTCTGGGAGGATCTGGTTAAAATGAAAATATATTGTATAGATGTAGCCCATCTACAAATCCCATAAATACCTTAAAACCCATGTTTGTTAATTTTTACTGAGCTCAGCAGAACTCGGCAGGCCTGGTATACCAGATGGACCATTTTTCTTGTAAAAGGGTCAGTGGCATTTCCAGTATTAGAAATGTACCCAGCAAGAACTGAACCTCTTGGGGTTCTAAGATGCAATCCTGGGGTAGGGGGATAAAAGTGACCAAATTGAGACTCATGTGAAAAGGAAAAGGTAGGACACCAGAAACCAGCTTGACAGCTTAAACAGCTCTTCTCCAGACCACCCCGGGTATTGAGTGTGTGTGTGTATGGTTTTCTTCAGGTCAATCTCACTGAACTGAAAGCCTTCCCCAACCCTCCAAATGCGGTTACCAATGTCACTGCAGCTGTGATGGTCCTTCTGGCCCCCCGGGGCAGAGTGCCAAAGGACCGAAGTTGGAAAGCTGCTAAAGTCTTCATGGGAAAGGTATCATCAGTTGTGCTGGCAAGATGAAAATCCTAACAGTTTCAGTACTGTTTTCACTAGTTCAATTGTGGTTATACTTGACAGCAAAAGATATTCAAAAGAAATTATCTTCCTATTTCCTGAGTGTAATCTGTGTTATGTCCTCTAGATTTAACCATTTTTGTTTGCGAAGTTTGCAGTTAGCTTGGGGTGATAGCATACCTAAGTCAATAACGGCAGCAGTTGGAAGGTTGCTAATTATTTGCAAAATTATGAAAGCAGTTAAGTGTAGGAGGGAGAAAATTACATGGATTTCTTATGCTGGAAAAATGTTACTAATGTGCAAGAAAGTGAAGCAAAGGGGCTTTGAGGTATGTGTGTTTCTTTTTCTTTTCTGCCTTTCTTTTCTTCAAAATGTGAATGCCTCCTGTGAGAGACTGAATATTTTACCCTGGGATAGAAGAGATTTTTAAAGTGTCCATTGCTAATTCTAACTTCATACTGTAAAGACTGAAAAAGTCAAACAGTAGGAGAAATGTAGCTTGCCAATTTTGCCTTTGTAATGTGAGTCCTAAAAGCTGATTTTAACTTTTGATCTTGGAATTTTCTCTGCAGCCAAAATGGGTTCATTGCAATAAGTCCTTTTGCTTTATAGGTTGATGATTTTTTGCAAACATTAATTAACTATGACAAAGAGCACATTCCAGAGAACTGTCTAAAAGTGGTGAATGAACAGTATTTGAAAGATCCAGAGTTCAATCCAAACCTGATTCGGACCAAATCCTTTGCAGCAGCTGGTCTCTGTGCCTGGGTCATCAACATCATTAAATTCTATGAGGTATCAGTCAGAATCTGATGGTTTGCAGCTGTAATTCACAAATTAAAAATTCATTACTTTTTAAGCCTGTAAAAAATAAAAAATAATTTGACATTTTCTGAATAAGATAAAGTTCTAAGAATTATAAAGTTCTATGATGAAAGGGTGAGATTATACAGAAATCTGCAGAGGAGGATATTTGAAATCTTGGAAATCATCATTTTTAAGATTGGAGTGATTAACTACTTTTAATCAAATAGTGGCGATTAATTTGATTTTATTAAATAAAAATTAGTTGGACAGGTGAACTATATTTATGTTAAAATATTTCATGTTGATGTGAAACAATTACCAGTCTGAACTGATTTGTAATGAAACTTAACCCCTTCTTTAAGCAAAATATTCAGTTTAGTCAGAAGAGGAATTAACCATTTTTTTTCTGTCGTAGTTTAATGACACACTTTTGTCTTTATATGGTCCAATCTCAAATCTGTATTGTCATTAGATGGATTATTATTTCATTTAGTCATTTATTTATCAGTTGTTGCTATCTGCTGTGTTCCAGTATTCTGCAGAGTACCAGCTATAAGGAGGTAATAATGTATGGCCCTTAACTCTAAACAACAGTCTCATTTTTGTCTTGGAAGATTGTGTGTTATATGCAAATATGAAACTACTAAGACAACCGATAAGTGCAGCAATGCCAATAATCATTCCCAAAATTATTTTCATGAAACCAAGTTATATCCCTTATACTAGGAATTTACTGGAAAAAGTTCCATTGATCTTTCTTTCTCTTCAGTGGAAATCTTTATAGAGCAAGAGTTTGGATAGATTGTGGCTGATGCATGGCTTCTCTCCATGGTAAAATGCCTGGCCACTGTTCTGTGTTTGCACTGTAGGTGAAAAATGAGCATGATGTTAAACTGACTGTGTTGTGTTATTTTGCTATTAAATAGGCAATAAAATTTATTTTCCTTCCTCTCTCCTGAACAGGAAAAAATTGATCAACCAAATTCTCAAACCACCTATTCAAGTAACACACACTTTAGGTGACCGAGAATTTAGAAAAGAAAGTAAAAGCATGGTTAATATTGTGTGAGGATATCTCTCATTTTCCTTTCTGGTTCTAGAAGATTTCTCCACACTTATTTTTGTGCCTTAAAGGCAAGACTTAATCCCAATTTTAGCTGTAGTTCCTGCATGCTGTAATTTATATTGACAGAATTATGTTGACAGAATTGTCTCCAAATAAATGATGAGCTAATTTTAAAATCTAAATGGTGTTTGACCTAGATAGCTTTTTAATGCAAATTCCTGAAACTAATGTTCAAAATAAATGTTTAATAATGAACAAGCGGAGAGAACTTGGAAAGCTACATGAATTTTTGCTCTGTCCTTGGTAAGTGCCATCACTAAGAAGCAAACAACAAATTTTTAGGTGAATTCTATATTTTCATTGTAAAATTTCCAACACATGTAGGATTGAATGATTACCCTTTGCATCTTTATTACTTCATGAATTAAACCCTGTATGAATTTTTCAGGTCTACTGTGATGTGGAGCCCAAACGCCATGCATTAACCCAAGCAAATGTGGACTTGGCTGCAGCTACTGAAAAACTAGAGGCTCTCAGGAAAAAGCTTGAGGTAAGCACAAAGTATTATACTGGAGGTGTTCTCAAGAATTAGAGACACACACACACACTTAGGATCTCACCTTCAGACAGGCCTTATCTGAGCACTTACCAAGCAGAAAGGAACTTCATCTTTCATTAATGGATTCATTTATATACTCATACAGTAGATATTTCTTGTCTGCTTTATGTTAGACACTGAACTGGAAGGCTGGAAACTGTCCTGATCTGGTAACAGAAAGAAGAATGGGTAGCACATACTGATTAAAAGCTTGAATTCTGGAGCAAGATTTCTTAGATTTAAATCCTGGCTCCACTATTTGCTCTTTCTTTCACCCTGTACGAGTAAGCCACCCTGGGCCTATCTTTTCTCATCTGTGAAGTAGACCATCCACTTCTTAGGATTATGAGGATTAAATGAAAGTATGTCATGTTAAGAATTTAGCATGGTACCTGGCACATAGTAAGTGCTTAGAGAATATTATCGTAATTGCTGTGTTCACAAATATGTAGCCAATTTTTCTAGTTCAGTGTTCTAAAATATTTGTGATGATATATAGAATACAACAAGAATATGATAAAAGTACTAAGCCCCAAGATGCTAGAAAAAGTTTCATAGTGAAGGAGCTTGCTTGACATCACCTCCTATTTGACCTAGGAGTCAACAGGATAATTAAATCAGGAAAGGTATTCCTAGTAGAGAATAAAGAAGAAGGAAGGAGCAGTTGACACACTGGAAGGATCTCAGTTGACCAGAGCCCTGAGATGAGTATTTTGGAAAAGGTCTGGAATAACAGGACCAAGTGGAAAATCAACTTGAAAAAGCGAGCAAAGGCCTTTGCATTTCAAGCTACAAAATTTTATTTTCTGATATTGAGCCACTGAAAGATTTTAGTAGGTGAATGACATGATCAAACAATTTTTTTGGTAACTGATATGGAAGCTGGAAGGAGAGAAGAGTAGATACTAAGTGGCAAGTGAGAAGGCACGAAAGTGGGTCCTGTCAGGCCTCTGCTAAGGCAGGATTACCCATGAAGGAGAGGGTCTCATGGACACAGGCCTGGCTGATAGAATATGGGGAGGGAGAGGCATACAAATAGAGAAGTTTGAGGTGTCTGACAGGGCTGAGTAGAGTGGTGCAATCAGAGAGAATGGAGCTGTGCAACCTGGCACCTTAGGGAAGCCTTCAGAGATTCAGCTTCTTATCTGCAAAGTATTGATAATAAGGAATACCTCTGGATGTGGGGATTTGTGATCTCTGACTACTCAGTATCCAGCCCATCTTCTTTGGATAATAGCCTGCTTTGTCTTTGTTATCTCCTTCATCCCCATTCATTCACTCGAGGGGACGCTTCTAGCACTGCTGCTTGGTTGACTACCCTACAGTTCAATTCCAGTGCAGTGAACAAGCAATTAATTCCTAAGCCCCATCAGGGTATCCAAGAATTAAACTCAATTCTGACACTATCTGGAGAAAGGTAATAACCCATCGCCTAAGACTGCCTTCTCTTCAAATGCCAGCCTCCAGGCATCAGCCACAAACTCAGTGCTTCTGACCAGTCAGCTCCAGAGAGTCCCACTACCTGCTCCCTGCGTTTGATTAATTTGCTAGAATGTCACATAGAACTCAGAAAGTCCATTCTTTACCAGACCTCTGATTTATTGCAAAGCCTGTAACTTAGAAACAGAAGGAAGAGATTACATAGGGAGGGATATGTGGAAAGGGAACAGAACACCCTACCCCTCGCCAGTCTTCCCATTGTCTCAACATCTCCACATGTTCATGGACTTGGAATCTCTGCAGTCTCTTCCTCCTTAGTTTTAATGGAGGCTTCATTGCTATGGTATGACTGATTAAATCATCAGCCTTTTGTTATTGAACTCAATCTCCCGCCCCTTGATCCCCTCCCTTCCCCTCCCTGGAGATTGAGGATGGGACTAGAAATTCCAACCCTCTAATCACAGGATTGGTTCTCCAGGTAATTAACCTCCACCCTTAACATAACAAGAGAAGTGGCCTTTATCACTTTCAATCAGCAATTTAGGAAATTCCAAAGCTTTGGGAGCTCTGAGCCTGGAACTGTGGATGATAACAGGATACATGAGAAATAAATTTAGTCTTCTGAATGACCAAAATAAATATTTCTTATAAATCACAATATCACAGTGCCCTTCCCTTTTCCAGCTGCAGATGACATAGATGATTAAAGTGTTATCAGTTTGATCTTCCAGGTCTAGAATTTGAATCATGATCAAAACAATAAAAAGACTAAAATTAGAGTTCATGCATTCTAGAGACCATGTCCAGAGGAGATTTTTGGATGGTTCCCACAGCCCTGAGGAAAACTGTGAATAGGTCTCAGGAGGAAAGAAATCCCAAAAGAAGACAACTTCACGAATGTCTTTGGGTGTCTCTCTAGGGTTAGTTTTCCCAAAAAGTTTCTGCTGCTTTCCTATATCCTTAGTAGTTGGTACTCTTCTAAATGAAACCCTCCAGAAGGTACACATCTTCCTTGCTCTTTTGATGCTAAAGACAATGGCATACCCCTTGAGCTTCAGTCCCAAGATTACAGAAGAGAAAAGCAAATTGGCCACATTGGGTCAGGTCGCTGAGGTCTGAGGAGTGAACACCTCTCTTCATTACCTGAATTATGGACCATCAAGAAACAAGACAAAAGTCAGCAGGTGAAGAAACCAAAAATGACCCTTTTAACAAAGCTGGTATTGGAGCATGATCCTTAGGCACAAGAGAAGTGATAGCACACTTCAGGTGTGTCCACTCAGTCTCTGTCTACCCTCTGGCCCATGCCGACGGAAGGTGAGACCACCGAGTGACGTGAACTGTGGTCTGTGGGGGCATGGATGGAATTATCACTTCTCCTTCTTCCCTACATGTCTGTTAATGGGACATGGGTCAAAGGAGGGAAGTTTATCTCATTGACTTAAAGGTAATAGACTATATTTCTATTTTAACTAAATATGACTCAAAATTTAATTTGGACTCTTATTCAGGATCTGGATCGAAATCTGAACAGACTCACAGCGTCCTTTGAAAAAGCGATAGCAGAGAAAGTTCGTTGTCAAGAAGAGGTGAATCAAACCAACAAAACTATTGAATTAGCAAACAGACTTGTCAAGGAACTTGAGGCAAGTTAACCTTTTCTTCCAAAATTCTGGCTAAAATTTTCAGATCACCTTTTTTTAGGTTTTATCCTTATTTGCTATCAATAATAACTCGATGTGGAATCAGCAACAAAGGGGATTATGTAATTATCATTCACGCTGTAGTTCTAACTTTCCAAAAGGAAGAATGATAGATTCTCCATATTTTTTAGTCTAGAATCATGAACTTGGTGACTTTCTTAAGATTGTTATAAACTTCGGACAGTTGCTAAACAACTGGTATTTCTTGGATTTTTTTTTAATATACATTTATTTGCAATTGAATTTTAGTAATCAAACTTTACTTCACGCTAAACCTGCTTCGTTTTTTTTTTTTCTGTGATATTTATTTCCGATAACTGACATGCTAATATTAGTAGTTATTTCATTAGATATTTTCAATAATTCATATTAACTTTTTCCTGTATGAACATTGATGGTAGAAGAGCATAGAGACTTTGAGGTCAGTAAGTCACAGGTCTCAGTTTGTTCTACTATGTGTAATATATTCGTTCAATGAAATATTATTTGACCATAAAAAGTTGATTTACTAACACATGCTTACAACATGGAAGAACCTTGGAAATAAAGTAAATGAAAGAAGATAGGCACAAAAAAGTCGTATATTGTATGATTACATGTACATAAAATGTCCAGGATGGCAAATCTATGGAAATAGGAAGTAGATTGGCAGTTGCCAGGGCTGGATGAAGGAGCAGAAGTTTTGGAGAGGCTGCTAATAGGTGCAGTGTTTCTCTTGGGTGTAAGGAAAACATTCTAAAATTAGATCGTGAAGATGGTAGCACAAGTCTGAATATACTAGAAAGAAAGCACTAAGTTGTCTAAAGGGAGTATTTCATGCTATGTGAATTATATTTCGCAGTAAAGCTGTTAATGTCAATTAAATGCTATGTAAAAATATATGTGCTCTATTAGAAATGCATTTAGCTGAGATGATTAAAAAAAAAGTTGTTCTCCAGTGGCTTAAACAAATGGGAGCTTATATTTCACATATTTACCAGGAGTAAATCTGCATTGATTTATGTAATTAGTCTCTTTGCTTCTGCTTTGCCATACTTAACAGGTGCTCATTCCCACTCATGCATCTGCCACACGATCACAGTGAACATTGTACCTTCAAAATCAGGAAAGAAACAATAATCTCCATCAGCTATACTTTTTTCCTTTTATCAGAAAAAATGAAGTTTTCCTGAAAACCCCTCTGGCAGTCTGTCACTTAAGTTTCTGTAGCCAGAAATAGTTTAACTACATCTAACTGCGAAGAAGACTGGAAAAGTGGGGTATGGGGTTTTGACTGACGTAGCCAATCACAGTGCATCTCATGGAGCTGGACTTAAAATCACTCTGTTCAAAATGAGAGTTCTCTTAACAAGAAAGGAGAGAGGAACATGTGTCCGGAGGGATTGGACTGGGCCATACCTTAATTTCTTATAATTATGGAAGTCTTTAAAAATTTCAATTTACCAATTTAAACCCTTCATCCCTATGATGCTCATAGTTCATTATATAGGAACTCATAGTTCATTTTACATAAACTCATGTTTTTTCAGCAGAATCTCCTCTCCATTCCATCTCAATAATTGCAATAATCTCAATAATTCTCTTCTTCCAGTTGTTATAGCCAAAAGTTTTGCATTTTTTTCTCACAGCCTTAATCAGTCTAGTCCATAAACATATTATGTGGCTTCCACGTTCACAGCCCATTCAAGATCCAAACATTCTTACCACCTTTGGCTTACCACCTAGTGCAAGCCAACAACTTCTTTTTGCTGACACTGCCCTGGCCGCCACCATCACCCCCTCAAAGTCCACTCCCCTCATTACAGCTGAGAGATGTTTTTAAAGATGAAATCCATTCATGTCGCTGCTCCCTCAGAATCCCCCAATCACTGTCTAACTCAAAATACAGTTCAGAGGTCTTCCCTGGCATACAGGGCCCAACTGACCTGGCTCCTGGATGCCTCCCTGTCCTCTTTCTGCCACCTTTCCTCCATCTTCACTGGCCTCCTTGTTCTCCATCGCAGTGCCACTCACTCTCCACACCTGGAGCCTTTGCCTTTGTCCTTCCCATGACTGAAACTTGCCCAGATCATCGCATTGCTGACTCCCTCATTTTTCTCAGATCTCTGCTAAAAGTTCTTCTCACAGGGTTTTCTGTGCTTTCCCAAATAAGAACACATTCACCCTGTCCCCTACACACACA